>OY987215.1:17772706-18091311 GCA_963920805.1 Primula vulgaris
AACTCTTTTTCGCCATTAATTGGAGCCCATATCGCAATGATAGTGCTTCAGCCGCCTTCACAGAATAGTGACCATTTAGCTTTGTTGCATATGCGGCCACGACCTCAGCTCCTTCTTCGCGAACAATTCCTCCTGTCCCAATAAAGCTGTCTCTAACCGCAGCATCACTAGTAAGTATGTGACCATTTTCACCTGTCCATTACCGCTCCATCTGATCTCCATATTATTCTTCTTTATTTTTTGGGCTGACAAACCAAGATCAATCGTAGCCCCAACTTGTTGGTAATAAGTCAGGTATTCCATTTCCGTAACTCACGTTAGCTCCGAGCTTCTTACATCACTTCTATGATAAATATTATTTCTTTCATCATGCCATCCATAATAACATACATATTTTTTCCTTCATCAACTGCTTTTGTGACCTTGAAGAATAACTATAACAATTGACCTTATATTCTTGCGTATAATATAACTATAACAACTGCTTTTGTCACTCGACTAAAAAAGCCAAGTGATCGGTCCAGGATTTTTGACATTGGTTAGCTAGTTTGACAAAGCCATTTTTATAAGTTTTCCTTATTGGAACAATAGAATGAAATTTATTTCACCAAGTCAGTTCTTTGTATTTCAAAATCGTTTTTTTTCTTCACGACAATTAAATCCGGGTAAAGTGTAAAATGTTAATTTCACGTGACAGATTTCAATGGGTGGAGCTTGTGTGCAAAACTATCTGAGAAGGGCCGGGTTGAGTGGGAAAATACGTGTACACTTATTTTAGATGCAATTCTAGTTTATAGCTTGGGTTGTTTTTAAAGCCCGAATTCAATATAATTCTGATTTAAACCGTTAATCCGTAAATCTGGACAAACTAAATCGATCTTCTGATTTGGTTTGATTTTGAAATATGAACCGTTTGTTTTGGTTCCAAAGTTGTTAGGCAAATCCAAATCGGTTAGTTTAGGATCGAAGCTAATTCGTTTCAATCCGAACCATTAACACCATGTGCGCATGTAGGTGGCTTAAATGAAACTTGAGATGTTGAGGAGACAAAATTACCATTTTCAAGAAGATTGAAAATGAAACCTGTAAGAAGCCTTAAAAACATTAAACATCCCTATTGACTACACCTTAATTAATGGGTGAATTTGAGATGTTTCAAACTATCAAATTTAATCGGCGGATAAGCAAAACACTACTAGAGCTTGTCGTTCGAGCGACGTAGGTGATCAAGATCAACTCGCAATTTCCATTTCTATTATTATTTTTATTTTTTTTGCATTAGCCAAACTCCTAAATTAGCTTAGTCATCAGCCCAATCATAGACGCAAAAATGAAGGTTTTATTTATTTATTTACAGAAATAAGTGTTTTTTCCCTAATAACAATACAAGAAGGACCTTTGTTTTCTAAGTTGTATTTTGTATATTATAAAAGACAATGTTTTGTTTTATTAGGACATGGTTCATAATATTTTCTGAGATATTCTTTTTACGTAAATTATGACTTTTCTCGAGTAAAGTTAAAGAATCACCAAAAAAAATGTATGTATTAGGTGTAGAAAGACGCCTGACCGGCACTGTGTATTGCTAATACTCAATGTTGCTCGACTGAAGAAAGAGCGAATCACATCTAAATTTTAAGACATTCATTTTCGGTTAAGTATTTTTAGCAATAGTTTTGAAAAAAAAACAGGTGTCAAGAGAGACTTGAGTAGTTTTTGCATCCCCGTTACTCCCCATTCCTCTATAATTCTGTTCAATAAAATTTTAAAAAATGTGTTTATTCTTGCTTCTTCCTACTTCATAAATTTTAATATAATAAAAGAAATTCACAAATACATCACATTGATTGCATTTTTCTTGTATGGGCATCATGAGATTTGTTTCCTTAAAATGATAACTACTATTTTTTATTGCATTTAGAAACATTTATGCATGTCCATCTTCCCTTTCAATGTTGCTTTAAATGTGATTAATTTTTAGTGACCAGTAAATGTTATTTATGTGTTATGATATTTATGGCAATTGCCGGAACATCTTGAATCATACACCCTATCAATTAAATTTATTCTCAAAGTTGCCTGTGAGTTTTGAATATGTATTTTGCCATCATACCGTGTTTGTTAAAGTCACTCAGATGTGCAGTTTTTGACATTAAGGCTTCTGTTTGTTTCGTAGTAAAATATTTATAGCGGGAAAATATTTTTCAGGTAAAGTTTTACGGTGCAAACTTTTGTTTGCGTTTCATTTACGGGTGTTTGGTGCGTCAAAGGTTTCCCTTGGGAATTCTATTGAAATTCAAAAATCTATTAATTATTTAAATTAGACAAATTCGATGCATAAATAAATAAACATTGTTCATACTTTAAACAAAATATTTTAAGATGAAAAGTCATAAAAATTATCTAAAAGTCACAAAAACGAATAAGTTCGTGAAAGTTTAAATACATTAGTGATTAAAATCACAATTATTTTGACGGGAAAAAAGCTAAAAGTTCGTCTACTTTTCTGAAAGGAATTTCGTCAACCACTTTTTCTTTCCTGCATCTTTTTTTACGATAAATCCCATTGGCTCTATTTCATTTTTGTTGAATAATCAAACGCATCTTCCAAGTCCGACTCGTCAAACCCCTCCATCTTTGTCACTTCATTGTACAAAATTCTAACATGCTCTTGATTAGTATTGGTTATCAATGCTGCAGCTACATTAGCAACGCTATCGGCTAGTTTATCCAATTTATCTGTAACTTCTTCTCCAACTCTATTTCGTTTTCCATGGGACCTTGGTTGAGATATTGGAATTTCTGGATTCTGTGAGAATACTTGAATGCTTGTTATTTCTTCAACATCTAATTCATCATTACTTTCGATATTATTAATACCCTCATCTAGTGTGTTAAGTTCATCGGTATTTGACTTTGCGAAACTTCACGTGGCTTGATCATCACCACAAATCAATGTAAACTCATCATACATTTCAATAGGCTTATTTAGATATGGAGAAGCCTTTGGATGATCCTGAAATAACAGAAAAATTATATAAGAAAAAAGAAGACAAACTTGATTAAAATGATAAAAGTAAATATAACTTACTTCACAATATGTTTTCTGAACTTCGGGTGAGCATGTGAACATCTTTTGACTTTCAACCCACCCAAATCCGCTTCCGTTCATTTGAATTTTCCTTACTTCACCAAACTTCTTTTTGATTGTTCTCATTCGGTTTTCAACATGATCAGAATTACAACAAGTATTAAATTCCAATGAGATTGCTTTTGCAGCTTGAACGTATGAAGTTTTCTTGAAACTTTTATCTACTTTTCGTCCTGCTTTTACCTCATCAACTAAAAAAATTTATAAGCACTACTTTCATTGCATCAGTCCATCGAAATTGCTGTTTGGGTTTAGTATCAACACCGTCTCGTGCAGCCATCTAGGAAGAAAATTTAATACGATAAAGTAATGAAATAAAATATTAATTAAGCACAATATCATAACAAAGGCACATTGTTTAACCATCAGAAACAAAAAACATTCAAACTACGAAAGCATAAAACTCAAGTAACACCAAAACATCAATTGTTTCTATAGCTATTATACATAGTATTAGCAATTGAATCGCGTTTCTGCTTCCACTCATTGTTCTCGACTCTTATTTGTTGGTGTGATCTTCTACTTGGACTTGTTTCATTTTGTGGTTGAGCATGATTTTCTTGTGTCTGATAAAAAAGGTTGTCATTCGGATCAACACCCAATATATAGTTATGCAATATACAACAAGCTATAACCACTTCAACTTGAGTTTCATAAGACCAATGTGGTTCAGCGGTCAAAACACTAAACCTTTTTTTCAAGACACCAAATGCTCTTTCTATCGTTGTTCTCAAAGATGAATGTCGAAGATTGAATAATTCTTTAGCACTTTCTGGTTCATGATTACTGTATTCTTTTAGATGATATTTTGTAGCACGGTATGGAGGAATGAATCCTTTGCGAATTCCATAGCCTCCATCAACTAAAAAATATTTTTCTGTATGCAAACAAATTTTTTATCATGCTAAAGAGATTTATTAAGGTAAAAACATATGTATTTTAATTTTCATAGTTTTTAGTGATTTGTTTTTACCTTCGGGAACTTTAAGCCCATTTGTCTTCGTTAATGCATCTTCTAAGATAAGTGTATCATGTGCTGACCCTTCCCAACCAGCTAATACATAAGTAAGTCTCAAATCGAAACTAACAACAACCATTACATTTTGAGTAGGCTTATCTTTTCTACCACGAAAACGTCCTTGAAGCTCAAGTGGTACAGATGCATGGACGTGAGTACCATCAATTGCTCTAATACAATCCTAATAAACTCGATTAATTTAGAATTCATCCTATAATTTTATGTGGGATATAAATGTTATATTAGTCTGATTATGGGTATTTACCGTGAACCACGACCAATATCTATGATTTTGCATGATTTCCGGCGGTGTTGTCGATGTTGGGCTTTATAAAATCATTTTTTAATTTTAAAATTGCTTTTAATACCTTATGAAAATACCTTGACACATTCTCGTTGGAACGAAAGAAACGACTACCAATAATTCTATTTCGGACATTGTGACCCAAAACATGAAGAAACATGGCAAGTTGTTGTTCAATTGAAACATGTAAACTAGAAGTTAAATACTTTTTATTTTTCAATATAGAACAAAGTTTCAAAAAAGGTTGTTTTGACATACGAAAATTGTGCAAGCATAGATCTTTACTATCAGTAATTAAAGTGTCAAAATATTTTTGTTTCTCTTCATCTCTATTAAGATAAGGCTCCCTAGGAATGTGATGCATAAATTGCATACTAGTCAAAACACCCACATAAACGGACATCAACGTAGCTGTAAAAGCCATTTTTTTTTCTCTTATGAATATATTTCCCTTTCATCTACATCAAATAAATAAAGAAATACAAAAATTATAATCAACAAACAAAGATAATCAACTAAATATGATGCAGTTTATAAACCAAAATAAGAACTCAATAGCTACAAATATATAAGTTTTTGAGTTGTAGGTAACCAGGGCCATTTTGTTTTCAATTTTTAGATATAAACAATTTTAACATAATGGATTTTAACATCAATCACCGTCTATACATATAATATTGCAATTGCTATAAATATGAGTTATTCCCACAAACATCATGATATTAGTTCACTATGGTAAAATTAAAGGAAAAACAGTAATATAGCCGTAAATGCATAAAATACTAGCTAATTTGTATAACAAGGTTGTAAACATAAATCACCACCACAATAATCAATATGATACCAGACAATAAGAAGCGAACAATCAAACTCAAACCAACCATTGTTTGTTACGACTATAATGAAAGAGTCGTTTACAGTATGTTCAATTCCAATAAAAAAAATCTAGTTAGATCTAAATTCTGATTTTATTAATATAAAAAGACAATAAAAAAGAAATTACAGTTTAACAAAATAAGTTAGTTCGAAATACTAGAAAAAACCCTTTTGTAAGTTCAATTGGATTATAATATATCTACATAGAAGTATTACAGAGATGAGAAAGATAAAATACATACCTTTGTTTTTATGCTGTTTTGATAGGGAGAGAGAAATTTTTTTTATTTTTTAGATAGATATAGTATAATAGGAGAAAGATTATATATATATATATATATATATATATAGGGGGAGGATCTATTTTTTATGTGTGTATAGATCCTCCCCCTATCTATCTATATATATATATATATATATATATATATATAGATAGGGGGAGGATCTATACACACATAAAAAAAACACATTATCTTTACACATCAATCACAACCCTCCATTTACTTAATTTTAATGGTTAAGATTATGTATTTATTCTTATTATTATGTATTTATTCTTATTTATTCATATATATATGTGAATAGGATAGAAAAAATAGCGCGTAGTTCTGTAAAATATTTCCGCCTTTTTTTAAGGGATTTGTTTTCCCTCTTTTTCCTTGATTTGGGGGAAACATTTTCCTAAAATTTTTCTTTTACCTTAAAACAATCAACTGTAATATTTGTTTTACCCGGAAAGATTTGTTTTCCCTTATTTTACACCAAAACAAACAGAGCCTAAAGGAAATATACATTTTGCCATTAAGTTGCGATTATGTCAAGTGTTCTGGTCAATTTTCAAGGAGGAATTCACTATAACTATCTCATGACAACTTATACTGCTCATACATACCTTCATAAGTTCACATTCTTTATAATTATCACTTTTTAATTATTTATTTTATTTATCAAAACATCATACAATCCAGAACATATTACACATATTTTATGCCTCTAAAAACCCAAAAAAATAGTTTTAAATTATAACAAAATTTATAAAACCGAAAAAAATCAATAAAAATAAAAAAAAACACAAAAAATTATAAAAATTCACAAAATCACAAAAAATTATAAAAAATCACAAAATTCACAAAATATTATAAAAAATGAAAAAAATTATAAAAAATCACAAAAATCACAAAAAATGTAAAAAATCAAACAAAAAAAAAATGTATTTTTAAAAAAATCAGAGAAAATGAAAAATAACACAAAAAAATGTATTTTATAAAAAAAACATAAAAAACAGTGTAATTTTTTTCTAAAAAAATCATAAAAAATGAAAAAAATTACACTGTTTTTTTTTTAAAAAAAATATATAATTTTTTTTTTGTCAATATATTATTTTTTACGCCGGAAAAGCTGTTTTTTCATCAAAAAATACTTTTTTCATCTAAAAGTGATTTTTTTTATACCATAAAGTGGTTTTTTCATGAAAATGTTCTTTTTTTTAATCTAAATGAGCTGAAAGTGAATCTAGTTCAGTCGAAAGTACGTGCCGTTCGGTCGAAAGTACATATACTTCAGTTAAAAGCGTATATAGTACAATAAAAATGCATATAATCCAGTCGAAAGTGTATATAGTATAGTCGAAAGTGCATATAGTTAGTCGAAAGTGCATAAAGTTGAGTCGAAAGGGCATTCAATTCAGCTGAAAGTACATATAGTTCCATCGAAAGTGCATACAATTCAGTCGAAAGTAAATATAGTTCAATAAAAGTGAGTATGCATATAGTTCAGCTAAAATTACATCTAATTCAGCTAAAAGTGCATTTAATTTAGTCGAAAGTACATATAGTTAAGTCAAAAGTGCGTATAGTACAGTCGAAAGTGCATATAGTTCAGTCAAAAATGAATATAGTCTAGTCGAAAATGAATATAGTCTAGTCAAAAGTGCATATAGTTCAATAAAAGTGCATAGAGTTCTGCCAAAAGTTCATCTGATTCAGCTAAAAGTGTATCTGATTCAGCTGAAAGTGCATCTGGTTCAACCAAAAGTGCATACGGTTCAGCCAAAAGTGCATATAGTTCAATAAAAGTGCATATAGTTATGTTAAAAGTGCATCTGATTCAGCTAAAAATGCATCTAATTCAACTGAAAGTGCATATAGTTCAGCTAAAAGTGCATATGGTTCAGCCAAAAGTGTACATGGTTCAGCCAAAAGTGCATCTCGTTTAATAAAAGTGCATATAGTTATGTCAAAAGTGCATCTGATTCAGCTAAAAGTGCATCTGGTTCAGCTGAAAGTGCATCTTGTTCAGCTGAAAGTGCATATGGTTCAGCCAAAAGTGCATCTAGTTCAATAAAAGTGCATATAGTTCTGTCAAAAGTGCATCTGGTTTAGCTGAAAGTGCATATGGTTCAGCTGAAAGTGCATATGGTTCAGCTGAAAGTGCATCTGTTTTAGCTGAAAGTGCATCTGGTTTCTACCTCCCAAAAAATTGGCTTTGTTTCAACCCAAATGAGTTGCAATTCAGACAAAATCTCATAAAGTTTTGTATTTTACATAACCTACACATAAATATGCAAAATTCAAGCGAATTTAAAACAATAAAATCTATCGAACATTTCATCGAACACTTTGAGGGTGTTGGTGCAAAAACAATTAATTTTCAAATTGTATCTCGGTATCAGCCACAAACGCTCTCCGTTCCATCCACAAATGCATATAGTTCAGCCCCGAATCGAGGTATATTTCAGCCCCAAACGGAGCTTAACTTCATTCCCAAAGCGGGCTCCATTTCAGCCACAAACGGGCTCCGTTCCAGCCAAAAAACATGTTCCGTTTTGGCCCCAAAATGGGCTATGTGTCAGCCCTACAATGAGCTTGTTTCAGACCACTTGTATTTGAAAAAAACACGCCCTAAATAGTTATATCTCAACTAGAAACAAGACATAATTTATCCAACAAACCAAACACAATATATATGTATACATGTAAATATGTAAATTAAACAAACATTACCGTAAACGTGGCTATGATACTTGACTACCATCACCTCTAATCCCCTCACGAAATACTCCCGCGATGAGCCTCTTATACAATTCGTCGGAATTCCGATCGTTTTTAGATATGTCGAATCTATACCGCCACCAACACAGGCGCAGAGAGAGAGAGTAGAATGTCGGAGCAAAGTCGTTAGAGGAGTAGCAACTTCGTCGGAGGAGGGATCAACAATTCGTCGGAGGAAGAGCAAAGTCGTTTTCACCATTGATGGAGAGAGAGAGAGGGGAACAAAGAAAGACTAATAGTTTAATATGATAATTAAAAAATTAAAAAATTTAAGTTTTATATAGTATAAAAAGTGACACCTATGAGTAATGTAACTTATATGAGGTATATATGAGGAATTAAAATTTAAAAATGCTACTTGTCGGGCATTTTTTGAATTTTCAATAAACAGAATTAAAAATGGGTTAGTATCTGAGTATCGTTGTCATTGACTACGGTTTAGACTTGGCCTATTACTAAACACGCATCTACAATTCAATATCAACTGAATAATTACATGAAGTTCCTATTATTTTCCTTTTTTACTTCAATTTCGAAAACTTATTCAAATGAAATGACTTTATAATTAAATTTAAGATCCATTATTGTTTCCTTAGATACCAATAGGGAATTATATGCCAAAAACTATGGATGTGAGTTACCTATCTTGACACTTGAAGTAAAAGGCTCCATCATAATTATTTAATTATTTTGTATCTACAACCTAAAGGAGAGTAAAATGTGGTAGCTAGACACAATTAGCAAGAAGAGATTGTATAAGCATTATCATGAACGTAACTTTTGTATGGGCATTAATCAATTGCATAAGTAGCAGGCTTAATTATATATCTCATTCAGATGAATAGTCCTTTTTTAGTTGGTAGATCAATGTCTCATCACCATACATATATGATTTTAGATTTTCTCTGCGAAATGACCCGTGTGAAATTTACAACGCTTATTTTTTAGCAGCCTAGAGTTAAGTATTTCTTTTATTCTTTTAACGAATAGAGTCTTGATACATGTGATAGATCCTTTATATGACCGGAAAAAGCCAAGTTATCGGTCCAGGATTGGGATTTTAATAATTTTGTGAATCAAATTTACCTAAAGTTTCGGTTTAATACCCTAACCTATCATTTTTTGAATATTGTACCCCAACATTTCGATTTAATACTAGTTCTTTAGTACACTTCTGTTACTTTCTAAGACAGAAAATTTTGTTTTACTGGAATACTCTCAACCAGTGAACCAAATTACTTGCCACTTCACATGGGTTCTTAAAATAAATTCTAGTTAGAGTTATAATACTCGTTTGAGTTGTAAACAATCTCAAATCGATACTTATATACTGAAAGTAGACATTTATTGCTCTAATTTTTCTAAAATTGTGATTACAGAATAATGATTAAAAATTTACAATGTTTCATTAAAATCTAATTAAGAAACTAATATTTTCAAGTTAGCAATAAATACATCAATTTGGCTATAAAAAAACTGGATTTTTTTCTCGTCAAATTTACTAAATAATTTTATGACGCAAAGTTTAATATTAAACTACAAAGTCTTTTTTTATTTTATCATTTTAAATGATTGTGATGCATACGGAAATCTTTTTAGTAGTAAAATAAAATCTCAAATATCGGTATTAAATCCGTCACTATTTCAGCAATAAGGAGTTATTAACGTTAAAAAAAATCTAATTGCTAAAATGATGTGTAATTAAACTATAGGAAACCTTGCATAATTAAACCTTCTTCCTCTTTCCTCCATTTGGGGTTCACTGGTTTTAATCCGTCCATAAAATTTCCCTTAAACTAATAGGTACCGTATGTGGTTTTTATGGATGAATCCACTATGAAACTAGATACGTATGTATGATGTATGCATGTTTTTACCAATTTTTATGAAACAAATATATCTGTCTTTTTTATGTGAGTGCATATCTGTGTTTTCTTTTAACAAATGATGTTTATATTTTTAAATCAATAGGAATTATATATTAGGTATAAGATGAAATTTATCTTTATCTTTATCTTTTGCTTTTGATTGTATTCTTTTCTCAGTCGTAAAGAAAATCTAAGGGATCATAACTATGAAATGTGTAAAATGACCGATTTGTTCATGGAATTGGATTGAAAATGTCAGGCACGTCATCATTTTCTGTCAAGTTAGACGGAAATGCATTAAACAACTTTAAAAATCAATAGTTGGTGTATAGTTTTAGAGAAATGATAGATTGAGGTAATAAACCGAAACTTTTGGTAAGTTTGGTACACAAAACAGTCAAGGTTGGCTAATTTGAGAAACCCATTTTTAGAATTTTTCTCCATCGGAACAATAGAATGAAATTTATTCCACCAAGACACCAACTCAGTTCTTTGTATTTTAAAATCGTTTTTTTATAATATTTTCTCATGGGAACAATAGAATGAAATTTATTCCACCTAGGCACCAAGTCTGTTCTTTGTATTTCAAAATCGTTTGGTGGCCCTATTAAATTACAAAAAATATATAAAAATACGATTATAAAAAAAATACCTTGCAGTAAAAAAATTAAAACGATATTAACTTGATATAAACTCGAAAAAATAGGTATAAACTCGAAAAAAAAGGGAATGAACTAAAAAAAGGTATAAACTCGAAAAAACCCGGGATATGAACTCCAAAAAAACGGGGTATGAACTCGAAAAAAATGGGTATGAACTTGAAAAAAAAAGGGTATAAACTCAAAAAAAATGAGGTATGAACTCGAAAAAAAACGGGGTATAAACTCAAAAAAAGCGGGATATGAACTCGAAGAAAACAAGGGTATGAACTAAAAAAAAAAAAGTTTAAAACTATTTTGGGAATTTCATTAAAGTATCAAGGATATTTAAAAAAAAATGGACTAAGCACCCTCAAACCACTTAATTTTCTAGCAATACCTAATAGTATGATATTAATATTCTTTTTGGTACAAAAAGAGAGGATATATCATAACTACAGTAATAACAGTATCTCTTAGATTTTATTGTAAACCATTGATATGGCTTCTCTTGTCATGGGAAAAATTGAATCCACTAATTAATAACTATAATTTGCGTTGCTTCAGTAAATATGCCTTATCACAATTATTTAGTAGTTCTGAGAGACTTTCAAATACTATAAATTGGGATTTTACAGACTTAGATAATGTAGACAAGATGTTTGATGAAATGACTAAGAGACAATTATTTAGTTCAGTTAGTGATTCTAATAAGCTCTTTACTTCCCTTTCAAAAAACAAGAATTACTCTACGGTTGTTTCAATCTTCAGACGTATGCTTTTATTCTGGAGTAACTCCATCGATCCTAACATTTTCACGCAAAATATCGTGATTAACAGCTAGTGTCGATTAAATAGAAATAACTTAGGTTTTTCGGTTTTCGCAAGAATGTTAAAACTTGGTCATGAACCTTGTTGTGTCACGTTTAATACTCTCTTGAATGGGCTTTGTCGTAAAGGTGATATTGTGGGGGCTATTAAATTCTTTGATGAGTCGGTTCGCAACGGATTCCAGCCTAAATTGGTCACTTATAATTCCTTAATCCAAGTCTTTTGCAAGACGGGCCATAGGAATGAAGCTTAAAAACTTTTGAATGAAATGATTAATAGGGGCATCTTCCCTAATTCGTGTACATTTACTATTTTAGTCAATTCATTTTGTAAAGATGAGAAAATGGAAGAAGCTTGAGAAATGGTGGGAATGATGGTCTCAAGAGGAGTTGAAGCTGATATGTTTACATTCAATTCACTCATTAACGGGTATTGCTTTTGTGGACAATTTGACGAGGCAAGAAATGTGTTAGTCGAGATGGTGAAGGCAGGATGTAAACCGGATGTCATCACACACACTTCTTTAATTCAAGGCCTTTGTATCACATGCCGGTGGAAAGAAGCCATGGGAGTTTTGAATAAAATGTCGAATTTAAATGTTTTACCCAATAACCATACATTTAACATTTTAGTCAATGGTTTTTGTAAAGAAGGTATGTTGCGCGGAGAAAGAGATATAGTTTATTCGATGAGCACGAAAGGAGTAGAACCAGATGTAATTACATATAATGCACTAATCGATGGGCATTGCCTTATTAGACAAGTTGGTGAGGCAAGAAAGATATTTGATGAATTAAGG
Organism: Primula vulgaris; assembly: GCA_963920805.1. Lineage (NCBI taxonomy): Eukaryota > Viridiplantae > Streptophyta > Magnoliopsida > Ericales > Primulaceae > Primula > Primula vulgaris. The sequence continues at coordinate 17,785,242 of OY987215.1, forward strand.
AGAAAATGTTGTTCCCCAGATGCTGTCACTTATAATTCGTTGATCCACGGGTATTGGAAGTCTAAGAAAATAAATGAAGCCGTTACTCTTTTTAGGCGAATGTCAAGATCTCAACTGGTTGCAAATACAATTACATATAACACCTTTATAAGTGGGTTATGCCTAGTAGGGAGACCTCGTGATGCATTACAACTTCTTGATGAGATGGAAGTTTGTGGTCAGAACCCTGATTTGCATACATTTTCTATTCTTCTAAATGGATTTTCTCACAATCAACTTTTTGATGATGCAATAGCCTTGTTTCAGAAGCTTGAAAAGTGTGGGTTAGTCCTTGGTATGGTGATCTACAGTAACTTAATTGAAGGAATGTGTAAAGCTAAGAAAATGGATAGCGCTTGGAAGATTTACAACGACTTTTCCGAAAAAGGGTTGCAACCTAACAATTCCACTCATATAATAACTAAAGGACTCTGTGGTGAGAAGGTTCTTGATAAAGCGATTGAGTTGCTAAGAAAAATAGAAAGCGATAGCTGTTCCCCCAACTTCTATTCTTATAACATAATTGCTCTGAAATTGTAGAAAAATAAGGAGACTTTGAAGGTCTTTTTCATTTTCAATTGTTTATAATTATTTATTTATTACTTTTATGCCTTTGGCTTATTTTACTCATTCATTCAGACTTCACATCTCCTCCTTATATCATCGGGTATTTTATCCATTTATTCTCCTAAAATTTTCCCATCCGTTGTATCCTGAGTACGATGATACTTATATACACCTCCCGTTTACCAGTCTTTCGACATCGCTGGAAAGATATTCAACCATTGCAATACATATGTACAAATGTGACAGTACTAAGTCTAGAAAAATGTTCACTCAATCTCTGCTTACACTTATGTATAAGTGAAGACTTATTGGACATGCTGCGGATTTCTAAAACTAGGCATAATATAAGTATATGTCGTAAGGATAGACAGGTTCTTTTAGAGAACAGTAGCTTTACGCGCATGTCGATTCACCCCTAACCTAATGCTGGGGCTATAGGGTACCAACAACGAATTACCCAGACCAAGGACACCGTCTACTTAAAATAAAGATTTGTAATAGTATAAAAGTTCTATAAAAACGGTTTTACAAGTTTTTAGGGACCGTTGCGGTAAACTGAATAAACGTTAATACACTTTAAACAAATGAGTATATCATGCAATTTGTATAATATTATATCTCCCTAAATTGGCTTGAGTGAATTAATTAGTGACAAACCTGACGTATCTAAAGATTTAACATCCTAGATTAATATAAGTATTTTTTCAAATTTTCAAATTATCACCACGTGTTCACGTATAAAAGCGGATTTCCTAAATAATAGATCAAAACAAAGAGTTTTTTTTTGTCACTTTCTAATTTTTCATGTAAAATGTGACTCATGCAATCATAACACAATATTTACAAGTACTAAAAAGTTAGCCTAAAACACGTAAAATATATACAAAAGAATAAACACGGAGTTTAGAGAGTGAATACACCTGTTGTATGATGTCGCGCAGAGGTGATCTGGAAATTTTCCAGAAATTTACAATTTCTGGTATCTCTCGGTCCTGACCGGTAATAGCGACCGGCCAGGTCTGCTGCTGCATTTTTTGATTAATTATCCATTTTTCTTCCACCCGTCTAATCAAAAACACAAAACGAAATAAAACGCAAGTGTGGCAGAAAATCGTATAAAAGCTACAACTCCTAATTTTTTTTCTCAACTAAGAGATAAAAATAAATACTCGAGTATTTTTTTTCCAGTTTTTCTATACTTTTTTTGGGATTTTATTATTTTATTTTGTTTTTTTTTGGATTTTATAAAAAGAAAATGAAATGGGGGTTTTAAATAAGTAAATATACTAAAACATTTAATTTTTTCGAAAAATTCACCCCATATTCGTGAGAATCAACGACGATATATCCTCTCCCCCTAACTAAAAAAATATATATACAAAAATAAAGCGGAATATATACCGATGGAAGTGATGGTGGATATACGGTGGGACTAGAAGGGAGAAGGAGGACCTTCGTCCTTTTTTGCCTCGTCACTTGTGACTATTACAAACTCTTCGTCTTCTGAATCCTCTTCTTCTGGATCTGACAAATCCTCCTCTATGTTGTAATCGTTTGTGTTTAATTGAACTTGGCATGTAGTACCAGATAGAAATGAGTCCAAGAAAAAGAATCTCCTAACTCTCTTTGGTAGGTTATAAAAATTTGCAAAGCATAGAGCGGTCGTACTTCTTGAGCGTTTCCTCGTAGAATTGTCATGGAAGCATTGGACTCCTCCGACGAACCTTAAGATTTCAAAGGTGAGGTATCTATTCTCGCAATGTATGGTGACCTCTTGACTCTTGTAGTCGATTATTACCTGCGATGCCTTTAAGAATGGAGCTCCTAGTATTACTTTGTTTAATCGGTTTTGCGATTGTACTAGGGGGGTACGTTATAGACAATGAAGTCTAGATTGTACACGAAATCTCCAATTCTACAACTTATTTGCTTGGCTATTCCTTTTGCTTTTCCTGATTGGTGGTTGTCCGCCATCATTATCTTTTTATTGTAGGGTTGTAATTTTGATAGCCCAAGTCCATAGAAAATTCACGTTGGCATTATGTTTGCGAACGCACATATGTTGATTAAGACCATCCATAGGATAGTCTTCAATCACCATTGTTACCGTTGGAAAATCAATTCCCTATTCAGTTTGAGTGCATGAAAGCTTAAACAGTCTCCCGTGTGTAATCATTTCATAATAAATAATCCCAGACCAATATGGGTGGATTACAAAGTTCCCAAATGCACCAGGGTGTATTTCCAAGCGTGAGAAATAATATGGGTGAGAATAACTTTGATAATGTTTTTTTTTTGGGTAAAGGCAAAATTCTTTTATTACCGTATTAAGTGATTGTACAAATAAACAGCGCATAAACATGGGATTTTCCCCATTTGATGCTTCAAAAGCCAAGCTAAAATTTACACCAAACATGGGACTAACTGCCTTAAACATGAATAAAATGTCACTACATAGTTGTCTCGCCGGAGTGGAAGATTTGTCGTGTATCCGGTCATTTCTTTCTCTCCAAATTTTGTAAACTGCAATGGAGAACAATAATTTCTCTCGCTTAGCTCCATGAGTATTTCCTTTGAATCTTTCCATAGCCCATAATATCCAATCTTCCCAAGTATACTTTTGATCTTTAACATTAATATCCAACACAAGACGCAAAACCTCAAAAGAATAGGGGCAATTATATAAAAGATGATCTAAGGTTTCAGAATGCATATTACATAATACGCATCATCATCTACAAGATTAATAGCCTTCATCTCAGCTCTAGTTTAAATCTTTTTTTCTTATAGCAAGCCAAAGAATAAATGCACACTTAGAGATTCTCGGCCTTTTCCATACTAAATCATACCAAGGCACTTTCGAAGCTCTTTTCCTGATCGACTGCCAAGCAGAATCTACAGAAAAAACAGCCATATTTGGCAACCAAATTTCCTTATCATCATTTAACGTATCAGGACAAGGAATACCAACAAGTAAATTCACTAAATCAAACATATATTCAGAGTGAGAATGAGGAATATTCCAGCAACCATTTCAGATAATTGAGAATACTTTTGCCGCTCTAGCAAGACCAGAATTGTAGATTATAATAGGGTCTATACTTTGACAAATTGGCCCGGTAGGAAGCCAATGATCGAAGCATAAGGAGACATATATAAGTGCCAATGCCAGGTCTATAATGTATCAAACTCCTAAACATACCTCTCATCTTTAATAGTTTTTTCCATGTCCAAGAACACACAGGTATACTAACATCTCAAAAGCTATTACCCTTGTGATAATTAGCCTCAATCCATTTTTTCCAGATTGAGCTATAAGCTGGGTTGCAAATATTCCAAATACACTTAGATAAAGGTGCTTTATTCCAGTCCTTAAGACTCTTAGTGCCCAGACCTCCTTCGGAAAGGGGTAAGGTAACAGAATCCCAAGCAACTTTAGCACCAGAATGATTTGAATTAAGCATCACCTTTCCAAAGAAAATTCCTCACGATATCTTCAACTTTTTTATAAACAGCGGCTGGTAAATAAAATGTGTGAGCCAATAGTTTGGCATCTTACTATTGCAATTCCTCACGATTTAATAAGTTGCAATCTGCCAGCAAAAGATAAAAATCTAGTGGTCCAATGCGAGACCCTAGCAACAACCACTTTTTCCACCAAAGGCATACAATCAATGGAGACAAGCCGACTATCTATGCCAGAACTATATCGTATGTGCTCTAAATGACACCCTATTCAGTGTCTTCGAGCCCAAAGCAACTGCAAATGAGCTTTGAGAGACTCTCGAAAAGAAGTACACAGTGAATAACGCTGGCGCAAAGAAATTTGTCGTCATGAACTTTCACGAGTACATGATGACTGATAACATGAGTGTCATTGAGCAGGTTGAGAAGCTACATCTCATATACCATCGGCTTGATGCTGAAGGACTAGTTAACAATGAACATTTCTAGGTGGCTCTCATGATTGAGAAACTGCCACCGTCATGGAAGGAGTTTCAGAACTATCTAAAGCACAAGCGGAAGACAATGAGTCTGGAGGGGCTTATAGAGAGGTTGAATATAGAGCAAAGCAATCGCCGTTCTGGAAAGAAAGGCGGTATTACTAGTAGCTCGGTGGCAAAGGACCATATGGTTGAGGCCCCGCGTGTCAAGCGAAAACGCCCTGACAACGTAGGTGGTACTGTTGCTGCAAAGAAATTTACGGAAACCTGCTTTGTGTGTAACAGGACCGGTCATCATGCCACATACTGTTGTGACAATAAACGCACTGCTAAGCCCAAACCCCCACCGAAGAACTTTAAGGGCAAGGGGAAGATGAGAGCTCCAGCTCAAGCCAATGTGGCTGAGTGAGTAGAGGATAACATGCATCTCTTTATAGTGGTCTCCGAGGTGAACCTTTTGGGAAGCAACCCCAAGGAATGGTGGCTAGATACCGGCGCCACGAGCCACATCTGCTCCAACAAGTGGATGTTCAAGACCTAAGAGGCGGTAGATGGTGAGACCTGCTTCATGGACAATTATGCTACTTCCAAGGTGGAAGGAAAGAGAACCGTGGTGATGAACCTGAACTCAGGGAAAGAGCTTACACTGACTAGGGTGCTCCATGTACCAGATATTCATATGAATCTGGTTTCAGGCTTGGTTATGGTGAAGAAGGGTTTTAATCTAGTTTTTCAATCCGATAAAGTTGTAATCACCAAGAATGATATTTATGTAGGCCGTGGCTATATGAGAAACGACATGTTTAAGTTAAACATAGGGACTCCAGCTCCTAAAGCCGAGTTCACTAATAAGGGTGCTAACGCTGAGGACAGCACCAACAATATAATGACTATTGCCAAGTTGGCCAATAATATTTCAGATTCTACTTATATTTTTGAGTCATTTCATTTGTGACATGGTAGATTAGGACATGTGAATTTTAATTCTATGAAGAAATTAATATAACTGCAACTAATACCAAACTTTGCCTTTAATAAACAACACAAATGTGAAATATGTGTAGAAGCAAATTTAACCAAATCATCGTTTGAACATGTTGAACGAGATAGTGAACCTCTTGGATTGATCCACACATTTGTGTGTGATTTGAAATTTATTCAAACAAGAGGAGGTGAAAGATACTTCATAAATTTTATAGATGACTGTACTAGATACTGTTACGTTTACTTAATGAAAAGTAAAAGCGATGCAGTAGATATGTTCACTCTTTATAAAACTGAAGTAGAGAATCAACTCAATAAAATGATTAAAATATTGAGGAGGGATAGAGGCGGCGAATATGAGGCGCCGTTCGCATAAATATGTCCTGAGAGTGCCATCATTCATCAAACCATAACTCCATATTCTCCGGAGCAAAATGGAGTTGCGGAGCATAAAAATAGAACGCTAAAGGAAATGATGAATGTGATGTTAACAAGTTCTGGGTTACCCCAGAACATGTGGTGGGAAGCATTGCTTTCTGCTAACTATGTCTTAAACAAGTTACCACATAAGAAGCGAGACAAACCACCATACGAATTATGGAAAGGTCATCAACCTAGCTATAAGAACCTGAGGGTTTGGGGATGTCTCGCTAAGGTCCTAATCTCTGTTCCTAAGAGGATGAGAATTGGTCCAAAAACGATGGACTGCGTGTTCATTGGATATGCACAAAATAGCAGCGCATATCGGTTTCTCGTACCCAAGTCGTAAAACCCCGATGTGCACATAGATACGATAATTAAAAGCCGAGAAACTTATTTCTTTGAGGATATATTTCCCCACAGAATGCCAACACCTGTACAGACTCAAGAGTTGAACAGTGATGGAAATGTGGGGGCAAGTGAACCGTCAGAGAAAGAAGAAGAAGAGCCTCGGCGCATGAAAAGGGCAAGGAAGGAAACTTCCTATGGGCCTGATTTTGTAACCTTCATGATAGAAGGTGAACCGGTGACATATCAACAGGCTATGTCAACACCGGATTCTCAATATTGGGAAGAAGCAATCTATAATGAGATTGAATCGATTATGAAAAACCATACTTGGAAACTAGTGGATCTTCCGCAAGGATGCAAGCCCCTAGGTCACAAGTGAAAGGTTGATGGCACGATCGAGAAATACAAGGCAAGACGTGTAGTCAAAGGCTTTAGGAAAACTAAAGGTGTCGATTATTTCGACACATATCCTCCTGTCTCCAGGAAAACATCGATTCGGATCGTAATTGCTCTCGCAGCATTGTTGATATGGAAATACATCAAATGGATGTAAAGATGCTTTTCTAAATGGAGAATTAGTAGAGAAAATTTATATGGAATAACCTGAAGGGTTTGTGGTTCCAGGGAAAGAGCACATGGTGTGCAAACTTGTAAAGTCTCTGTATGGACTTAAACAAGCACCCAAACAATGGCACGAGAAATTTGATAGAATCATGCTATCAAATGACTTTCGCATAAATGAGTGTGGCAAATGTGTCTAGATGAAAGGAAATGAAAAAAGACTGTGTAGTAGTCTGCCTTTATGTGAACGACATGATCATAATAGGGAGTACTAATAAGATCAACTCCACTAAGAAAATGTTGTCACACCATTTCGATATGAATGACCTGTGTATAGTTGACGTTATACTTGGTATGAAAATCACCAAGACGTCAGAGGGGTATGCCCTGTCTCAAGGTCATTATGTTAGACAAACACTTGACAAATTGACAGTGATAGTAAGGCAATATCCAGAACTCCAATTGAGTTCAACTGTAGTCTGTAAAAGAATTTCGGCAAAAGTGTGAGACAATTGGAATTCTCTCGAATCATAGGCAGTCTCATGTATGTAATGAACTGTACTAGACTTGATATAGCCAACTCAGTAAGTAGACTGAGAAGGTATACCAGTAATCCAAATGAGGAGCACTGGAAGGCCATCGTAAAGCTTCTCAAGTATATGAGATATACAACCGATTATGGGCTGCACTATACCAGAAATCCAGCGGTACTAGAAGGGTATTCGGATGCAAACTGGATATCAGACTCCAACAGCACAAGATCCATGAGTGGATATGTGTTTATAATGGGAGGTACTGCCGTGTCTTGGAGATCCTCCAAACAAACTTGCATTGCAAGGTCAACTATGGAATCAGAATTCACAACCTTAAACTTGGCAACTGAAGATGCAGACTGGCTGAGAAGCTTCTTGGAAGTAATTCCAATGTGGCCAAAACCTGTTCCCGCGATAAGCATGCATTGTGATAGTCAATCAGCTATTGCGCGGGTTCAGGACCATATGTATAATGGAAAGTCTCGACATATACGTTGGAGACATAAATCCGTAAGAGAATTGTTAGCTAACGGTGTTGTATCCTTAGATTTTGTGAGATCAAATGATAACATTGCGGATCCATTTACAAAGGGCTTGACTCAAGATAGAGTCAAAGCATCATCGAACGGAATGGGATTGAAGCCCTTTAAATTGGTAGGCTCCCCATAGGCAACCCTAATAGGATTTACTTGCTGGGTTCAATGGGAAACTGAACTGTGGGGGCAGCCGAACAAAGCACTCGGGAACCTGTAGTTCCCAGCCCATTTCTGTGATGACAGAGTGATAGACATGTACCATAGTAAGGGTGAGCATGGGGCTCTTAATGATACAAGTATTTCGAAGGTCGAGTAAGGTGAGTCAGGACACCTTCTACTTAGAACCACCTATAACGAGTGTGTAAGGCCGGTACCATGTGATGAGCATGGGCTAAATCACTAGAGCACTCAGTTGAACGTGCCAAGGCAGTCCAGGCCAAATATGGACAACAAGTAAAGGGCTTAGTACGTGGGTAGAGAGGGCACTGTCCGAGTGTCATTCTAGGATACACAAAGCTTAAGGGTTCAAGTCTTTACAGCTACCTAATAGCAGTATTCTGGGCGGTATGCCATTACGGCATGTTCAAAGCGTGCGCTACCTGACCTTAGGCAGTGAACTTTTGCGGTTCTCTTGTTTGCATTTTAGGACATGGGCTTTTAAGCCAATTGCATTCATGTGGGGGATTGTTAGAAAAACCATGTTAAAACATGGTAGTTTTCGAATGGTCACAGGACCATCTTTGAGTCAAGATTCCAAGCGACATCCTTTGTCTTTGGACACCATACTCAAGACTCTTGAGTAGTTGGTATGACAAGGTTTATAATGGCATGTCGCATGACCTATTCGGAGAATGAGTTTGAATGGAACTTGGCTTCAAAGATTGGGATTGAGAAAGCGGAAAATTTTTAATGCTGGAAAATAGATTAAATGAGGAGAACTCATTGGGAATTATCCCACATTGGAAAATGAAGAGTCATTTTTACAATATATATACAAAGCAAAACTTGCCATAAGCGGTGGTCAATTTGGAGCACAATAGTGGCATTTCATAGGTAGAAAAACAACAATTCCTATAGATATACAAGGAAAATAGGGGATACACATTTCAAACCATTTTGCAGCATTACAACATCTGGAGGACCAGGAAGAAAAACAGAAACAAACGGAAAATCATAAGGAAAATGGCAATAAACAAATAGTTGCAGAACAAGAAAGTGGTAATCCACGCGAGGAATCAAGCAGCTTAGCCCTATATCAGGATCCAAATGGGTATAAAGAAGATGAGCATATGCCTAAACAATTATCAGGTCTTAAGCTCAATAAAGTGGTACCAAATACTGTAGAAAAATACACCCAAGTTGTTTCTCTTAATATCAGTATTAGTGACCCATCTACACATGAATTAATACATTTGGAGAGAGAAATGAGACCTTTAATACAGATTTCGGCCTCAACTTTATGCCCTAACTCTAGTTACGCATCGAATAACTCATATGAAACTTATGTAGAAGGTCAAAGTGACCAAGATGGGAGAAATAATGGTGATAATGGGATCCACAATTCTAGTCCTAATATAGAAAAGCAATTACAAATGGATCGTAATGCTCATTTTAATGAGCAAATTAATCTAAAAGAAGGTGAATTAACTGTGGACCTTTAATCATCAAATTGGGAGACCGAGGTAGACGAAAAGGAGGAAAAAAAGAGAAATTTTTCGAAATGGAAGGGAGTCAAGTTACATAGGGATGGAAGAAATGTCAAAATGCATAAATATCATACTAGGAGCAAGACAAAATCAATTAATAATTAATAATATCGCTATGATTATGGGGATTATTCTAGTTGTTAATATATATGTGTTAGTATGAGAGAATAAGTTAGGTTTACGCTTTTAAGTTTCTTTCCAATTTTCAGTTACATAAAGAGAAAATTATAAGAGTATTACCTGAGAATTAGAGAACAAAGCATGACAATCCTTAAATCAAGAGCTATAAGCTAGTAAATGAATGAGTTTTGGAATAATAGAACATGATATTACTTGTGTTATAGAAATCCAGTTATTGAAGTAGTTCACCATCACCATGGATTGACCCCCTTTTATTGAAAAACAGTGGCTAAAATTATTCCTAAATTGCCTAATCTCTGTTCTAGCGAGAAGTTGGTGTTTGGATCAAGGTCAATGATTTTATAGAGACTAACCGCATTGTGGTCAACAATCAGTTGAACATTTGGCAAACAAGCCTTGGCTGCTGTAGAAGTTTAGAGCGTGCAAAGTGATGATTTGAGTTTTGTACAAACTCACAAGTTAATCAAGTTATACTTTTCAGAAAAAAAAAGTGTGCAATATATAGATGTAATGATTTGGATTTGTAATAGTTTTTTTTTTTCCAACGGCACTAGTGATCCTTTTTACGTAAACTCATTTTCTTAGGGCATCAGTTTATTGATGACCCAAATTTTTACCCTTTATTCTTTTTTCTCCCCCTTATTTTAGTTTTACTTGTAAAAATATCAACACACATTCCAAATTAGTTTTACTTGTAATAATATTAATACAGTTGACATATCAACACACATTTTATTACTACTTTATAAACTAGGAATTTTTCATCACCTTTTCATCGGTTTTCTATTATAGAGTTACGGGTTTCATGTTTTCAATGTTGCATCTTGCATCTCCAGGTTAGGTTCTCCAAACTATAGGGTTTTTACCCTTTATTCTTTTTTGTCCCCCTTATTTTTATCCGTGAAAGAAAACGACCTATGGCTATGTGCGAAGAAGTTCCTACATGCATGATAATATTATTTTGTTTTTTTTAAAGTGTTATTTTTCCATTTGGTATACCAAGATTTTTGAATGCAACATATTTTTTTTTCTTAACATATTCCTAAAGAAGAGAACAATTTCGTACATAATAATCAGAAAGTTTTACACCAACAAAAAACAGAACTATTGCAACAATTTAAAGTAAAAAATTGAAATTGTTGTAGGATATTATTGGACTATTGGGCGTTACTCATAGTGGGCCTATCTTGGGCTTTCCTAAGATATGTAACCCTACCTTCTATTATATAAAGAGGGTTAGGGGGTCTCTTGATGTAACTTCTCTACACTTATCAATGAATAAAAGACGACTCCTTTATCTCTCTATACTTGTATCTCCATATCTATATATCTAGCTAATATGTCACACAACACGTTATCGGCACTTTGCTCGCGCAGAATAGAAGATTGTGATATTTGTTCAAAGAACATCTCGAATACTGGGTTATAAACATACGGCCAAACTCTGAAGTTTTTTTGGTGTTCAATCGACCTTTCCAAAATACATGGCGTACGGTATAATATTTTATCCTTCTTGCAATTAAAATAGCGGATGTATGTCTATGAATATTATGAACTTAAATTGCATGCCATCATGGATTGGTCTGACTAATGATAGTTGTAAAAATATACATGCATGCTATATGAAATAGTATAACTATGTGTGTGATTTTTGTAGAACACGTCATAGTTGATAATACTGAAACTTTGATTGCAACACAAAATACCCAGTTGTGTTTTTATTATATCAATCGGAACTAACATACACCCATGTATACCCTGATGGTGTTAGAATTTGTATAGTATCACATGTTTAATTATGAGCTGTATGTAAATCTCATATGTTAATGGGATAATAGATATTGCATGTTACTATACTATTAATTGTAACCCTAACCACATGTTATAGTGAAACTATATATACTGGTAAAAGAAACATATTGATATTGCTAGTACTCACACTGCTATTGATTTTACAAGTAAAATTGGAATCATTTGTATTTATCCTAATCAATTAAGGCGAACACAGGTTTCTACCTCATAATTTTGCGTATAGATACTTCCCCAGTAGCACGTGGACAGTTTTGAGTATTTTTTAAGTTACCATGTATGTAATGTATGCATATGGCAGTCGTATCATAAATATTGAATCAAATCTTGTGAATGTGATTTGTTATATAAATTGTTACGATGAATTAATATTTGATTTCATGATATAATGAATCTTGTGAATTACCATGTATTTAACCTGTGTGTGTGTTGTAAATTGGTAAATAAAATATATTATATACATGAATGATTTAGTTACCATGTATAGAATTATTCATATGACGATAAACATAGATAATTGATTGATATCTTGTCAGCGTAATCATATCTTTTGATATTATCATATATAAATATCACATATGCCAGTAAATTATTTGATTAGATCTAATTGATAATCTTAAATAGATTTGATTTGACGTGTTAGAATCTTTATAGATTGATTGATAATCTTAAATTGATTTGTTTATAACACCAAATCTACTGCATGATTAGATAGATCCTAAAATATATTTGCTGCCTGTTTATATATGTGTGGTTAATCTAGATAGATATTCTCTATGCTGCTATAGTATTTAATCATGCAAGCAGGTACGACTATGTATTTATTTACTACCATATACTTAATCACTGCCAAGTGTAAAATATGGTAATTTGCGAAATCATATATTTTCACATTTAAGTTGGAAAAATTATGAACCTTCCCCAAATAGGCTCACCTAGTTGGATACGATGTCTAGGAAAGATATAGGCGGAAGTCGATATCCTAATGAGGTCGGGTTTTAAGTGGCATTCGTGCCCTCCACCCTCACCGTCTTTCCTGGTCGTTTTTCAAGTAGAGCTACCGAAAGGGGTTGACTAAATAATAATTTCCCCGAGTGTGTTTATATAGTGATGTATGTTTCGCCGAATTGGTGTTTCAGTATCGACCCGTCGTTCGATCAATGAAAACCGATTCACATGAGAAGCAAAACTAATGTTTTCGAACCTGTCGTTTCGAAAAAAAAGTTTGTGCTTGTGCAAACCATAAACATATAAACCAGTCGTTTTATATGATAAATAATCGAGAACTCCCAACACATGTTGGATGTCATCTATGATGAGAAAATTCGCAAAACATACTTGCGAAATGACTGTTTAGACATGATGTTATTCTGTCACCACATGTTAGTCACCCTGATGTGTGAAAAAATGTGATGCCCAATTTTTTTGGATGCCATCTTTTATGAGTAAAACACGAGTTTGATGTTACCCTCATAATGAATGCTAAGGCGTTGATTTTATTCCGCCGCCACATTTGAGACGTGATGACGTCTATGGTGAACAAATGTCTGAAATTGACATATTGGAGCAATCCTTCACCAAAATACTAGCTTGGAAATTGTATTCCATAAGCAGTATCGTGAATTTATATTCACCATGTTCCTTTATCGCCCATCTGTTATTGGATAAGAAAATTACCCCGGTGAGTAGTTTTAATCCTATTGGGTCAATGGCGAATTGTTTGCCTGATATTAATGCTCTTCGTGTATATTTATTTCCACGAATCGAGAACCGAGACAAGTGTTATTTGTCTCGAACTGTCGCGATCCCGATGAATCGCCTAGCCGAGCAAGATTTTAGACAATCGTCAAAATCGAAAACCTGTGGCTCCAAGACAGTAATTGAAAGGAACAATATGGCCCGTTGTCACAAAGCAAGAGATAATGCTCAAAGAGGCAACTCTATGCTATAAAGACAAAGGTCATGCACGGTTACTCCTTAAATAGTTCAAAACTATTATAAAGGTAAAAAAAACCGATGCTAATGTGGTTAAAGCTAACTGAAAGGAAACTTTTGAGACCCCCGATTTTGTGGCTCAAATGAGTTTGGGACCTTTCTTTATTGATTTTGATAAATCATTGAGCCATTTTTTCGCTCATCTGCATTATGTTTTTCCATTTGGATTATTAATTTTCCATTTGGACCATACTTTTGGATTATGGTTTGCCTGTTTACTAAATTTCTCGAAATAATTAAAAGTGTTTTGAGCAAATTCCTTTGACAAATGTGACCAAACTTTAAATTATGAAATTTTAGGCAATACTTGTGGTGTAGTTGGTTTTTTGGAAATAGTGGGTAACCGTGTACCACATAATTTCACCAACTACTTGCCTAAAAGAGTACTCAGTGACAACGATTCTGGACCTGTCGTTCCAATCGAAATCTTTGGTAAAACCAAATTGATTTGTCAAATATGAGGTCTTATACTCATGTAGGTCCTGCCGTACCTTGTTGAGTTATAAAATATTCGAGAAAACCAGCGTTATATGGTAATAGCTCATGAAAGAATTAAAATTTCTTTACATAGTCTCCATTCAATACGACCAAAAGCGTATTTTAGAGGAGTTGAAATGTCTTTCAAGTGGTTGCTACCACATTCTTTAAAGCATTTAAAGTTACCTTATCATTTCGCCTGTCGTCGAATGATAAATGATTTAGATGCTAAGACATGATTGTCTGTACTATCATTCGCCTGTCGTCGATTGATTAGAGCATTTTGATATTGTGGCATTGACCGGATGAGATATTCCTGGGTCAAAAGACGATAGTTGATTTATAATCGCATCGCATTTGGATTCTCTTTGAGGATATATTTCGTGATTAATCCGAAATTAATGCCACTAATGCTCACTTTGAAAGACTAATTTGTGTAAAGATCACGAAATGAACTCGTAGAATTCTTGTAAAGAATTGAAGGAGTTATTGTGGACTTATCCAACCATAAGACGGACCATAAATATAAATGGTTATGGTTGATGCATCGACAATATGGTCACATTTTAATGTTGTCCACATAAATGCAGCACTTTCCAAATTTTTAGCCCAATCATTAAGTTGATGGCTCATGATCCGGATTATCCTGAAAAGTCTAGTCGACTTGATAATTCCGAAGAGTAATAATCGAAATTTCGATTTGAATTACTTGAGTTTGGAAATTGAAATTGAAATTGAACATCCTGTCGATTATGTTCAGACCCAAATTGACTCACGGAAAGTTTGATGATGCGACTGCAAATGATTGCACACATTTCTTGGTCTTGCACACCAAGATTTATATTTCCATGCGGGGTTATGCTATTTTGCTGCATTGGTCCGTTATGAGGCCCATAGACACTCAAACACCATATACGTACCAGTTGGTTACTGGTTATGAGCCAGAAGTCTCATATTAACGCGTGTTTAGAGTGATTAATTAATATTTTGATTGAGCCGCTCTAGCGTTCAAAATATGGACCTCTGAAGGGGACATAAGTCGATTATGAATCTCCTGCCTATCATTTGATAGAGTAACCTTGACAAGCGATCTCTTTACCGCATGATATGCGAAAGTGACATCGCTAAGACTGTTCTCCCCGTCGTTAGGGGGAGATTTGCACGTTACCGTTGATAAGGAACGACGTGAAGTAACGTGGCATAACCCTCTCAGTCTTAGCTTGATCCCCAAAACTGCACTTAGTGATAAGTAAGTGCATAGACTCCCTCAAGTCTAACTAAATGCCAGACGCATTTAATGACTTTATAAGATGTCACGAGATCATTTATACCTGCTGCAAAATGCTTGCAAGGATAGACGTCCCTGTCGGACGCCGTGTTCCTGTCGTAACACGTTGCTTTGGACGAACCCGCCAAGCAAAGGACGCTGCCGTCGGCCGTCAGTCTGTCATCCTTCCTAAGATATGAGGAAGTTGACCGGTTCTTAATCGTTCAGCCCCAGAGGTGGTGAACTGAAACTCGTTTGTCGCACGAGATTATAAAGGATCAAGGAGATGTGTGATTTCCTCCTCATCCTAAGAATCTCGAAATATCTGTCGATCATGATATCTTAGACGATATTGAAGCGAAACGAGACTGTCATTGATTACTTGTTCATATATTCGGTGACGACTGATAATATGAGCAAATTATGATAGGGAACCATGAACCGTTGCCTGAAGTCAACATAGAATAGACTGGACTAATGGAAACTTGCAATCCAAGTAGACTCCTTAGCGAAAGTGTGTTCGGACCTGTAGCTCCAACACCACCAATGTTAAACGAGTTCGTTTATTTGGTTATTCGTAAGGAAAAGTGATGAGAATAATGAGATTGTAGAATGCTCGCATAGTAGCGCAAGGCTTCTCTCACATCTTGGAATTGATTACGAGATGGTTGATTTTCTCGTAATGGACGTTATAACGGTCCCCTACTTTATCAGTTTAGTAGTTTCCCAAAAACTGATTATGCAGTATGTGATTGTGGTCACTGTTTTATCTCTATGGGGATTTAGACAAAGAGATATAGATGAAGGTCCCTGTGTGACTTCATAATGCTTGAATCAAGTAGTTCCTGACCACGGAACACGATCTCAATTGACTGAGACGTTCACTATATGGATTAATATAATCCGAGCGGATGTGGTATACCCGCCTAAGTGAGTACTTGATCAGCTTGGGATACTTGAACAAGTATTATGCCCTTGCGTGTTTTATTATGCGATCCACTTTTGGATTTGCCTTCGAGATGAAGGATCTTGGGAAGACACGGTAGTGACTCGGCCTGATGCTCGAGTCCCGTAAAGATTGAATCTAAGTCCATGATTCAGACTACACCCAGAAGGTGTTATGACGTTTTAGTCATCATGACGCTAAGTCGTCAGATTCTCCCATGATCGTTCGATCACTAGACATTGATATAGACCCAGACCGTCCCTGATGAGACGATAAAGAGATATTGAACCATGATGTTCATATCTAAGTACAATAAGCGCATTATTGTACTTGGTCTAATGTGCTAGGACGAACTTCTCGTCTGCTGTGAATGGTATAGCTCGACACAGCATCGCGCTAACACGCTGCCATCGAAATGGCATAAAAGACACATTCCCTTACCTTATGGTAATTTTGGAAGTGGGCTAGTTTATCCCATTTGCGTCATCGAGTGTACTTACCCCTTCGGTACTCGAATTAACGCAACCCTTTTTCGGTTATACCGATACTGGTTACTTATCAGACCCGCATAAGGGATATTCCTAACATGGTATGTCTTTACCATTAGGAATAAGGCAATATCTTGGAGGTCTTGAAATGACTCCAAACGAATCACTCTGATCTACTCGTGCTCTATGAGACGACTAGAGAGTGTATATGGCTTCGAGCTCGTATTAGCCATATTTGAATTACATATGCTCTGTCTCACGATCCAGATAAAACACTTGTCTTATTTGAGGACAACTTGTTGTTATCGATCAAGAGAGACATGACTAGATTATGTTATTTAGCATTTCTTGCCGAAATGAATCTTCACATATGAAGTTTAAGAGCATCTAGTTGAATGCTCGTTTTATTCCACGTTATATTTTCTTGCATACAGTCGTGTGCAAGTAAATGAGGCATCCATTCGAATGCTCGTTCCCTTTCTTGGAATATGAAATCTTTGCACCCAGTCGTGTGCAAGTGAGGGGGAGCATCCAGGTGAATGCTTATTGCACTAATTACTACTTAGTCGAAATCTTCGCACCCTGTCATGTGCAAGTGAGGGGGAGCATCCAGTCGCATGCTCGTGTACTCTTTTTGTCCTTAGACCAAGGTTTTTTCCCACTGGGTTTTCCTTGGCAAGGTTTTTAGCGAGACACGTTCCCATTGTATCTCACTTAAGATTGCCGAAATTAGGGGGAGTATCATGTTGTATACTTCTTACCACTGTGTACTCTTTTGTCCTTCGACTAGAGGTTTTTCCCACTGGGTTTACTCTAGCAAGGTTTTGATGAAGCACCTGTTTTGTGGTTGATCCCTACGACTACCATTGTTGCACTCTTTTTCCTTCGACTAGAGATTTTCCCATTGGGTTTGCTCTGGCAAGGTTTTGATGAGGCACACTGTTTTGTGGTTAGTTACTTACATGATATTTCGGCCTATATCATTCGGCTACACAATTTCTCCTAGGTACCGGTTTTGTCCCACACTGGGTTTTCCGTCCCTAAGGTTTTTATGTGTTTAGCACTGCGAATGAACTCGACTCAGATCGACTGCATGAAGACGAAGAATTCAAGACGTCCAAAGGGGGAGTGTTGTAGGATATTATTGGACTATTGGGCCTTACTCATAGTGGGCCTATCTTGGGCTTTCCTAAGATATGTAACCCTACCTTCTATTATATAAAGAGGGTTAGGGGGTCTCTTGATGTAACTTCTCTACACTTATCAATGAATAAAAGACGACTCCTTTATCTCTCTATACTTGTATCTCCATATCTATATATCTAGCTAATATGTCACACAACAGAAATAAATAAATTAGAAAGATCCCCTATATCAAAAGTAGCAATGATAATTCATTTCATGACTAGTCAACCTTTGTATGACTATTGCTTCGGAAACATAAGGCTTATGAACTTTATTCACATGCCTCCTCAGCTCTTCATAAGTCCCTTTAAAATCGCCATGATCTTGTGAATAATTTCTAGGTCTATAGGTCATGTAGTTGCATGCCTCGTTCTCGCGTATTCCATTGATTAGTCCATGACACAATGGACAACAAAGACTCTCTTTTCGACAAACATATTTTATTTTCCTACGCTGAAGAAAACAGTTTGACAAAGGGGGGCTAGCGTTGCACATGTATAAACTACAACCCTTTTCATGCAAATTGCATTTTAATAGGATGTCGTTATGAGGTGGGATGAAGCAAATAAGGCATTAATATTTTTTCATTCATTTTGTGTCTTCGATTCATGTAAAGTTGTAATAGTATTGTCGGATATGTTTGCATACGGATGCACTCTATTGGATTTATGGGAGGAGTTTGGAGAATTGATTATATATTTCGGCATCACAAGTATTTGAGATTTGTTTTCCTTTGATATTGGTAAGCAATATTGCTTAATAGAATTGTGATCGGAGTAACGTTTTTTGAATGTAACAAATGATCAAATATAAATATGATTTTAAAATCGCAGTCAAAACATGCAATTGAAAAAGCTCGCTGTAATTCTTGTTTATATTTTCCCCAAATATTTTTAAAATCTAAACATGATTACCAAAATGTAAATATGAATTACAACAAGGCTTCTCGAGTTTCATGCTTCGATTAGTGTTTTAAAATCATATTTATTTTATATTTGACCATATATTGCATTCACAACTCTTTACCCCTATCACAGTTCTATTAAGCAATATTACTTGCCAATATCTGGGGGAAACAAACCAAAAATACTTGCAATGCCGAAAGATATCATCGATTCTCCAAACTCCTTCCATAAATCCAGTAGAGTGCACACATATTCAAGCATATCCAACAATAATATAACAGTTTCACCTGAACCGAAGATTGAAAGCGAATGGAAAGAATATGAATTCCCTATTCGCTTCCTGCCACCTCATAATGCCATCCTATTAACACGCAGTTTGCACAAAAAGGGCTGTCATCTAAACATGTGCAGCGCGAGCCCACATTTGTCAAACTGTTTTTTTCAG
The DNA here is from genome assembly GCA_963920805.1 of Primula vulgaris. NCBI lineage: Eukaryota > Viridiplantae > Streptophyta > Magnoliopsida > Ericales > Primulaceae > Primula > Primula vulgaris. The sequence continues at coordinate 17,804,541 of OY987215.1, forward strand.
TTTAGGTAAATATGTTTATCAATAGATAGGCTTTGTTGTCCATTGTGTCGCGGCCTAATCAATGGAGTATGCAAGAACGAAGCATATGCCTACATAAACTCGAGACCTAGAAATTGTTTGCAAGATCATTGCGATTTTATTGGGACCTATGAGGAGCTGATGAGGCATATGAATATCGATCATAATCCTGATGTTTCTGAAGTACCGATCATACAAGGCTTGACTGGTCATCAATAGAAATGAATGATCCTTAATACTTTTGATATAGGGGATGTTTCTAATTCAATGGTTTCCTTTCTATTTTACTGTTGCAATACTTTTGTTTTTTGTTGGTGTAGGATTTTCTGATTATTATGTTCAAAATTGTTCTCTCATTTAGGAATATTTGTGCATTCGTAATTAAAGAATATGTTGCATTCAAAAATCTTGGTATACCAAATGGAAAAATAACACTTTAAAGATTATCATGCATGTGAGAACTTATTCACACATAGCCGTAGGTAGTTTTTTTTTTCACAGACAAAAACAAGGGGGCAAAAAAAGTATAAATGATAAAAACCCTATAGTTTGGAGAATCTAACCTAACTTGGAGATGTAAGATGCGACACTGAGAATATGAAACCCTAAGTATATAATAGAAAACTGCTGAAAAGGTAATGAAGAATTCCTAGTTTATATAGTAGTAATAAAAAGTATGTCGATAAGTCAACTTTCTATTAACATTATTATAAGAAAAACTAAATTGGAATATTAAAATTGTTTGCCAAAATGACGAAGAGCATAAAAAATTGTCAGTACAGGAAGAAGAAGTTATTTTGTTTTGGGTACAAGAAAGGCATCACCAAGAACGAGCATCTCAATAGATACAATAAAATTTTGGCTGATTTGCAAAATTTAGATAGTTAAAATTAAGGATGAAGATAAGGCCATATTGTTGTTGAACTGACTTCCTAATCATTATCATTACGTTGTTGTATGGTAAGGATTTAGTAAAATTTGCAGACGTGTCAAACACGCTTGTAAATAACAAAAATAGGAAGATGTATGTTATCGGTCGTGAATGCGATAGTGAGGCATTGACCGTTATCATAAGTCAAAGAATAGTTCGCATAATAACGGAAAGAATCCTGCTCGTGATGAGTGTCTGCTCGTGATGAGTGTTCTTACTGCCATAAGAGAGGACAATGGAAATCTGAATGCCCTTAGTTAGAAGAGGCAAATATTGCTGGCGGCAAATATGATTTCGACAACTATGTTTTTGTTAGCTCAGAAGTGTCTATTGGTCACGATGAATTGGTATTGGATACAGCTTGTTCCTATCACGTGTGTTCTTATATGGTGATGTTTTCTAGTTTTTATGAGTTCGATGGTGGAGTTGTCATGTTATGTAATGGCGATGCTTCTAAGATAGATGGGATATGGAGCGTCTGTATGGAGCTAGGTGATAGACCTATCAAAGTATTGGGCGACGTAAATTTTGTGCCGGACTTTAAGAAGAACGTGATCTCATTGGGAACTCTAGAAGATAAGGGATACTTATTTATAATGGAGGATGTAGTCTTTAAAGTCAGCAATGGCGACGTTCTGATTTTGATGGGAGTTAGAGATTGCAACTTGTATTACCTTGAGGGTAGATAATTTGAAGATTCTATTACAATTGGTGATAGTTCATCTGCAACCATTCTAGGGCATGTACAGATCAAGCAACTTGGCGAGTTGGTTGATTTGGGATAACAAACAACAGCTAATGATCGTGGCGTGTAAGTCAAGACGGGTACTTTATCGTCGGTGGAGGCAGTTGGTTCAATTATGGGTGATGTCGCGATTCCAGGTGAAGCAAAGGTAGATTCTTCTAGCATTTGGAATTATGTTGATAATTCATTTCGAAAGTACATACCCACTGGTGGATTGGTTTAGTTATGCGCTTCCATTGGTGGATACGAGTTTTTCTATACTGTATTTAGAGGCTCGAATGAGTCTAGATGATATATTTGGTTCGAGAGAAATCAAAGATAAAGAGGGTTTCCTATCTAGTGAGCAAACTTGAGTCTTGCTAGATTTCTCCAAACATTTAAAAGTTGTTATTTGGGATTGGGTCTTCAAGAGGGATTTTGGGGTTCCTACTGAAGACTTATTTGTCTACGAGGTGTTGTTTCGGAAAAAGTGGATTGAACAATGGGAAGATAACTATTTCCATAAGGTATTATTTTCATTTGTTAACAGTTTATCGATTTGTTTAGCCTTGATAGCATATTGGTGTATCGAGTTGGTGGAGCTTCATATTGTAGAAGCTTATTTGCATGGTTTTGGTTTGGGATCTTATTTTTTTCAACCCTAGGGGTTTGCAATGTCCGAAACTATGTTTGTACCATTTATGGTGGAAGATTGGTTCACCAGAGGTGATTTTTCTAGCTTGCTTAGATACGGTTACATCATAATATCGTATAGTAGTTAGATAGAGCTTCATGTGCTGGTCTACTCCAAGATGAAGACCTTATGGGAGATTTGGGAATTATTTGGAAGATATGATTGTTAGAATCAACATAATTGGTCTCATTTTATTGAGGGAATAAGCATTGAGAAGGTTGCAAAATTGCGGTTCGACATTGAAGGAAATCTCACCGATATGTTTTGTTCTTCTTGTGTCAAGTTTAGACGATGTGTGAGCTTGACCAATGTCTCTCGTATTTGAAACGTCGAAGGACACATATTGCATATGAAAAGATTTTACAGACTACAATTTGATGTTGATGGTATGATTTTCTACAATTAAAGACAAGGTGGAGATTTGTTGAATAATTGGCTTTAATTATAGTATTTGTATTGAGTGTTATCTCACATTGGTTACGTAAATGAATTGGCTTATCCTTAAGGCTATAAATAGACCTTTAGATTTGTTTATTATTTCTACCAATAGTAAGTGAGTTATACTAGTGAAAATGAAGTCTCGTGAATTTGGTCTAAAAGGTGGGTTGTCTATTGTATTACCTCAACTTTTAATAATAAGATTTCTTCTTTCGTGGAGAAGTATATGGTTTATTTTTAACTTTCGAACTCCACGTAATTCTTGGCGTCTTCTTTTTGTCTTGCATTTTCTTTTGATGTTTGCGTCTTCAGGTGTTGCGTCTTCTACCATCCGTTGGAGCTTTCAGACAACATTTCCACTATTCTTTGCCTTAGGGTACCTACAAAAAAAAGTACGTTAATTTGGTTTAAGGTTACCTTGAGTTAACTACTTTAAAAGTAGACGGCCTAGTTATAGTAAAAGTTGACGGCCTAGTTACAAAAACCAAATATCGAACTTTTAAAAAATTGGTCATGCATTAAAAGAAAAGTTCAGAGACAGTACAAACATAATGCGCAGAAGATTTACCTTGTATTTATGGAATTGATAATCATATTTGATGGAAAATACAAAAAATTGTACGTAAATGGATTTTCAAGGCTTGACGAGGATTTAATTATGCAACGTATCTTAATAAAAGTATAGGAATCAAAATTATACATCTCTTACATTTGCTTTCTATCTTTTTTGATTGGATCTGTTTTGGTAGCATTAATTGTTTTTTGCTATATTTCCAAAATAAAATTGGCTATTTTATTGCGGAATAAATAGGGAAAAATTTTTATGGGTATAATATTTATTACACATGATTGGTTTTAATTAAAAACTATTTTTTAGGAAACTTTTATAATGTATCCAATAAAATAAGGAAAAACGTGCAAAAATAGGGGTAAATGTTTTACGGAATAACACGTGTTCATCATTTTGTTTCTTCATTATTTTCTTCTTAAATCGTTCCCCCCTTGGAATTTCAATTTTCAATAAAAACTTTCGTACCTCTTGTTCACAAATTTATAGAATTCTCTATAACATATTTAATTTTGAGGATGACTTTTTCTTGATATTGTTTGTCTTAGTTTATTTTTTTAGATTATCACGCACATATATATTTTCTCAATGTACATTTGAAATTAATGAGTTAAAAAGATAACGCAAAAAAGATTTTCCAAAATTTACATGGAAAATATCATATGTGCCAAACGCCTGGAAATAAAAGGAAAACAAACAATTTATGTGCAAAACTTTTTCTGAAAAATATTAACCTCGAGAATTTGTTTTACCGTGAAACACATGGAGATGTTTGAGTACGTACAAAAGGTCTCGCAAACGCAAATAGAACCAAAAAGTTGTAGTAGATGAATTTTCAGTAAATAAATCCAGGAGACAATATCAAATTAATTAATATTCGTACTAGCTCCAAGCATATTGAATAATGGACTTGTACTTTATGGGTCTAAGTGGGCTTATAACCATACCTCTCTATTTATATAAAGAGGGTTAGAGGTCTATTTGATATACATTCTGATAATAAAAGACTTGTTGTTCCCTCTCTCTATGTTCCCTCTGTATCTCCTATATAATATATATACTGAACTAATAAGTCTCACAACACGTTATCAGCACTTTGTTCGCGGGGACTAAGATATACGCTCGCGGATATTGGAGATTTTGGTAAACGCATGGATATTGAGTATTTATAAAACTTGAGTTTTATCCGGGTTTAACTAAGTTATTGCTATATCGACATTCACCAAAATACTTGAAGTACGATACACAATTAACTAATTCACTTAACCCAATAGTTACACGTTTTGTAAAACATATATTGTAGAGGCATGTTGATATATATATCATGATATGCTACTTCGATGTTGAATTAATATGTTAACCTATATTGTATGCCTTCATGTGAACATGTATGTATGTAACCTATTTACTTTAGAATTTTACATGTAGTTACGAACTCCTGGTTTATTAAAAAACATGTAATTGGTATATACTAATCTCCCAAGTAATAATTATTGAAATTCTAACACGTACTGTACAACCACTAAATCACGAATCGTTTGCTCCTGAGATGATTATATATTTATGCATGTTACACTGGAATTGTATGCTACAATAATTATATATATAATGTGAATCTTGAAGAGAAACCCCTTACTTTACTTTGTTAATTCAAAACACTAGCTATAGAACTTACACATATAGCAATAGATCTCATAAAAGATTGAGTTATATCTTGCTAGTGTAACTTCGTTGATTTAGATTGATAACCTTAATTAATTTCCTTATTAGGAATATGTGCTAGCATGTTAGAATTATTAATCATTGCAACATGTACAATCTAAATATTTATTACTACCATGTTTACAATATGGTAATTTGTGAAATCACATATTTTCACATTTAAGTTGGAAAAATTATGAACCTTCCCCAACTAGGCTCACCTATTTGGATACGATGTCTAGGAAAGATATAGGCGAAAACCGATATGCTAATGAGGTCGGGTTTTAAATGGCATTCGTGCCCTCCACCCTCACCGTCTTTCCTGATCGTTTTTCAAATAGAGCTACCGAAAGGGGTTGACTAAATAATAATTTCCCCGAGTGTGTTTATATAGTGATGTATGTTTCGCCGAATTTGTGTTTCAATATTGACCCGTCGTTCGATCAATGAGAACCGATTCACATGAGAAGCAAAACTAATGTTTTCGAACCTGTCGTTTCGAAAAAACGTTTGTGCTTGTGCAAACCATAAACATATAAACCAGTCGTTTTATATGATAAATAATCGAGAACTCCCAACACATGTTGGATGACATCTATGATGAGAAAAATCGTAAAACATACTTGCAAAATGATTGTTTAAACGTTGATTTTAATCCGTCATCACATGTTACTCACCCTGATGTGTGAAAATGTGATGTCCAAATTTTTTTTTGAATGCCATCTTTGATGAGTAAAACACGAGTTTGTTGTTATCCTCAGGATGAATGCTAAGGCGTTGATTTTATTCCGCCGCCACATTTGAGACGTGATGACGTCTATGGTAAACAAATGTCTGAAATTGACATATTGGAGCAAACCTTCACCAAAATACTAGCTTGGAAATTGTATTCCATAAGCAGTATCGTGAATTTATATTCACCATGTTCCTTTATCGTCCATCTGTTATTGGATAAGAAAATTACCGCGGTGAGTAGTTTTAATCCTAGTGGGTCAATGGCGAATTGTTTGCCTGATATTATGCTCTTTGTGTACATTTTTTTTTCCACGAATCGAGAATGGAGACAAGTGTTATTTGTCTCGAACTGTCGCGATCCGGATGAATCGCCTAGCCAAGCGAGATTTTAGACAATCGTCAAAATCGAAAACCTATAGCTCCAAGACAGTAATTGAAAGGAACAATATGGCCCGTTGTCACAAAGCAAGATATAATACTCAAGGAGGCAACTCTATGCTATAAAGACAAAGGTCATGCACGGTTATTCCTTAAATAGTTCAAAACTATTATAAAGGTGAAAAAACCGATGCTAATGTGGTTAAAGATAACTGAAAGTAAACTCTTGAGACCCCCGGTTTTGTGGCTCAAATAAGTTTGGTACCTTTCTTGATTGATTTTGATAAATTATTGAGCCATTTTTTCGCTCATCTGGATTATGTTTTTCCATTTGGATTATGACTGTAACATCCCGTATTTTTATAAATGGTTTTATTTATGATTTAATTTATCCAAAAGCGTTTTATTCAAAATTTTACCAAAAACCGGTCACTCGACTAATTTTTAGCCAAAAACCGAAACTCTTCCGAAAAGCTTTATTTTTAAAACCTGTTACTAATTTTACTTATAAAAAGGACCCAATAGTTTTGTTTCTAAAGATTTGTTATTTTTGAGTAGTAAAACTATATTTTTGGATTAGGAGTTACTTATTAGAACTTTGGGGACCAAATAGTTCGTTACCTCAAACTATCTCAAAACAGCTTTTATAAACCTATTTTTCAGCCACTTTTCAAAAGCAAAAATCAGTAAAACAAATAGAAGAGAGAAGAAGAGAGAGAAAGAGAGAGAAGAAGAAGAAGAAGAAGAAGAGGAAAAGGAAACCACCATTAGCGGGTTCATACCGGAAGCATCTCCTCTACGCTCTAAGGTAACGGGGGTTATCCATTGCGACTAGACGAGGGTGTATGTTAGGTTTTGGTTTTTGTGTTCATTATAAATTGGGGGTTTTTGCCGTTTATATTAATTGTGTTCCTAAATTGTTAATTGGGATTACTCGTTGTAGTTTTGGTTCCATTATTTATATTGTAGAGATTGAAGCCTTAGATATGATCATTTCGAATTAGCGAGATTATGGATGAATTTATGGTGAATAATGGTTAATTGTAGTTTATGCATACAAGGTGTTTGTTAAAATGCCCGAATGGGATTTTACGTTATTGGAGTTGTTCGGCTAGTTGCGAATTTAGTACATATGGTTATGTGTTACGTTGTAATACGTTGTTTGGAGTTGTTTGGCTAGTTGCGAATTTAGTACATATGGTTATGTGTTACGTTGTAATACGTTGTTTGGAGTTGTTCGGCTAGTTGCGAATTTAGTACATAGGGTTATGTGTTAGGTTGTATTACGTTACGTGAACGTTATTGGAGTTGTTCGGCTAGTTGCGAATTTAGTACATATGGTTATGTGTTACGTTGTAATACGTTGTTTGGAGTTGTTCGGCTAGTTGCGAATTTAGTACATATGGTTATGTGTTACGTTGTATTACGTTGTTTGGAGTTGTTCGGCTAGTTGCGAATTTAGTACATATGGTTATGTGTTATGTTGCATTACGTTACGTGACGTATGAGAATGTGTTATTTGCGTGAATTTATATTATTGGCCGAGGCCGTATGAGAATGTGTTATTTGCGTGAATTTATATTATTGGCCGAGGCCGTATGAGAATGTGTTATTTGCGTGAATTTATATTATTGGCCGAGGCCGTATGAGAATGTGTTATTTGCGTGAATTTATATTATTGGCCGATGCCGTATGAGAATGTGTTATTTGCGTGAATTTATATTATTGGCCGAGGCCGTATGAGAATGTGTTATTTGCGTGAATTTATATTATTGGCCGATGCCGTATGAGAATGTGTTATTTGCGTGGATTTATATTATTGGCCGAGGCCTTGTGTTTTAGCTGTAGTGGCAATGGTCTCTGTCTCTCCCTAATTCCGGGGACAGAAGACGGCCGAGGGGATAGGGAATGACCTGCCTTACGGACCGGGGTAGGTGGCGTGAGAGGTCCCAGTGTGCACTATTTACTTTTATGTTAGCAATGGTCTATGTCTCTCCCTAATTCCGGGGGCATATGACGGCCGAAGGGATAGGGAATGACTCGTCTTACGGACTGGGGCGAGTGGCGTGAGAGGTCCAAGTGCGCACTATAAATCTACTTTTATGTTGCAATGGTCTCTGTCTCTCCCTAATTCCGGGGACAGAAGACGGCCGAAGGGATAGGGAATGACCTACCTTCCGGACCGGGGTAGGTGGCGTGAGAGGTCCATGTATGCTATAGATGTGTGTTGATGTTATTTAATTTATTTAATTTATCGTAGTTGTGGAATGTCATTATATTTCGTTTTATACGTCGTTTATCGTAGTTGTAGAATTTGTGAGTTCTTGCATTTATGAGATGGAGTGACGGTGTATGTGGTGCCGTCCCGTCTAGTTAGGTGCGTGGGACTCACCGTTACATTTTTGTATTTCAGGTACAACTTAGGTTGAGGCGATGGTTAAGAGCTTTAGCAAGGCATCACATGGGTTCGGGCTTTTGCTTTCTTTTCATGTATATTTTATTTTGAGGTTGTAGCCTACGGGCAATTTACATTTGTTTAGTTTATCTCGTTTTTGTAGCCGCGTGTGGCAAATACTTTTGTTTATTGTTTACTTGTTCCTTTAGCTCACAAGTCTTTTCTTTTAAAATTTTTATTTGGTACCAACAGGTTTCACTTTTCTTTGTTTTAAAAAGGTCATGCCTCGATATCCATCCTTTACGGATTTTGGGGCGCGACAAGTTGGTATCAGAGCTAACTAGGTTCTTGTATACTTTGGGACGACGGGAAGATGGGTAACCATTGGACCAAGCTCCATCGTATCATTTTTACAAAACTTTTTCCAAAACTCAAACTTTTTCTAAAACGGGGGGTTGCATTTAGCTTTAGTCATGTAGCTAGAATTTAGTAGTAGTTGATGAAAGGAAAGTTCACATGTGAGGGAAGTTGGGGACAATGAGGACGCTTGTTGATCCCGGCTTGCCAAACTAGTGAATAGACCTTTCGTTGGTATGTGTGAAGGAATGCCTTAGCGATGTGGAACTCTAGAGTATGCGAGGACGCTCGGATGCTTTAGGATAACGTATCGTGACGGGTTGTCCCTCGCACTTTTGTGTTGTTTGGATGCGTGTGTGAATTTTTATGGTGTATATGAGGTGTAAGTTGTATGTCAAGTAGTAACGATGTATTAAAGTGCGAGAATTGTGAAGTTCATGATTTTACGTAGTACGTTTTCATATTATTAACATGTGTGTTAATGTACATTTTATGCGAATGGATGTTGATCGTTATAAGTTTGTGGACTTAAATGGGTTATTTGTGTAATGATTATGGACCTGTCGTTCCAAATCAAAATCTTTGGTAAAACCAAATTGATTTATCAAATATGAGGCCTTATACTCTTCTAGGTCCTTTCGTACCTTGTTGAGTTATAAAATATTCGAGAAAACCAGTGTTATCTGGTAATAGCTCATGAAAGAATTAAAATTTCTTTACATAGCCTCCATTCAATACGACCAAAAGAGTATTTTAGAGGAGTTGAAATGTCTTTCAAGTGGTTGCTACTGTCACACCCCAAAATCCGAAAAACGGACATCAATTCGTGACCTTTTGAACAAAAGGAAAAAAGAAGCTGTTGGTACAAAATTTAACTTTTAAAGGAAAACAACTTGCGAGCTAAAGGAACAATTAAACGAATGGAATAGAAATGTTTACCAAACGCGGCTACAAGACAAGATGGTTTTAACAGATTTAAAAAAGAAGAAGATAACAAACGAATGTAATTTGCCCGTAGGCTACAACCTCAAAAATGGTCTAATTAAAAAGAAAGCAACTGAAAGAAGCCATGAACACATGTGATACATCGCTAATGCTCCTATCTAAATGCCTCAACCTAAGTTGTACCTGAAAGACAAAACTATAACGGTGAGTCCCACGCACATACATAGACGGGGCGACACCACACAGGATACCGTCACTCCATCCAATAAATGCAAGAACTCACAAACAGCAACTACAATAACAACGTATCAAAAGAAATGTAATAGCATCATACAACGAAATAAATTAAGTAACTCAAACACACATCTATAACACACATGGACCTCTCACGCGACCTACCCCAGTCCGTAAGGTAGGTCATTCCCTATACCACTCGACTCGTCTTATGCCCCCGGTATAGGGAGAGACATAGACCATTGCCAACATATAAATATTTAAAGTGCGCACTTGGACCTCTCACACCACTCGCCCCAGTCCGTAAGACGAGTCATTCCCTATACCCCTCGGCTCGTCTTATGCCCCCCGGTATAGGGAGAGACATAGACCATTGCCAATAAATAAAACTCAAGGCCTCGGCCAATAATATTATACTATTCAATTAACACAATTCCCAATAAAATCACATTCTCAAATACTAGCATTCCCAAATGTCACATTATCGCAATTCAACAAAACACATAAGCATAGGTATTAGAATCACAACTAGCCAAACAAGTCCAACAACATAAATCTCATTCAGGCATTTTAACAAACACCTTGTATGCATAAACTACAACTCATCTTTATTCAACATAAATTTATCCAATTTCATCAACAACTACAATAACGCATAACAACTCATAAAAACACACAAATCCATCTATATTCTCATTAATTCGAAATTCATGTCTAAATTCCCAATTCTCAAATTCAAATAAGTGAAACAAAAGAGCAACACATAAAACCCAATTAACAATTTAATAGAATATAATTGAGATAAAAGAAAAACCCCTAAATTTTAAAAACGCAAGATCTAACCCTAACATACACCCCCGTCTAGTCGCAATGGATAACCCCCGTTACGTTAGTTCGTAGAGAAGATGCTTCCGGTAAAAACTCGCTAATGGTGGTTTCTTCTTCCTAAGCTTTGGAACCTCTCTTTTCTCTCTTTTAGGTTTTCTGTTTTGAAAAGTGGGATGAAAGTTGTTTTACGTGAAACTGTTTTTAGAGAGTTTGAGGAAGCGAACTATTTGATCCCCAAACTTCTAAAAGTTAACTCATAAACAAAACTATTATTTTATTGCTCCAAAATAACAAATCTTTATAAACAAAGCTATTGAGTCCTTTTTATTTATAAAATTAGTAACAGGTTTTAAAAATTAAGTTTTTCGGAAGAGTTTCGGTTTTTGGCTAAAAATTGTATAAAACATTTTTGGATAAATTTAATCGCAAATAAAAACCATTTATAAAAAATCCGGGATGTTACAGCTACCACATTTTTTAAAGCATTTAAACTTACCTTATCATTTCGCCTGTCGTCGAAATGATAAATGATTTAGATGCTAAGACATGATTGTCTGTACTATCATTCGTCTGTCGGTGATTGATAAGAGCATTTTGATATTGTGGCATTGACCAGATGAGATATTCCCAGGTCAAAAGACGATGTTTGATTTATAATCGCATCGCATTTGGATTATCTTTGAGAATATATTTCGTGATTAATCCGAAATCCATGCCATTAATGCTCACTTTAAAAGAGTAGTATGTGTAAAGATCACGAAATGGACTCGTAGAATTTTTGTAAAGAATTGAAGGAGTTATTGTGAACTTATTCAACTATAATACAGACTATAAATATAAATGGTTATGGTTGATGCATCGACAATATGCTCACATTTTACTATTGTCCACATAAATGCAGCACTTTCCAAACTCTTAGTCTTATCATTAAGTTGATGGCTCATGATCCGGATTATCCTGAAAAGTCTAGTCGACTTGATAATACCGAAGAGTAAGAATCGAAATTTCGATTTGAATTTCTTGAGTTTGGAAATTGAAACTGAAAATCTTGTCGATTATGTCCAGACCCAAATGGACTCACGGAAAGTTTGATGATGCGACTGCAAATGATTGCACGCACTTTTTGGTCTTGCGCACCAAGATTTATATTTCCGTGTGGGGTTATGCTATTTTGCTGCATTGGTCCGTTCTGAGGCCCATAGACACTCAGACACCGTACGCGTACCAGCTGGTTACTGGTTATGAGCCAGAAGTCTCATATTAATGCCTGTTTGGAGTGCTTAATTAATATTTTGATTGAGCCGCTATAACATTCAAAATATGGACCTCTGAAGGGGACATAAGTCATTTATGAATCCCATGCCTATCATTTGATAGAGTAACCTTGGCAAGCGATCTCTTTACCGCATGATATGTGAAAGTGACATCGTTAAGACTGTTCTCCCCATCGTTAGGGGGAGATTTGCACGTTACCGTTGATAAGGAACGACGTGAAATAACGTGGCATAACCCACTCAGTCTTAGCTTGATACCCAAAACTGCACTTAGTGATAAGTAAGTGCATAAACGCCCTCAAGTCTAACTAAATGCCAAACGCATTTAATGACTTTATGAGATGTCAAGAGATCATTTATACCTGCTGCAAAATGCTTGCAAGGATAGACGTCCCTGTCAGACGCCGTGTTCCTGTAGTAATACGTTGCTTTGGTCGAACCCGCCAAGCAAAGGACGCTGTCGTCGACCGTCAGTCTGTCGTCCTTCCGAAGATACGAGGAAGTTGACCGGTTCTTAATTCGTTCAGCCCCAGAGGTGGTGAACTAAAACTCGTTTGTTGCACGAGATTATAAAGGATCAAGGAGATGTGTGATTTCCTCCTCATCCTAAGAATCTTGAAATATCTGTCGATCATGATATCTTAGACGATATTGAAGCGAAACGAGACTGTCATTGATTACTTGTTCAAATATTCGGTGACGACTGATAATATGAGCAAATTATGACAGAGAACCATGTACCGTTGCCTGAAGTCAACATAGAATAGACTGGACTAATGGAAACTTGCAATCCAAGTAGACTCCTTAGCGAAAGTGCATTCGGACCTGTAGCTCCAACACCACCAATATTAAACGAGTTCGTTTATTTGGTTATTCGTAAGGAAAAGTGATGAGAATAATGAGATTGTAGAATGCTTGCCTAGTAGCGCAAGGCTTCTCTCACATCTTGGAATTCATTACGAGATGGTTGATTTCCTCGTAATGGACGTTATAATTGACCCCTACTTTATCAGTTTAATAGTTTCCCAAAAACTGATTATGCAACATGTGATTGTGGTCACTGTTTTATCTCTATGAGAATTTAGACAAAGAGATATATATGAAGGTCCCTGTGTGACTTCATGTGCTTCAATCAAGTAGTTTCTGACCACGGAACATGATCTCAATTGACTGAGACATTCACTATATGGATTAATATAATCCGAGCGGATGTGGTAGACCGCCTAAGTGAGTACTTGACCAACTTGGGATACTTGAATAAGTATTATGCCCTTGCGTGTTTTATTATGCGATCCACTTTTGGATTTGCCTTCGAGATGAAGGATCTTGGGAAGAAACGGTAGTGACTTGGCTTGATGATCGACTCCTATAAAGATTGAATCTAAGTCCATGATTCAGACTACACACAAAAGGTGTTATGACGCTAAGTTGTCAGATTCTCCCATAATCGTTCGATTACTAAACATTGATATAGACCCTATCCGTCCCTGATGAGACGATGAAGAGATATTGAACCATGATGTTTATATCTAAGTACAATAAGCGCATCATTGTACTTGGTCTAATGTGCTAAGACAAACATCTTGTATGCTGTGAATGGTATAGCTCGACACAGCATCGTGCTAACACGCTGCCATCGAAATGGCACTAAAGACACATTCCCTTACCTTATGGTAATTTTGGAAGTGGGATAGTTTATCCCATTTGCATCATTGAGTGTACCTACCCCCTTCGATACTCAAATTAACGTAACCCTTTTTGGGTTATACCGATGTCGGTTACTTATCAGACCCGCATAAGGGATATTCCTAACATGGTCTGTCTTTACCATTAGGAATAAGGCAATATCTTGGAGGTCTTGGAATGACTCCAAACGAATCACTCTGATCTACTCGTGCTCTATGAGACGACTAGAGAGTGTATATGGCTTCGAGCTCGTATTAGCCATATTTCAATTACATATGCTCTGTCTCACGATCCAGATAAAACACTGGTCTTATTTGAGGACAACTTGTTATTATCGATCAAGAGAGACATGACTAGATTATGCTATTTAGCATTTCTTACCGAAATGAATCTTCACATATGAAGTTTAAGAGCATCGAGTTGAATGCTCGTTCTATTCCACGTTAGATTTTCTTGCATCCAGTCGTGTGCAAGTTAATGAAGCATCCAGTCGAATGCTCGTACTCTTTCTTGAAATATGAAATCCTTGAACCTAGTCGTGTGCAAGTGAGGGGGGAGCATCCAGGTAAATGCTTATTGTACTAATTACAACTTAGTCGAAATCCTCGCACCCTGTCGTGTGCAAGTGAAGGGGAGCATCCAGTCGTATACTCGTGTACTCTTTTTTTTGTCCTTAGACCAAGGTTTTTTCCCACCGGGTTTTCCTTGGCAAGGTTTTTAGCGAGACACGTTCCCATCATATCTCACTTAAGATTGCCGAAATTAGGGGGAGTATCCTGTTGTATACTTCTTACCACTGTGTACTCTTTTGTCCTTCAACTAGAGATTCTTTCCCACTGGGTTTACTCTAGCAAGGTTTTGATGAGGCACCTGTTTTGTGTTTGATCCCTACTACTACCATTGTTGCACTCTTTTTCCTTTAATCAGAGATTTTCCCATTGGATTTGCTCTGGCAAGGTTTTGATGAGTCACGCTATTTTGTGGTCAGTTACTTACATGGTATTTCGGCTTATATCATTCGTCTACACAGTTTCTCCTAGGTACCGGTTTTGTCCCACATTGGGTTTTCCGGCCCTAAGGTTTTTGTGTGTTTAGCACTGCGAATGAACTCGACTCAGATCGAATGCATGAAGACAAAGAATTCAAGACGTCCAAAGGGGAGTGTTGTAGTATATTATTGGACTATTGGCCTTGTACTTTATGGGCCTAAGTGGGCTTGTAACCCTACCCCTCTATCTATATAAAGAGGGTTAGAGGTCTTGTATTTAATATACATTATGATAATAAAAGACTTACTGTTCACTCTCTCTATGTTCCCTCTATATCTCCTATATAATATATATACTGAGCTAATAAGACTCACAACACGAACGACTTATTTATTAAAAAAATTTATTTTATTTTTACTCACAATTAAGCTTTTTTGAAATGTATAAGATGTATGTGTAACATTTACGGAATATTCTACCAAGTCATAAATTGTCACCCAAAAATGTTTTCTTGATTGTTATGTTATTATTTTAATTTGTCATTTAATTATATAAAGAGATACAAAATAAACGAACAAATATGTAATATATACCAGATAAAAGTCCATATACAATTTAGAAAGATTAAATAGGCTTTTACCTTCTCATTTGCCTATATCACTTGAAATGAAATGAGCATCGATTAATTCTTAATATTTTCCAAATCAGATAAGTTAGGAAACCCATCACTTAAAGAATCCATTTTTTTCTGCCAAACCATCAGTCAAGACAATTATGGTAATTTGGCATTCCACCAAGCGTTTTTGATTGATAAATAATATCAATGAAACTTATAGACGTGAAAGCCTATGATTGTTAAGCGACACATGATATGAAAATATTTTTGTTCAATTTATAGGATGTTTAACATTCATGACCGACTACCGGAGTAGCACGTTGCCAAACCACGTTAATTACATATCAAGGCAAAAAACTCGAAACCACTCTTAATTGTCAAGATTTTCTACTATTAATATTCTTATTACTACTATTGTTGTTTTTGTTTTACTGAATTAATATTAATATATTATAAATCATATATAAGCGGAAAATGTTTGTGAAATCGATATGTTTGAAACTGTCAGATTTAATAGGCTGAAAAAGATAACCAGCTAGAGCTTGTCGTTCTAGTAATGTAGGTGATCAAGATAACCTCGTAATTTCCATTGGGTTTTATGTGTTGCTCTTTTGGTTCACTTATTTGAATTTGAGAATTGGGAATTTAGACATATGAATTTCGAATTAATGAGAATATAGATGGGTTTGTGTGTTTTTATGAGTTGTTATGTGTTATTATAGCTGTTGAGGAAATTGGGTAAATTTATGTTGAATAAAGATGAGTTGTAGTTTATGTATACAAGGTGTTTGTTAAAATGCCTGAATGAGATTTTATGTTGTTCGACTTGTTTGGCTAGTTGCGATTCTAGTACCTATGCTTATGTGTTTTGTTGAATTGCGATAATGTGACATTTGGGAATGCTAGTATTTTGAGAATGTGATTTCATTGGAAATTGTGATAATTGAATAGTATAATATTATTGGCCGATGCCTTGAGTTTTATTTATTGGCAATGGTCTATGTCTCTCCCTATACCGGGGGTATAAGACGAGCCGAGGGGTATATGGAATGACTCGTCTTACGGACTGAGGCAAGTGGCATGAGAGGTCCAAGTGCACACTTTCAATATTTATATGTTGGCAATGGTCTATGTCTCTCACTATACCGGGGGCATAAGGCGAGCCGAGGGGTATAGGGAATGACCTACCTTACGGACTGGGGTAGGTGGCATGAGAGGTCCATGCGTGTTATAGATGTGTGTGTTGGAGTTACTTAATTTATTTCGTTGTATGATGCTATTACATTTCTGTTGATACGTTGTTATTGTAGTTGTTGTTTGTGAGTTCTTGCATTTATTGGATGGAGTGACGGTATCCCGTGTGGTGCCGCCCCGTCTATGTATGTGCATGGGACTCACCTTTACAGTTTTGTCTTTCAGGTACAACTTAGGTTGAGACATTTGGATAGGAGCATTAGCGAAGTATCGCATGGGTTTCGGGGTTCTTTCAGTCACTTTCTTTTTACTTAGACCATTTTTGAGGTTGTAGCCTACGGGCAAGTTACATTCGTTTGGTATCTTTTTTTTTTAAAAATCTGTTAAAACCATCATGTCTTGTAGCCGCGTTTGGCAAACATTTTTATTCCATTCGTATAACCGTTCCTTTAGCTCGCAAGTTAATTTCCTTTAAAAGTTAAATATTGTACCAACATGTTCAATTTCCTTTTATTCAAAAGGTTACGCATTGATGTCCGTTTTTCGGATTTAGAGCTAACCAGGTTCTTGTATACTTTGGGACGATGGGAAGATGGGTAACCATTGGACCAAGATCCATCGTACTTGCCAAACTAGGGGGTGGACCTCTCGTCGGTAGGTGTGAAGGAATACCTTAGCGATGTGGAGTTCTAGAGTATGCGAGGACGCTCGGATGCTTTAGAATAATGTATCGTGAGGGGTTATCCCTCGCACTTTTGTGTTCTTTGCATGTGTGTGAAGATTGATAAAGTGTGTATGAAGTATAAGTTTGCAATGGCAAGTATTAGCGAAATATTAGAGTGCGAGAATTGTGAAGTTGATGGTTTTACGTAATGTGTTTTCTAAATTATTAACTTGTGTGTGAATGAATATTATATGCGAATGGATGTTGATAGTAAAAATGTTGTGGACTAAAATGATGAAGTTGTGTGATATGTGCCATGTAAGGAATTTACAAGTGTTGAGAAA
This sequence comes from Primula vulgaris, assembly GCA_963920805.1. Lineage (NCBI taxonomy): Eukaryota > Viridiplantae > Streptophyta > Magnoliopsida > Ericales > Primulaceae > Primula > Primula vulgaris. Next base: position 17,822,254 of record OY987215.1, read on the forward strand.
TTTTACGTTTTTGAATCATTGTTTTTCTGCAGAAAAACGATTGGTCGTTTTTTTTTAAGTTTTATTTCGACCGGTCGTCTTTTCCTGACCTCTCGGGTCAGATTTGGACCAAAACGATCGGTCGTATTGTCATTTTGACCGGTCGTCTTTTTCTGACCTCTCGGGTCATATTTGGACCAAAACGACCGGTCGTTTTGTCAAAAACGATTGGTCGTTTTCTGGCATATTTTGCGGTTTTCTCGCTAAACTTCAAACGCTCGTAACTCCTTCGTTTTTACTCCGAATTTGGTTCCGCTTGAACCGTTGGCTTTGTATTTCAGTACTGTATAATTTTGAACCTTAGACAGCTTGATAAAATGATTAGCATGAAAAACAATCTTTTATCATGTTTTACATATTTTGTTGTTATCAAAACAATCGACTAGAAAAACATCGATCAACAAAGTAGATTGAAATGTTATATGCATGTTGCGTGTCGAGAAATGAATGTATTGTTATTCATGATGTAAGGCGGTAATTCGTGTTGACTTGTGGCGTGTGAAATAAGGTAAGTCTAAGAGTTAGTAGGAATTGAGAATTTAAATTTTATCGAATTACGACAAGAGATATTTAATGGAATGTGAAATTGCGATTGTGAACTTAGTAATGTCTGGAATGTTGTATTGTATGATTAGCGGAATTTGAAATTTTTGGTGGAATGTGGATTTTGTTAAGTGTTGGGAGTCAAGACGAACAAGTAGAGTATTCATGTATGAGTAGTAGTGTCGAGTGAGGCAACTAAAGTGTCGGTTTAAAATGTTTGTAGTCATGGCTATTACCACAAGGACTGGTGGACGAGGAACAGCTACACGTGGGGGCGCACCACCATCAAGGGGTGCAGTTGCCCGAGGTGGGGCAAATGGGAGAGGAAGAGGAGCTCCAAGGGGGAGGGGCGCAACTAGAGGAAGAAGGGCTGCTAGAGGTCGTGGAGGGAGGGGTAACGCTAGGGCCCCACCACCTGAGCAACCCGAGGAAGATGAAGAGGCTGATAATGTGTATGAAGAGGTTAATGAGGAAAAAGAAGAGACTTACATACCTGAATCGGAACCAGTAAACGATAACCAAGTGATGACCGACCTTCAGAAGGTGGTGAAAATGATGGTGCAGAATGCACAAGCTGGGAGTTCAAGTAACAATGGATTACTTAACTTCACCCGATTGGGGGCTCCGACTTTCGATGGGGTAGGTGAACCATCCACAGCTGAGGGATGGATGCACGAAATGGAGAAATACTTATCGGCAGCAGGAATAGTAGATGGGGAACAACAGGTGAATATGGCTCAGTTTCACCTAAAGGGTGAAACACGGAAGTGGTGGTTGGGGATCGTGGATACTTACGACTTAAGCGACCTCGAATAGAACGAGTTCATCGAATTGTGTAATCGGCAGTTTCTTCCAGATTCTTATAAGGATGAAATGATGAGGCGTTTCAATGAACTATATCAAGGAGGTATGATCGTTCAAGCATACCAACTAAAGTTTACCTCACTCTTGAGGTATGCCCCAGACTCGGTTCTAGGGGGTGCAGAAAAATGTAGAAGATTCATGAAGGGGTTGAACCCGACCATCTTATTGCAATTGGCATCGGCCCGCTATGTCAACTATAATGAGTTGGTAAAATTAGCTCAAGCTGTGGAGGAGCATTACTCCATAGCAAGAGAATCTTATAGAAGTCAAAAACTGGAAATGCTCCAAGGGAAGAGAAGAAGCGGACTTGGGATATGACGAATAATTCACGGTTTCAACAACAGGGAAGAGGATAGAGGGGTTTTAATCCACTACCGACAAACGCCGTGATGAGGAGAGCGTGTTTCCACTGTGGAGATGTGAACCATCGAAAATTCGAGTACCCTAGAATCCAATGTAAGACATGCAACCGATTTGGACATACGGCGAGGGTTTGTACCGGGGGACAAGGAAGAATCGACACTAATCGACCTTTTAACAAACTTAGGCTGCCACCACCACCAACAAGAGGTCCGGAATTTGTACCACCACACCAATTGCCTGGGAACCAAGGGGGAGGGTTCCGAGGTAACCACCAAGGAGGGAGAAACTGTGGGAACTACCGAGGAGGCCATCAAGACATGGGGAACCGAGAAAATAATGGGGGAAATCGAGGACCACAAGGAAACCCACCAGTTCCAGCTCGTCTATATGCCTTGCCACACTTGCAAAACCAAGTAGACCCGACAAATGTACAAGGTATGGTTCTTGTGTGCTCATCCTGGGCAATGTTCTTTTCGATACGGGGGCTTCGCATTCTTTTATAGCTAGGCATCTAGTTGAGTCTTTGTCGTTATAAATTGGGGTTCAGGAGAACCCGATTGTTGTAGAGACTCCTGTTCGGGGTCGAGTTGTGTTGGACCGAGTGTGTCGCTCTTGTGAGATGGTGGTCGCAAACCACATGTTTATGTTTGATTTAGTTGTTATAGAGATGTCGGGATTCGACATGATGCTTGGAATGGACTGGTTGGTTCATTTCAACTCTTTCATCGATTGTGTTCGATGAAAATTTTTCCTTACAACTTTATCCGGAGATGAGGTGTTCTTTCATGGGGAAAGGGATGCTACCCTTTCTTCTATTCCTTATTATTCCAAGCGGGTTGTGGGAAACCTGTCTTGTCTTTTGGCTAGTTTCTCGATAGTGGATAACGATGAGGATGTGGAAATGTGGCCAAACGTAGTGGACAATTTTAGAGATGTGTTTCCGAAGGATCTACCGGGGTTACCACCGAAGAGAGGGTTAGATTTTTCTATCGACTTGGTACTGGGAACGGCACCCATATCCATTTCCCCGTACCGTTTGGCACCGGCAGAGTTAAAAGAGTTAAGTAAGCAGTTAAAGGAACTATTGGAGAAGGGGTTTATTACGTGGAGTACGTCACCGTGGGCGGCACCTGTCTTATTTGTGCAAAAGAAGGATGGATCAATGAGGATGTGCATCGACAATCGGAAGCTAAATAGGGTGACTATTAAGAATAAGTACCCACTACCTCGAATTGATGATTTGTTTGACCAACTGAAGGGAGCGACGTTCTTTTCAAAAATCGACTTGCGATCAGGCTATCACCAATTAAGGGTGAAGGATGAAGATATTTCGAAAACGGCCTTTAGGACCCGGTATGGCCACTATGAGTTTGTGGTAATGCCATTCGGGTTAAGTAATGCGCCGGCGGCATTTATGGAGTTAATGAACCAGATCTTTAAGGAGTATCTTGACAAGTTCGTGGTGGTCTTCATCGACGATATCTTGATTTACTCGAGTTCAAGAGAGGAACACAAGGAGCATCTCCGTTTAGCATTTCTCACGTTGAGAGAGCACCAACTTTACGGAAAATTTAGCAAATGCGAGTTTTGGCTAAATGAGGTGAAATTTCTTGGACATGTGATCTCGGAAGAAGGGGTAAAGGCGGACGCGACGAAACTTGAGGCAGTTTCGAAATGGGCACAACCAAAAAATGTGTTCGAGGTTCGGAGTTTCTTGGGTTTTGCGGGATACTATCGATGGTTCGTCAAGGATTTCTCAAAGTTGGCGACTCCAATGACTCACCTTACCAAGAAAGGGGTGAAGTTCGTGTGGAGTGAGGCTTGCGAGGGAGCTTTCCTAGAGCTCAAGAAGCGGTTGACTAGTTCCCCCATACTAGTTATTCCCGAGCAGGGAAAGGGTTACCAATTGTATCGTGATGCTTCGAAGGAAGGTTTGGGTTGCTTATTGATGCAAGACGGAAAGGTTATCGCATATGCTTCGCGACAACTAAAGGTTCACGAAAAGAACTATCCGACACATGACCTAGAGCTAGCGGCAATAGTTCATGAGTTGAAGATGTGGAGGCATTATCTGTTCGGGGAAAAGTTCGAAGAGTTCTCGGATCACAAGAGCTTAGGGTATATTTTTACCCAACGGGATCTAAAATATGCGACAATGACGATGGATGGAATATTTGGAACAGTACGACTACGCCTTGCATTATCACCCGGGAAAGGCCAATGTAGTGGCGGATGCTTTGAGTCGAAGGTCCCATGCGACCTTAGCGCATGTGGCGATCGAGGAATGGAGGATAATGGAAAAAGTGAACAAGTTCAACTTGGAGTTGGGGCATGTAAATGTGGGGACCTTGTACACAATAGTGGTACAACCGGAACTTGTGAGTAGGGTTTTGGAAGTGCAAGATGGGGACGAGAAAGTGGAGAACTATGAGAAACAGATGAGTTCGAGCGAAGGATTAGATGGTTGGACGAAAGGAACCGATGGAGGACTACGATTTAAGGGAAGAACCTACGTGACGGAAAACATGAGGAACGAGGTATTAAGGGAGTTTCACCACTCCCAATTAGACGTTCATCCCGGCGGAACGAAAATGTATCACGATGTGAAGAGACAATTTTGGTGGCCCATAATGAAACGAGATGTAGCTTCATATGTTAGCAGGTGCCTAACTTTCCAGCAAGTGAAGGCGGAACACCAAAGGCCGGCCGGCGGGTATGCTCCAACCCTTACCGGTGCCGGAATGAAAGTGGAAAATGATAGCGATGGATTTTGTGACGAACTTACCTAGATCGGTAAGTGGTAATGACGTTGTGTGGGTTGTGGTCGACCGTTTGACCAAATCCGTACACTTCATTGCAATTAAGATGAGGAACTCGGTGGAAATCTTGGGACGAAAGTATGTGAAGGAAATTGTTAGAGTTCATTGGGTACCAATTTCGATAGTATCGGATCGAGACGCGAGGTTTGTATCGAGGTTCTAAGGCGCATTGCAAAATGCCTTAGGGACCAAGTTGACAATGAGTACGGTGTTCCATCTCCAAACAAATTGACAATCGGAGCGGACTATCCAACTGCTAGAGGATATGTTACGCGCATGTGTGAATGACTTCAAGAGAGGCTGGGAGAGCCATCTACCCTTAGTAGAGTTTGCGTATAATAATAGCTTACAAGCTAGTATTGACATGGCACCTTTCGAGGCTTTATACAGGCGGCCGTGTAGGTCTCCGGTGTGTTGGACCGAGGTGGGAGAAGCAGGAATGTTAGGACCGCAATTGATTCAAGAAATGATAGAAAAGATTAAGTTAATTCGACAAAGGATTGAGACAGCTTGGAGTAGGCAAAAGAGTTATGCAGATAAGAGGAGGAGACCTTTGGAGTTCGAAAAGGGGGATCGAGTATTTTTGCAAGTTTCTCCAAGGAAGGGGATTATGAGGTTTGGCTCTAAAGGGAAATTGAGCCCGAGATTTATCGGAGCATTTGAGATCGTGGACCGAGTTGGAGAAGTTACATACCGGTTGGACTTGCCACCAAAGTTGGTGGGGGTTCACCCAGTGTTCCATGTGTCAATGTTGAAAACGTACCATCACGACCCTTCACACATGGTGGACTTTGAGGACATTGAGGTTAGTGCGGATGTGACCTACGAGGATTAGGGATGTGCAAGAGAAGGAACTTCGAGAAAAACCGATTAGATTGGTAAAAGTGGTTTGGAAACACCATGAACCCGAGGAGGCAACTTGGGAGCGCGGGGATGAGATGAAGAAGAAGTATCCTGACCTCGTCTTTTCTTTGGGTACTTTTCCTTAGATGCTTTCTAATTTTGGGACGAAATTTCTTTATCGGGGAAGGGTTGTAACGCATAGAGTTATATTTTATTTTATTAGAGATTAGTTTACTAGAAAGGCCGTATTTTGAGTTTTATGGTCCGTTTTGAAGTTGTTAAGGTAGAAGCATGCCATCTTAGTTTACTTTATTATCTTCCATTTGGCAGCTGCTTGTTTTACATTGTTGTCTTTTATTCTGTTAGATATTGTATATAGGTGGTTACTTTATTTGAGATTCTTACATGTTTTTCATTTACTTGAGTTATGGATGGTGGAGTATAACGAGTTGTGGACCCTGTGTATTTTATTTCGTGGATTATGACACGAATTGTACGTTTAAATTCTAGAGAGGAAATGGAATTTCGGGATGAAATTCTTTTAAGGAGGGTATGTTGTAACATCCCGGATTTTTATAAATGGTTTTATTTACGATTAAATTTATCCAAAAACGTTTTATACAACTTTTATCAAAAACCGGCCACTCTACTAATTTTTAGCCAAAAACCGAAACTCTTCCGAAAAACTTTATTTTTAAAACCTGTTACTAATTTTATAAATAAAAAGGACCCAATGGCTTTATTTATAAAGATTTGTTATTTTGGAGCAGTAAAATAATAGTTTTGTTTATGAGTTAACTTTTAGAACTTTGGGGATCAAATAGTTCGCTTCCCCAAACTCTCTCAAAACAGTTTTCATGTAAAACACTTTTCATCCCACTTTTCAAAACAGAAAACCAAAAAGAGAGAAAAGAGAGAAGAGAGAGGTTCCAAAGTTTAGGAAGAAGAAGAAGAAACCACCATTAGCTAGTTTTTACCGGAAGCATCTCCTCTACGAACTAAGGTAACGGGGGTTATATCCATTGCGACTGGGCGGGGTGTATGTTAGGGTTAGATCTTACGTTTTATAAAATTTGGGGGTTTTTCTTTTATCTCAATTATATTCTATTAAATTGTTAATTGGGTTTTATGTGTTGCTCTTTTGGTTCACTTATTTGAATTTGAGAATTGAGAATTTAGACATATAAATTTCGAATTAAGGAGAATATAGATGGGTTTGTGTGTTTTTATGAGTTGTTATGTGTTATTATAGTTGTTGAGGAAATTGGGTAAATTTATGTTGAATAAAGATGAGTTGTAGTTTATGAATACAAGGTGTTTGTTAAAATGCCTGAATGAGATTTTATGTTGTTGGACTTGTTTGGCTAGTTGTGATTCTAGTACCTATGCTTATGTGTTTTGTTGAATTGCGATAATGTGACATTTGGGAATGCTAGTATTTTGAGAATGTGATTTTATTAGGAATTGTGATAATTGAATCGTATAATATTATTGGCCGAGGCCTTGAGTTTTATTTATTGGCAATGGTCTATGTCTCTCCCTATACCAGGGGCATAAGACGAGCCGAGGGGTATACGGAATGACTCGTCTTACGGACTGGGGCGAGTGGCGTGAGAGGTCCAAGCGCGCACTTTAAATATTTATATGTTGGCAATGGTCTATGTCTCTCCCTATACCGGAGGCATAAGACGAGCCGAGGGGTATAGGGAATGACCTACCTTACGGACTGGGGTAGGTGGCGTGAGAGGTCCATGTGCGTTATAGATGTATGTGTTGGAGTTACTTAATTTATTTCGTTGTATGATGCTATAACATTTCTGTTGATACGTTGTTATTATAGTTGTTATTTGTGAGTTCTTGCATTTATTGGATGGAATGACGGTATCCTGTGTGGTGCCGCCCCGTCTATGTATGTTCGTGGGACTCACCGTTACAGTTTGTCTTTCAGGTACAAGTTAGGTTGAGACATTTGGATAGGAGCATTAGCGAAGTATCGTATGGGTTCGGGGCTTCTTTCAGTCACTTTCTTTTTACTTAGACCATTTTTGAGGTTGTAGCCTACGGGCAAGCTACATTCGTTTGGTATCTTTTTTTTTTTAAATCTGTTAAAACCATCTTGTCTTGTAGCCGCGTTTGGTAAACATTTTTATTTCATTCGTATAACTGTTCATTTAGCTCGCAAGTTGTTTTCCTTTAAAAGTTAAATATTGTACCAACAGGTTCTTTTTCCTTTTGTTCAAAAGGTCACACATTGATGTCCGTTTTTCGGATTTCGGGGCGTGACAATGAATTTGGAAGTGTGCAATTTGACAAAAATTATCAAACTACACAGAGCTGACCGGTCACTTTGATCGGCCAGCCCTGACCGGTAAGGGTTACAGGTCAGGTCCGAAATAGATTGGAATTTCATATTAGATTAGGTCTGATCCAAAAATGAGTTTTAATTTCATCTAAGGGCATAAAAATTCTAAAAATCGAAGAAATGGTATGAAAATACTTGGAGATGACTATTAGCAATAGTAGTTCCCGGCATCAAAATACTGACTGCCCTCGAACGTGCTGTTTTTACACACTCAAGGTCCTTGCAGGAGCACGAGAGTATTAGTAGTATTTCTCGGATAAGAGTACAAAGTTATCGTCTGAGAAACCGTGTGGTATTAGATATAGTCTTTTCCCAGGCGTTTACTATTTGAAATATGATAAAAAAACTCACGAGGAGAGCGTTAGCGGCTGATTTGTCAATTCAACGGCTCGATTCCACAAATAAGAACACTTAAATATTAGTTTATTTAAGATTATTTAATGCTACTTTTCAGTTATATCAACCCAAATAAATGTACATGGGGCGTTAAGACGACTAATAACTAACTTTTGTGTGTTATTAACGTGATTTAACTAGTTTGCATGCAAGAAATACGAGATTAGTGTTGATTATGATGTAAACAATAGTAAACATGCAGAAAAAATAGTAGAGATACTAAGAACACGAGATCGTAATGAAAAGCTTGAATTGAACTAACAAAACGAAGTCGATGTTGAAGGTAGGGAAACATGCATGTGTGGATTTGACAAAGATTTCTCCACCAGTGACGTTGGAAAGCGGTGTTTTTACTCTGGTACAGACTGTCCTTAAGGCTGTCTCGGTCAAGATGACTAAACATGCAAAAGTGTGCATCGATAATCAACACGCTTTCATGACTCCTATGTCTATGAATGTAGTATTTTAAATAATTAGTTTTGCGATTCAGAAAGTGATAACGGCTCATTACCCTTGTGATAATTAGACTCAATCCATTTTTTCCAGATTGAGCATTAAGCTTGGTTGCAAATAATCCAAATACACTTGGATAAAGGTGCTTTATTACAGTCCTTAAGACTCTTAGTGCCCAGACCTCCTTCGGAAAGGGGTAAGGTAACAGAATTCCAAGCAACTTTAGCACCAGAATGATTTGAAGCATCACCTTTCCAAAGAAAATTCCTCATGATATCTTCAACTTTTTTATAAACAGCGGCTGGTAAATAAAATGTGTACGCCAATAGTTTTGCATCGTACTCAATACCGATTTAATAAGTTGCAATCTGCCAGCAAAAGATAAAAATCTAGTGGTCCAATGCGAGACCCTAGCAACCACTTTTTCCACCAAAGGCATACAATCAATGAGTTTTAAGTTTTTTTAGTGATAAGAGGCACACCCAAATACTCCATTGGGAGAGATCCATCTGTACATATCCAAACATGTTAAGAAGAGAAGTTTTCAGAAAAAGCATAAAATAAGCTTAAAGAATCTTTAACTAATTGATAATGTTGGTACCATGAAAAATGCTGGTTATTTTCAAACACCACAAGCTTATAAGGAACGTGCTCTTCGTAAACATTCAAACAGCAATTCTGGTTAATTATATGCCTAATACAGATACAAGATATGCAAATGTAGATCCTTAATTTTTATTTATTTTTTGTAGAAGAGCTCTAATATATTAACAGAAAGAAGTATTCTATGGGACAGAAGACCCCCATAGTGGCTTTAAAATCAACAATAGTCCGACAAGAATTTAGAAATCATTACATGAGCCTGGTAGTAGAGAAACAAATGTAGATCCTTACGAAGCTTTAAAACACCGGTAAAATACACCTTCGGGACAGTTTAGTAACAGTCCAAATGAGCTTTCTCGTCCTGTACAAATTATGGGCACCCCATGGTTTTTGATCCTCTTGGTAATCCAACTTCCTCTAGGGTTCAGCGTAGGAGAACAGCGGGTCACTGTAAAGCGTCATCCAGGCAACAAATTCCCCAGTATTCGGCCATATGTCGCTGTTCTCTCTTGCCATCACACCTTTCATGACACATGCCTGGAACGCATCACTCCTGAAGACCGAAAAACAGATCTTCCCTGCATCCCTTGCGCCATGGGCGAAAATAGGTTTTAGTATTTTCTTCATTTTTTCCGAGACAAATTTAGCTTTTTGTGCAAAATATATCGCTGTCTTTAGTGAAAGTAGAGTAGAAATTGGAAATCGAACTTAATGGCATATAATAAAAGTCTTAGATTTTTTGGGTAAAATCTTACAAACACGAAATATCCTAAGTAGATTGTCCATCAAGCCGGGTAACACAATATAAGTAGTTGGTTCATACCATCATACTATTATAATAACCAAACTCTTGACACTATACAACATATCATATCATCATATCTGTTGATGCATAAAGTTAACAACAATGGATTAAAAAGATAAGTTCAGAGACACTATACAACATAATGCCCAGAAGATTACCGTGTATATATGTATGGAATTGATAATGATATCTGTAGGAAAACACCAGAAATTTGTATGTTAAATGGATTTTTAAGGCTTGACGAGGACTTACTTATGCAACATATCATTTATATAGTAGTAAAATTATAGGAATCAAAATTATACATCTCTTTTTGCTTTGCATTCTTTCTGTTTTTGTACCATTAAATGTTTTTTGCTACATTTCCAAAATAAAACTGACTATTTTCATGTGGCATTAAGGAATGGAAATATACTTATGTTTGAGTACATACAGAAGGTCTCGCAAACGGAACCAAAAACTTGTAGTAGATTTAATTGAAAGTAAATAAATTATGGAGGAATATCAAATTAATTAACATATTTGTACTAGCTCAAATCATATTAGACTAAATCTAACCAAAAATAGTCCTCATATCCCAAAAGAAGCATCACTGTTTGACTTTTATTTTAATCAATTATGAACACACGACCTATTTATGAAAAATTTATAAAACTTTTTTACTCACAATTAAGGTTTTTCGAAATGCATAAGGCATATTTGTGACCTTTATGGAATTCTACCAATTCGTAAATCGCCGGCCAGAATTGTTTTCTTGATTGTAGTGGTCTCCTTTTTTTAGCTAGTGTCTTCTTATTGCTAACAAAATCCTAATTATATGGACAAATGCGTAACATATACCACTAAGAAATTCACATACAATTTAGAAAGATTAAATAGGGTTTTACCTTATCATTTGCCTGTATCTTGAAATGTAATGAACATCGATCAATTATTAATATTTTTCAAATGAGGTAAGTTAGGAACCCATCACTTATAAAACAATTTGTTTCCCGCCAAACCATCTATCAAGACGATTATGGTTCTTTGGCATTCGTTTTTGATCAATAAAGGATATCAATGAAACTGATTGACGTGAAAGCCTATGATTGTTGTGCGGACAACAATGAGATAACAATAAAAATAATTTGTACACTCTAAGTAATAACTCCCTCCAGCCTAACTCTCTCTTCGTCTCCATGCTCAACCTCCCAATACAGAGTTAAGAATTATTATGAAGAACTTCGTGTGAACCTTTGAGATCATCCAACTCTTGAAAAACAGTGACTAAAATTGCACCTAAATTGCCTAATCTCTGCTCTAGCGAGAAGTTGGTATTTTCTAGCCACTGCGTATATGCTACCATTTTGTGTGTAAATGGTTTGGATCAAGGTCAAAGATTTTATAGAGACCAACTGCATTGTGGCCAACAATCAGATGAACATTTGGCAAACAAACCTTGGCTGCTGTAGAAGTTTAGAGCGTGCGAATTGATGATTTGAGTTTTGTACAAACTCACAAGTTAATCAAGTTGTACTTTTCAGAAAAAAAAAGTGTGTAATATATAGATGTAATGATTTGGATTTGTATAATTGTTTATTTCTCCACCGGCACTAGTGAGCCTTTTTACGCAAACTCTGTTATTTTCTTGAGGCATCAGTTTAGTGATGACCCAAGTTTTTTTAGCTTTGTTTCAATAATATTCTTAATTGCCCGAAAAAAAATATCAACACACATTCCAAATTAGTTATACTTGTAATAATATTAATAAAGTTGACATATATATTTTTTTAATTTTAAAAGACTTTTTTATATATAAAGTTGATATATCAACACACATTCTATTACTACTTTATAAATTAGGAATTTTTCATCACCTTTTCATCGGTTTTCTATTATAGAGTTACGGGTTTCATGTTCTCAATCATCTTGCATCTCCAGGTTAGGTTCTCTAAACTATAGGGTTTTACCCTTCATTCTATTTTCTCCCCCTCATTTTTATCCGCGAAAGAAAACGACCTATGTCTATGTGCAAAGAAGTTCTCACATGCATGATAATCTTATTGTGTTTTTGTTAAAGTGTTATTTTTCCATTTGGTATACCAAGATTTTTGAATGCAACATATTTTTTTTTCTTAACATATTCTTAAAAAAGAGAACAATTTCGTACATAATAATCAGAAAGTTTTACACCAACAAAAAATAAAAGTATTGCTACAATTTAAAGTAAAAAATTGAAATAAATGAATAAGAAAGATCCCCTATATCAAAAGTAGCAATGATGACTAGTCAACCTCTGTATGACCATTACATCGGAAACATAAGGCATATGAACTTTATTCACATGCCTCCTCAGCTCTTCATAGGTCGCATTAAAATCGCCATGATCTTGCGAATAATTTATGGGTCTATAGTTCATGTAGCTGCACGCCTTGTTCTTGCGTACTCCATTGATTAGTCCGTGGCACAATGGACAACAAAGCCTCTCTTTTTGACAATCATATTTTATTTTCTTAAACTGAACAAAACAGTTTGACAAAGGGGGGCTAGCGTTGCACATGTATAGACTACAACCCTTTTCGTGCAAATTGCATTTTAATAGGACGTCGTTATGAGGTGGGATGAAGAAAGTACGGCATTCGTATTCTTTTCACTCATTTTCTGTCTTTGGTTCATGCGAAGTTGTAATATTATTGCCGGATATGTTTGCATACGGGTGCACTCTATTGGATTTATGGGAGAAGTTTGAAGAATTGATTATATATTTCGTCATCGTAAGTATTTGGGATTTGTTTTCCCTAAATATTGGCAAACAATATTGCTTAATAGAATTGTGATCAAAGTAAAGTTTTTTGAATGCAACAAATGATCAAATATAAATATGATTTTAAAATCGCAGTCAAAACATGCAAATGGAAAAGCTCGTTGTAATTCTTGTTTATATTTTCCCCAAATATTTTTAAAATATAAACATGATTACAAAAATGTAAACATGAATTACAACGAGACTTCTCCAGTTTCATACTTTGATTGGTATTTTAAAATCATATTTATTTTATATTTGATCATATATTGCATTCACAACTCTTTACTCCTATCACAGTTCTATTAAGCAATATTACATGTCAATATCTGGGGGAAACAAACCAAAAGATATCATCAATTATCCAAACTCTTTCCATAAATCCAGTAAAGTGCATACATATGTAAGCATATCCAACAATAATATTACAATTTCACATGAACCGAAGATTGGAAGCGAATGGAAAGAATATGAATTCCCTATTCGCTTCATGCCACCTCATAATGCCATCCTATTAACACGCAGTTTGCACGAAAAGGGTTATCATCTATACATGTGCAGCGCGAGCCCCCATTTGTCAAACTGTTTTTTTTGGTTTAGGAAAATATGTTTATCAACAGATAGGATTTGTTGTCCATTATGGCATGTTCTAATCAATGGAGTACGTAAGAACGAAGCGTACAACTATATAAAATTGAGACCTAGAAATTATTCGTAAAATCATTGCGATTTTATGGGGACCTATGAGTAGCTGATGAGGCATATGAATAAATATCATAAGCCTGATGTTTCTGGAGTAACGATCATACAAGGCTTGGTTGGTCATGAATAGAAACGAATGATTCTTACTACTTTTGATATAGGGGATGTTTCTAATTCAGCGGTTTCAAGTTTTTTGCTTTACTGTTGCAATACTTTTGTTTTTTGTTGGTGTAGGATTTTCTGATTATTATGTACGAAATTGCTCTCTCATTTAGGAATATTTGTATGAAATTATTCGCACATAGATGTAGGTAAATTTTTTTCCACAAACAAAAACAAGGGGGCGAAAAAAGAATAAAGGGTAAAAACCCTAAAATTTGGAGAACCTAACCTAACATAGAGATGCAAGATGCGACACTGAGAATATGAAACCCTAAGTCTATAATAGAAAACTGCTGAAAAGGTAATGAAGAATTCCTAGTTTATATAGTAGTAATAAAAAGTATGCCGATAAATCAACTTTCTATTAACATTATTATAAGAAAAACTAAGTAGGAATATTAAAATTGTGTGCCGAAATAACGAAGAGCATATAAAATTGTTTGTACAAGAAGAAGAAGTTATTATGTTTTGGGTACAAGTAAGGCATCACCATGAACGAGCATCTCAATAGATACAATAAAATTTTGGCTGACTTGTAAAATTTAGCTAGTTAAAATTAAGGATGAAGACAAGACCATATTGTTGTTGTACTGACTTCCTGACCGTTATCACTACGTTGTTGTATGGTAAGGATTTAGTAAAATTTGCAGACGTGTTGAATGCGCTTGTAAATAACAAAAATAGGAAGATGGATGTTATGGGTCGTGAATACGACAATGAGGCATTAACCGTTATCATAAGTCAAAGAATAGTTTGCATAATAATGGAAAGAATCGTGCTCATGATGAGTGTTCTTACTTCCATAAGAGAGGACAATGGAAATGAGAATGCTCTTAGTTAGAAGAAGCGAATATTTCTCGCGATGTATATGATTTCGACAACTATGTTTTTGTTAGCTCAAAAGTGTCTATTGGTCGCGATGAATTGGTATTGGATATGGCTTGTTCTTGTCACATGTGTTCTTATATGGCAATGTTTTCTAGTTTTTATGAGTTCGATGGTGGAGTCGTCAGGTTAGGTAACGACGATGCTTGTAAGATAGATGGGATATGGAGCGTCTGTATGAAGCTAGTTGATGGAACTATCAAAGTATTGGGCGACACATGTTTTGTGCCAGACTTTAAGAAGAACGTGATCTCGTTGGGAACTCTAGAAGCTAAGGGATACTCATTTATAATGGAGGATGCAGTCTTTAAAGTCAGCAATGGCGACGTTGTGATTTTGATAGGAGTTAGAGATTGCAACTTGTATTACCTTGAGGGTAGATCAGTTGAAGATTCTATTACAATTGGTGATAGTCCATCGGCAACCATTTTAGGGTATGTACAGATCAAGCAATTTGGCAAGTTGGTTGATTTGGGATAACAAACAATAACTAATGATCGTGGCATGCAAGTTAAGACAGGTACTTCATCGCCGGTGGAGCTAGTTGGTTCAGTTGTGGGTGATGACTCGATTCCCGGTGAAGCAAAGGTAGATTCTCTAGCATTTGGATTTATGTTGATAATTCAATTTGAAAGCACATACCCACTTATTTCGTTAGAGGATCTAAAAGGCTCATGGATTGGTCTAGTTATATGCTTCCATTGGTGGATACGAGTTTTCCTATACTGTATTCAGAGGCTCGAATGAGTCTAGATGGTGTATTTGTTCGAGAGAATATAAAGATAAAGAGGGTTTCCTGTCTAGTGAGCAAACTTGGGTCTTGGTGGAGTTCTCCGAACATTTGAAAGCTATTATTTGTGATTGGGACTTCAAGAAGGATTTTGGGGTTCCTAGTGAAGACTTATTTGTCTACGAGGTATTTCGGAAAAATTGGATTGAACAATGGAAAGATAACTATTTCCATAAGGTATTATTTTCATTTGTTAACTGTTTATCGATTTGTTTAGCCTTGATAGCATATTGGTGTATCGTGTTGGTGGAGCTTGATATTGTAGAAGCTTGTTTGCATGGTTTTGGTTTGGGATCTTATTTTGTTCAACCCTAGGGGTTTGCAATGTCCGAAACGATGTTTATGCCATTTATGGTGGAAGATTGATTCGATAGAGGTGTGTTTGATCTTTTGGTGTATAGTCCCAATTTTCGAGAATGTGATTTTTCTAGCTTACTTAGATACACTTATGTCATAATATTGTATAGTAGTGAGATGGAGCTTCCTGTACTGGTCTACTCCAAGAGGAAGACCTTATGGGAGATTTGGGAATTATTTGGAAGAGATTATTGTTAGAATCAATATAGCTGGTCTCATTCTATTGAGGGAATGAGCATTGAAAAGGTTGTAAAATTGCGGTTCGACATTGAAGGAAATCTCACTAATATGTTGCGTTCTCCTTGTGTCAAGTTAAGATGACGTGTGAGCTTGACCAAGGTCTCTCGTATTTGAAATGTTGAAGGACACATTGCAGATGAGAAGATTCTGCAGACTACTACAATTTGTAGTTGATGGTATGGTTTTCTACAATTAACGCCAAGGTGGAGATTTGTTGAGTAATTGGCTTTAATTATAGAATTTGTATTGAGTGTTATCTATTTATTCTTAATGCTATAAATAGACCTTAGGATTTGTTTATTATTTCTAGCAATAGTAAGCGGGTTTTTCTAGTGAAAATAAAGTCTCGTGAATTCGGTCTAAAAGGTGGGTTGTCTATTGTATTACCTCAACTATTAATAGTAAGATTTCTTCTTCCGTAGAGAAATAGATGGTCTATTTTTATTTTTCGAACTCGACGAAATTCTTGACATCTTCTTTTCGTCTTGCATTTTCTTTTGATGTTTGCGTCTTCTACCATCCGTTGGAGCTTCCGGACAACATTTTCCTCTGTTCTTTGCCTTAGGGTACCTACAAAAAAATGTACGTTAATTTGGTTTAAGGTTGCTTTGAGTTACTACTGTAAAAGTAGACGGCCTAGTTATAGTAAAAGTTGACGGCCTAGTTTCAAAAACCAAATATCGAACTTTTAAAAAATTGGTCATGCATTAAAAGAAAAGTTCAGAGACAGTACTAACATATTGCGCAGAAGATTTACCTTGTATTTATGGAATTGATAATCATATTTGAAGGAAAATACAAAAAATTGTACGTAAATTGATTTTCAAGGCTTGATGAGGATTTAGTTATGCAACGTATCATAGTAAAAGTATAGGAATCAAAATTATACATCTCTTACATTTGCTTTCTTTCTTTTTTTGTTGGATCTGTTTTAGTAGCATTAATTGTTTTTTGCTATATTTCCAAAATAAAATTGGCTATTTTCTTGCGGAATAAATAGGGAAAAAAATTTATGGGTATAATATTTATTACACATGATTGGGTTTAAGTAAAAACTATTTTTTAGGAAAATTTTATAATGTATCCACTAAAAAAGGAAAAACATGCAAAAATCGGGGGAAATATTTTACGGAATAACACGTGTTCATCATAAATTCCCCTCCCCCTCCGGAATTTCAATTTTCAGTAAAAACTTTCGTACCTCATGTTCACAAATTTATAGAATTCTCTATAACATATTTAATTTTGAGGATGACTTTTTTCTTGATATTGTTTGTCTTAGTTTATTTTTTCAGATTATCACGCACATATATATTTTCTCAATGTACATTTGAAATTAATGAGTTAAAAAAATCACGCAAAAAAGACTTTCCAAAATTTACATGGAAAATATCATATGTACCAAACGCATGGAAATAAAAGGAAAACAAACAATTTATGTGCAAAACTTTTTCTAAAATATATTAGTTTTACCGTGAAACACATGGAGATGTTTGAGTACGTACAAAAGGTCTCGCAAACACAAACAGAACCAAAAAGTTGTAGTAGATGAATATTTAGTAAATAAATCCAGGAAACAATATCAAATTAATTAATATCCGTACTAGCTCCAAGCATATTAGAATAATTTCAAACAAAATTATCATCATGTCCCAACAAGAATCACTGTTTGACTCTGATTCTAATCAATTATAAACAAACGACTTATTTATTAAAAATTTATAAAAAAAATTACTCACAATTAAGCTTTTTCGAAATGCATAAGAAGTATGTGTAACGTTTATGGAATATTCTACCAAGTCATAAATTGTCGGAAAAAATGTTTTCTTGATTGTTATGTTATTATTTTAATTTGTCTTCTAATTACATAAAAATATACTAAAAAAATGAACAAATATGTAATATATACCAGGTAAAAATTCATATACACGTACTTTACAAAGATTAAATAGCTTTTACCTTGTCATTTGCCTGCCTATCGCTTGAAATGAAATGAACATTGATTAATTCTTAATATTTTCAAATCAGATAAGTTAGGGTTAACCCATCACTTAAAGAATCCATTTTTTTCTGCCATACCATCGATCAAGACGATTATGGTTCTTTTGCATTCCATCAAGCGTTTTTTTATTGATAAATGATATCAATGAAACCGATAGACGTGAAAGCCTATGATTGTTAAGCGGCACATGATATGAAAATATTTTTGTTCAATTTATAGGATGTTTAACATTCATGACCGACTACCGGAGTAGCACGTTGCCAAACCGCGTTAATTACATATCAATGCAAAAAACTCGAGACAGCTCTTAATTGTCTAGATTTTCTACTATTAATATTCTTATTACTACTATTGTTGTTTTTGTTTTACTGAATTAATATTAATATATTATAAATCATATATAAGCGGAAAATGTTTGTGAAATCGATATGTTTCAAACTGTCAGATTTAATAGGCTGAAAAATATAACCAGCTAGAGCTTGTCGTTCTAGTAATTTATTATTTATTTGTTTGTTTTATTTTTATTATCTATTACCAAGGCCGGTTTTGTAATAAGACAAAATCCTAAGTGAACTTAGGTATCGGTCGGGTCCCCGAATAGACGCAAAAATGAAGGTAATTTTTTTTTATAGAAATAAATCGTTTTCCTTAATAACGAACCTTTGTTTTTTAAGTTCTATTTTGTGTATTGTAAAAGACAATGTTTTGTTTTATTATGACAATGTTTTATATAAATTATACAAAATAATTGGAAATGCTAACGTAATAAAATTAAATAACAAACGACATGAAAAAAATAAATAAATAAAAATATTACAACAAAAAGGAGAAGTTAATGGGAAAAAAAAAACCAAAAAAGGGTGCAACACGAGGACTTCCCAGAGGGTCAACCATCCTAGTACAACTCTCGCCCAAGCACCCTTAACTGCGGAGTTCTGATGGGATCCGGTGCATTAGTGTTGGTATGGTCGCACCCAAAAGGTCGCCAATCTTCAATTCATTTAAACCTCCCCGCCGTCCCGTTCGCTTCCCAAGAACCGACCGGTTTACTTTCTCCCTTTAACAAAATTTATATAAATTATACAAAATAATTGGATAGGCTAACATAATAAGATTAAATAACAAAAGGCATGGAAAAAATAAATAAATAAAAATATTACAACAAAAACGATAAGTTGATGGAAAAAAAAAAGAAAAAGGTGCAACACGAGTACTTCCCAGGGGGTCAACCATCCTAGTACTACTCTCGCCTAAGCACATATAACAGTGGAGTTCTGATGGAATCCGGTGCATTAGTGCTGGTATGATCGCACCCGGAAGGTCACGCATCTTCAATTCGTTTAAACCTCTCCGCCGTCCCGTTCGCTTCCCAAGAACAGACCGGTTTACTTTCTCTCTTTAACAAAATTTATATAAATTATACAAAATAATTGGAAAGGCTAACGTAATAAGATTAAATAACAAACGGCATGGAAAAAATAAATAAATATAAATATTACAACGAAAACGAGACGTTGATGGGAAAAAAAAAGAAGGTGCAACACGAGGACTTCCCAGGGGGTCACCCATCCTTGTACTACTCTCGCCCAAGCACACTTAACTGCGGAATTCTGATGGGATCCGGTGCATTAGTGCTGGTATGATCGCACCCATAGGAGTGAAAATACGTGGGGTTTGAACTTTGATATTATTAAACATATTAATTAAAAGAGTGTTGCTATTACAATCCAAAAAATATAATTAAAACTTTTAACCGATGAGATGGTTTGTTTAGTTATACTCATACAAACACTATTATAGGTCATATAAGTCTAAATATATGAGTAATGTGTTATAAATATTGATAATAAAAAATACAACTATAAATTAAGAAAAATTAAATAAGTGATAATTGTATTTTAAAAAATAGTGTTATTATTGCCACGTTCAAATTCTATCCGTTCACCTGAATTTTCCTAATCACACAATCCATAGGCTAGACTCGTAACTTACACACAACTTACACACTTCATATGCTAATAAAATACATATTTATCCGTCTAAATATACATAAAATTCTATAATTTAATAACTCAAAATATAAATATTCACATAACAAAAATACAATCTACGAAAAACTCAAATAAAAATATACTAGAACCCTATTTTAGTCTATCCTAAATTTAAATATTAATTAAAAAAATTAAATATAAAACCCAACCCACTAAAAACTCAAATAAAAATATAATAGAACACTAGTTGTTAGTTGAGTCTACCCTAAATTTAAATATTAATTAAAAAAAATTGTTAAATATAAAACCCAACCTATTAAAAATCCAAATAAAAATATAATAGAACCCTACTTGATCATATCCTAAATTTAAATATTAATTAAAAATAAAAAAATGTTAAATCTAATATTAATAACAATCAAAACTCTTGATTAGGTGGATATGCCATGTAATGTGACACATCAACGGGTTGATTTTTTGGCTATGAAAAATGTGTGAGCAAAAACATTTTCTATTTAACATAAATTATTAAATTGTTACCATTTAACATTAACAATTAAAACTCATAAGTGGATTTGGCATGTGTATATTCCATATCAACGTGTTGATTTTTTGGATAGAAAAATAGATGAGAAATATCATTTCCCTAATAAAAAAACCAAGAAGACGCCTCCAAACTCTCAGAATTTTCATTATCTTTAATAATACAATTACGTTTTGATCTCACAGTTGTACATCGAGGTTGAATTTTTATACTACACTTTTTTTGAAAAAACGTGCAAACCGTAAAAAAAATATTCGGTCTGCAGTGATTCTGTGCAAACCGTAGATTTAATCTACGGTTTACAGGGATTCTCTACAAACCGTAGATTAAATCTACGGTTTACAGTGAATTACTGCAGACCGTAGATTAAATCTACAGTTTACAGTAAATCACTGTAAACCGTAGATTTAATCTACGGTCTGCAGAAATTACACAGTCAGTCCCCATTTTTCAGAAATTATATAGTCAGTCCCTGCGCAAAAATTACACAGACAGTCCATTCAAAACAGAATTTCATGTTTTAAAAAAAAATAAAAAATTATAGTACACTCTCTCTCTCTCTCTTTCTCTAAAAAAACCCAAATTTTTCATCCAAAAAAACTCAAATCAATCAACCACAATAACTATCAACTTTCTTAACAAAAAACTCCAAATCATCAATCAAATTTATCCATAATTCAAGGTATTTCTTTTATTCTCTAATTTATTATTTATTTTGTGTAATTTCAATTTGTAAAATAGGAAAAAATATGCAAATTGATTATTCACTTAGCTATATATAATTGTTTGTTGTTTGTTTATATTAATTATAGAAATTATAATAATTGTTGATATTTCTTTTATTATTTATTTTGTGTAATTTCAATTTGTAAAATAGGAAAAAATATATAAAATATGCAAATTGATTATTCACTTAGCTATATATAATTGTTTGTTGTTTGTTTATATTAATTATAGAAAATATAATAATTGTTGATATTTGTCCCATTTTATAAAAAAAAATTAGTGTTTTTATTCAAATTTGTTTATTTAAATATTTATTACTAATGGTTTAGTTATGATGTTACATGTTTATGATGCTTATTTGTTTTGATTGAGAAAAATAAAAATAGTTACGCTTTATTAATATTTACCCGTTTTGAAAATTAGGTGTTTTATAAAATTATGTTTTTTAATTAGTTTGTTTGTCCAAATCACCAATAAAAATTGGGGTTGTTGATATTTTTCCCGTTTTATAAAAAAAATCAGTTTTTATTAAAATTTGTTTAATTAGATAATTAGAATAATTGTTTGGTTATCATTAAATGTGTATGTTTCTTATGTTGTTTTTATTGTTAAAAATAAAAATAGTTAGGATAGCAGAGCTAGGTCCACAGATTAAAGGCAAGATGGGCATTTTACGACAGACCGGTCATATTTCAAATCTGACTTGGAATGCTGAAAGAGAAGCGGGTAGAGGAGATTCCCATAAAATTAGGGTTTATAATTATAGTTGGCAGATACCGACGCCTGACAGAGTAGTTGAAAATATGATTAGGGGTGGTTTTTACGGTATTCACACTATAGGTAATTATAGCATAGACCGAGGCTTGCCTACAGCCTTAGTTGATAGGTGGCGTGATGAGACGTACTTGTTCCATTTTCTCGGTAGAGAGTTGGGGATATCGTTACAGGATGTAGAAATTATGCTTGGTCTCAGGGTGGATGGTCTTGCTGTTACCCGATCGGAGCGGAATGATAACAGGGTGAGCAGGTTAGATATGATAGAGAGTTTGTTGGGTGTTAGACCTGCTGACCATCAGGTCGATACAAACTGTTTGACAGTTAGACTTGATTGGATGTTACATACCTTTGGTGAATTACCCCCCAACCCTAGTGAGGAGCGTTTGTTATATCAGTCTAGTGCTGCCATGTTATTATTACTTGGGGCACATGTGTTTTCAGATAAGAGCAGTGATCAGATTCCACTATGGCCTCTGCCATTTCTGGAGGATTTTGACACATGTGCAGAGTATAGTTGGGGATCAGCTCTTCTGGCCTGGTTAGAAGCTAATTTATGCAAGTTGGTGCGTGGTAAATCTATCGGCGGGGCCGTGATGTTTCTCGATATGTGGGCGATGACCAGACTACTGCCGGTTAGACCATGTGAAGAGCTGCCGGAAGATATCGAGGCACCTGAGGGCTTGCCTAGGTTCCCTCTCGGTTACAGGTATGATATTATTTAGTTTTTGTATTGGATTTGTATTTTTTTTATTGTGTCATCTATCATTTACTTATCTTATTTATATTTATTGTTTATCGGGTTTTGTTTGTATATTATAAATGGAAGATTTGGAGGCTTACTAATGATAAGCCATATGTCTACGGGCATAATGTGGTCCACATACGGGACCAGTTTGACCATATGTCGCATGAACAGGTAAATTTTAACTTTCTTATTTCCTACATGTAACTTACGTATTATATGTTGTATATGTTTGCATTGGTCTTATGTTCGCATAATTTATTACTAGTATTTTTAAACCATTGTTTACATATTCTAATAATAATTTTACTGATTACAGATAGTCTGGCAACCTTACCGAACCTCGATGACTATCCGGAATACTGCACGCGGGGCCGTGATATGTGGTATTGTTCTGTGCCTCTCATTTGTAATGAGAAGATTGAGTTCCACCCCGCAGACAGGTTCATGAGACAGTTTGGTTTTGTTCAGCGGGTCTCTACATATATTTGGAAACCCAAAAAGAGTTACGGCAAGGATAGAAGATATGGGATTGACCAAAAACATGATTGGCCTGCACTTTTTGCAGAGTTTATAATCGTGTGGAATGACCACCCCAACCGGCTTATAAACGGCGAATTTGGCACGGGGACGTCACCGGATTACATGAGATGGTATAGAGAGAGGACCCGCATCTTTATAAACCCACCTAAACTTGGACGGCCATCTCACGGTTTCCGCAAGCATACGGGGTTGTTCAATAAAATAGTAACAACTAGTTAAAGTTCATTAATATTTGTTTGTTATTTTTTTGTTTGTATATTTCAATACTAATAAATCATTTTTTATTTTTTCAGAAAGCGATGTTGCCCCGCAATTTCAAATCGTTCAAACGACTAAAATCTAAAACGGACGAGGACTTACTACGTGCGGAGTTCGCTGAAATGGGAATGAATCCGTATGGGTCAGGTGATGAACAGTTAGATGAGGAGTATGACGTCGACGACGATGGTGATGACGATCAAGGTTACGACCCAAGAACTTATGCTAGGGCTTCAAGTTATCGGCGTACCGAAACAGGCAGAGGGGAAGGCGAATCTAGTAGTGGCGGGCATAGCGGGGGTAGGAGAACAAGTGGAGGTCGACGCCCGACTACAGATCAGGGTCCGAGTTCAAGCGGTCATCATCGTCGTGCTTCTTTTGTTGGGTCGGACTACGTACACGATGATGTTCCTTCCGATTATCATAGACAATCATTTGGGTTGTACGATCATCATCCTAGTCAGCATTTAACCGACAGTTGGGCTTGAGGATTGACAATTACATCATACGAGCGTGCTCCGCATCCAGAATCACAGCATCGAGATAGACGTCGTCCAGAAACCCACGAAATCGAAGAGTCCACTGAGCCGTCATCGGACAGATTAACGTCGACGGGAAAGATGCTCCCTATGTCCAACTTTAAAGGATTTAGTCGTACAAAAAAAAATGTAATGTGTATGTTTGTATGTTTGATTTTGAAGACCAATATTTGATTTGTATGTTTGATTATTATGTTTGATTTTTTTTTAATTTGATAAATGCTTTTTTTTTTAAGTTACCAATATTCAGTATTTTAATTGATATGACCAATATTGAGTTTTTACGAAATACAGGGACTGTTCTGCAATTTCTGAAATTATTGCACAGAATTACAAAATAAATGTACGGTTTGCACAGAATACACACAAACCGTACATTTAATATACGGTTTGCATGAATTCTGTGCAAACCGCACATTAAATGTATGGTTTGCATGAATTCTGTGCAAACCGTACATTAAATGTACGGTTTGTGTGTAAATTCAGAATAAATGTAGTAGAATCAGTAAAACTCTTGGTTAATAACCAACCCGTTAAAAAAACACTACAAACCGTAAAATTAATATACGGTTTGTAGTGTAAATGACATTGGATACCATATCCATCAAATGCATCCGACAATACTTTATCACTTTTGAATTATTATGAGTTGACAACCCTATCCGAAAATGATTACTCAATGCATTATTAAAGTTTGAAAATGACCCGTTAAAAAAAAACACTACAAAACGTAAAAGTAATCTACGGTTTGTAGTGTAAATAGCATTGGATACCATATCAATCAAAATCAATCCGACAACACTTTATCACTTTTGAATTATTATGAGTTGACAACCCTATCCGAAAATGACTACTCAATGCATTATTAAAGTTTGAAAATGACCCGTTAAAAAAAACACTATAAACCGTAAAAGTAATCTACGGTTTGTAGTGTAAATGACATTGGATACCATATCAATCAAAATAAATCCGACAACACTTTATCACTTTTGAATTACTATGAGTTGACAACTCTATCCGAAAATGACTACTCAATGCATTATTAAAGTTTGAAAATGACTACACCTTGGAAATGTTTATGAAATTATGTGTATAAATATGGCTCATTTTTGCCAATTATAACAATCTCTAAAATCAAACACAAACACTTTTCAAAAATCTCTTCAAAAATACTCCTTTCACCCCAAAAAAATATAAACAAACACTTTTCAAAAATGAATTACGACCATGGTTATGACAACAACCAATGGAATAACAACAATGCGAATTCATCTGGTGGCTCAAACGATGAGCTAACTGATTATACAGAGCATTTTGAAGTTGATGAATTGACTTGGGATACAAGGGATGAAATGCTTGCTGATCTTGCTGATGTGGCTGGAAATTGGGGTTTCATTCTTACGATTCGTAGGTCTGGAGGGGGTGATGGGAGAAGAACACCGTATGTTGATATTGTGTGTGATAAATCGGGGGTTTACGAAAAAAAGAAACCATCTTCCGAAAATTCAGGTACAAAGAAAAAAGATTGTCCATTTTTCATTAAGGGTTATGTAGTTAATGGTGAATGGATGTGTCAAGTAGAAAATGGCCAACATAACCACCCACCTCCAACTTACCTCCAAGGGCAAGCACGGCATGCTCGTTTAACACAAGAGGAAAAAGAAATGGTTAAAAGTTTAAGGCAAAGTAGTTTTAAAGTTAGTGCAATATTAGAGGCCATAAAAAATCGAAATCCTGACAATGTATCAAACACTAAAACGATACATAATTATTTGGCTGGACTGAAAGTTAAAGAACGAGATGGTAGAAACCCGATACAGGAACTGTTTAATTTGTTGGATAGACATCGCTATACCTTCTACTATAATATGAACCCAACAACTCATTGCCTTGAGAACTTGTTTTTTGCACACCCCGATTCTATAAGGATGTTCAAAGCTTTTCCTGATGTATTGTTAATGGATTGTACATATAGGACAAACCGTTTTAATATGTCATTTCTAGAAGTCGTAGGAATGACATCAACGAACCAAACATATTGTTTAGGTTCTGTTTTCATGAGTGATGAGACAAAGGAAAGTTATATATGGGTTTTGAAAAAATTTAAAGATACCTTGGAGGGTTGTATACTACCTAGGGTGTTTGTAACCGACAGAGAAATGACCTTGATAAATGCTTTATCCGTTGTTTTTCCCGATTCTCATCATATATTGTGCACTTTTCATATTGCAAAAAATGTTTTGAAAAACTGCAAAAAAAAAAAATCTCAGACGAGGAGTGGCAAACGTTTGTAGATGATTGGGGTTTATTGGTTGATTCTGAGTCGATAGAGGAGTACAATCATAACCGAGCTTCTTTCAATTCCTCTTACAAATCGTACCCTGCTATGATTAAGTATGTAGACAAGCTGTTAAATGATTATGCTGATAAGTTTGTTGCATGCTATACCAACCATACAACACATCTAGGTAACAGAACTAGCAATCGAGCCGAACAACAACATGAAAAGCTAAAAAGATCTCTTTCCACAAATACTGACACCCTTGAAAATGTTTGGGTAGAGGTGAATAGAATTGTAGAAAAATAGTTTGAGGATATTAAGATGAAGTTGGATAAATGCAAGTCTTATTTTCCACATTCTGAACGAACACCTCTATTTAAAAATCTTAGGTCGTATATCACACACTATGCCTTTGATTTATTATTTCAAGAACACAAAATATGTAGCGGCCAGTCTAATTCATCTTGTTCTTGCGGTTTTAAATTGTCTCACAGGTTACCTTGTCATCATGTTATAAGTGAACATATTTTATTCGGGAAGCCTCTTCCTCTAGAATATATTCATCCATTCTGGAAAAAATTAGACGTAATTGATGATAATGGGAACACCGATGATTATGGGGTAGAGGGTGATCTAGAAGAGTTTAAAAGTGTTTATTCTAGCAAAACTAATGTTGAAAAACGGCGTATGAAAACACAACTCCGAGAGATAACCGTACCATCTAGAACATCCATGAATGATCCCGAAGTGAGACAAACTAGGGGGAGACCTAGAAAGGGAGACAATTCTAGTAAGAGAGATAAGTCAGGCTGGGAGTATGTGGAGGAACATAGTGCTAGTGCTAGCAGGGACAAGGGCAAAGGTAAAGCGGAAGAAACTAGGAGGCCTCGAACCCAGACAAATAAACCAACCCCCAATAGGCAAAACTTCATGTACAATGACCAAATATGGGTCATGTTACATAATTACATCGATACGATTTATGATGTGCGTGGGGATGCTAACTGTGGGTTCCGAGTTACTGCAAATGTGACGGGTAAAGAGCATGGGGAAGATGATTGGTACGCGGTTAGATGTGAGTTGTTTCAAGAGCTGCAGCAAATGAAAGGTGTTTATTATGAGCTGTTTGAGAGTCTTGATTTTGAAGGTTACCGCTATGATTATATTTTATCAAGTTTAAATTTTTATCATGCTACAAATCCCGCCCCTTCTCACAAATGGATGAGATTTCCGTCTTATGGTTTTTTAATTGCTTCTCATTATAATATGCCAATTGTATTGTTGTCTTTATGGCCAAATAAAAATGGAGGGGTACAAATATGGAACGACATATTACATCCCTACTGTAATAGTGTACGTCAACAGTTGTCATTATGCTCAAGTTATTCCTAAAGAATGGATCTTCCCAATGCCAAGAATTATAGCACGGTGGGAACAAACACGCACTGAGGCTGCTGAGCCATGGAAGGAACTTTTTCAAGCAAATTTCAACTTATATATGGCGCTAGAAAGGCAATCGGAAAAGCAGATTGCAACTGAAGAAGAAGCTATAGACCTATCAAGTCCATAATTAGTTTTTTTATTTTTAATTTTATGTAAATTACTCTTTTTTCCAATTTGTTGTAAATTCATATGATGTATCATGTTTAATAAATATGTTTGTTGAAATTTAATTCATGTTTGCATATTGAGTTAATTTCTTTTATGAAATTTATATAATTTATGATTGTTTCATTCAAGAAAATTGACGATTGACAACAAATTGACGACTTAGTTAATGTTTCATATTGCGTTATCCAAGTGTTAAAAACAAACCAAAAACACTTCACAAAAATTGACGATTTAGTTAATGTTTCAATAAATCTCAACTTATACATTTGACAAAAAAATAACATGAACCAAAAACATAAAATTTATCAAATCAACTTTTTTTTGTGTAAATTTGTGTAAATTTTGTGTTTATTTTGAAAGATTGTTAGAATTGACCAAATTTATTTTATGAAATTTTTTAAGAATAATCATGTTTAATTTGAAAAAAATATTCAGTATTTTAATGGTTACCAGGTCTAACAGCCAACAAACTCTCTATCATATTTACCACTTTTTGTCATACACCCAGTATTTTAGTAAAGGGGTAATTACTCATAGCTACCACTTTTTAATTATTTAGTTTATTTACTAAATTGTCATACAAAACAAAATATAATATACATATTTTATCTTTCAACAAACTCAAAAAAATAGTTTTAAATTACAACAAAATAAAAAAAAACACAAAAAAATTATAAAAATCACAAAAAAATATAAAAAATAACAAAGAAAACAAAAAATTATAAAAAAAAATGAAAAAATAAAAAAAAATCAAAAAAATCAAAAAAATTTTATAAAAAATCAAAAAAATTATAAAAATAAAAATCGCAAAAAATCAAAAAATTATAAAAAATCACCAAAAATTATAAATAATATCCAAAAATCACAAAAAATTATTAAAAAAATACAAAAATGACAAAAAAATTATAAAAATTATAAAAAATTTAAAAAATTAGAAAAAAGGAAAAAAATCACAAACTTTTTAAAAAATTACAAAAAAAATATATAATTTTTTTTGTCAATATAACACTGTTTATACCGAAAAATAAAAAAAATATATAAAAAATGACAAAAACTTATAAAAAATCACAAAAAATTATAAAAAATTATAAAAAAATGAAAAAAATGAAAAAAATGAAAAAAACGAAAAAAATATATAAAAAAAAATCAAAAAAAAATCACAAAAATCACAAAAAATCACAAAACATTATAAAAAAATAACAAAAATCACAAAAAATTATAAAAATTATAAAAAATGAAAAAAATCACAAAAATAAAAAAGAATTATAAAAAAATGAAAAAATCATAAACTTTTTAAAAAATTACAAAAAATATATAATTTTTTTTTGTCAATATAACAATTTTTATACCGAAAAGTGATTTTTTTTATACAAAAAAATGGTTTTTTCATGATAAATGTGCCTTTTTTTAATCTAAATGAGCTGAAAGTGCATCTAGTTCAGTCAAAAATACATATAATTCAGTCAAAAGCGTGTATAGTTCAATAAAAGTGCATATAATTCAGTCGAAAGTGTATATAGTTAGTCAAAAATGCATAAAATTGAGTCGAAATTGCATTCAATTCAGCTGAAGTACATCTAGTTCCGTTGAAAGTGCATACAATTCAGTCGAAAGTAAATATAGTTCAATAAAAGTGAGTATGCATATAGTTCAGCTAAAAGTGCATCTGGTTCAGCTGAAAGTACATATAGTTCAGTTTAAAGTGCATCTAATTTAGTGAAAAGTACATATAGTTAAGTCAAAAGTGCATATAGTGTAGTCGAAAATGAATATATTACAGTCGAAAGTGCATATAGTTCTGTTAAAAATGCATCTGATTCAACTAAAAGTGCATCTGGTACAACTGAAAGTGCATATGGTTCAGACAAAAGTGCATCTAGTTCAATAAAAGTGCATATCGTTCTGTAAAACCTGCATCTGGTTCAACTAAAAATGCATATGGTTCAGCTCAAAGTGCATATGGTTCAGCTAAAAGTGTATCTAGTTCAGCTAAAAGTGCATATGGTTCAGACAAAAGTGCATCTAGTTCAATAAAAGTGCATATCGTTCTGTAAAACCTGCATCTGGTTTAAATAAAAGTGCATCTGGTTCAGCTGAAAGTGCATATAGTTCAGCTGAAAGTGCATCTAGTTCAGTCGAAAGTGCATCTAGTACAATCGAAAGTGCATAAAGTTCAATAAAAGTGATTTTTTTGTGATTTTTTTCATTTTTTATAATTTTATGTGATTTTTTTCATTTTTTATAATATTTTTTCTTTTTTTTGTAATTCTTTTAAAATTTTGTGATTTTGTGATTTTTTTATAATATTTTGTGATTTTTGTGATTTTTTATAATTTTTTGTGATTTTTTTTCATTTTTTTTGAGATTTTTTCCATTTTATATAATTTTATGTGTTTTTTTTTCCATTTTTTATGAAATATGTGTATGGCATTTTGGTAAATAAAGTAAATAATTAAAAAGTGGTACATATAGGGAATATGAAATTATGGAGGTAGCTAGGAGTAATATAATTTCAAAAGTGGTACCTATTGGGCATTATTTGTTAATAGTATGATACCATGATCTCCAATTAAACTAAATACATAATTTTTGATTATATATTTATCACAAAAGTAATAAGGAAATTACCAATACATACAACTTTACAAATCTAATTAACAAAACATACATCAAATCTTTCTTTCCAAAATATACAACTAACTAACTAAAAAATAATAGAGAAAAATTCAAAAAAAAGTAGCATGTTAGTATTTTTCTAAAAAAAATTATAAAATAATATTTTATTTAAAAAAATTGGCTTTTTAGAGAAAAAAAACAATTCAAAAAGTGTGCATACCTAGTGCACAGGTATGCAAACTTCCAAAAGTGTGCATAACTGTAATTATGCATATTTTGCTATTTTTCTAAATAAACAAATTCTTTTAAAAAGTTTGACTTTAAAAAAAATATTTTTTAGAAAAAAATTATAATTAAGAAAAATACTTTTTTTTTAAATATTAATTTTTTATTTTTATTTTTTTTAATTTGTTAGTTAGTTAGTTGTAACTTTTGAGAAGAAATGTTTAAGATAATATGTTTTGTTAATTAGTTTTAGTCAAATGTTGGGGTGGAATTTTGTACCGTAACCAACCGCAATTACCAATCATATCGTACCGTATTTACGATAGTATCACACATGTGGTACATTAATACCGTACTGCCAGTGGCGTAACCAGAATGATTTTTTTTTGGGGGGGCGTGTTGTAAAAAATATGTCAAATAGAGGATAAAATAAATAAGATATAATACAAAAATAAAGAATTTTTTGTATGTTTAACATAACATAAAATAAATATGAAATTAAGGCAAACGGTATTGGACAATAAAATAATTTTTTTAGTAATCTTTGTTTGGAAAAATACAATTGTCATTTACGAAATTTGGTAATTTCATTGTAAAAAAACATAATTTTTTAGAAAAAAACAACTAACATGATTTGAACTCATAACCTTTCACTACCTTAAACCCAATTTTACCACTACACTAACAACTATTTTGATTAATTAAGGAGGGCCATCAAGCAATATATATATATTAGAAAATTTTAAATTACACATAAAAAAAATTAAAAATCGTCCCCGGGAGTGATCGGGAACCCGTGGCCACTCCCAACCACCCTCTGGGTCTGCCCCTGCGTACTGCTTAGTTGTAACGGTACGGTGATGGTATTAGTTTTTAAATATGAGGATAATGGTATTATGTCTTCCTATGGTCTCTCCCCTGTATAGAAGTATTGTTTGGACAAGATTGCATTAATTATTTTTTTAAGTCCAGCAATACTACAATAGTGACTGGTTTCACCCAATGTAAGTAAGTAAACCATCAGATTAGATCTTACGACTGAAAAATACTAATAATGCAGGTGCATTTTTTTTAAGCAGCAATATTGCATCCGCCATTACTCACTATACATACTGGCAGCGCTTTCATGTTTAGAGCAACTGATGTGTGTTAACACACATTTGAATTTTTTGCTAATAAATTTTCTTTTGATGGTTACAATATGTTCTTGGTTGTAGATGGATGTTTAACTACATTTTTTACAGTCACATTTTATATTGGTAATAGACTGTACAGTACCGTTACCATACCGAAAGTACGGTATATCGATCTCACGGTAAACCGAAAGTGTGGTATGGTAATATTATGAATAAAACTTATAGCATATATATACGATACGATAATTGTACGAGCAAAATACCAATTGTATTGTATCAACTTCACGTCTGGTCAAATGTATGTTTTTACATCACTTTATTCGTACGCCATCTGTCACTTACGTGCGGGTTTTAAATTTGTTGATCATTCTATTGTACAACATTAGAAATTCTGGTCAGCCGCTGCCAACCAATCATGTGGTTGTGTATCATTGTTTGTAGTTGGTTACTTCTACAAAAACAATAAAGCGATTATTAGGTTAGTTTTATTTAGCCTCGACGTCGTTTTCTATACCCGCACAACACATGTTATATAAGCCCTAATAAACGTCATCTTTCTGAACTCTTAATACTTTAATTCTCAAACAATTTGGATAAGGTTTTCCTTTTAGGTGATGATGACAATATACACTCCTCATAAAGAAAGAGAGACCATTGTATATGTATATATTATATACACTTAGGAAGTGTAAATTCGTGAGATGGAGAGATGGCTACGACCTGAGTATTTACACATTCTGTTCATAGTTTATTTTTAAAATTTGTGTGGTTTTTTTTTTTCATTTCAGGCCAATGACACCCATCAGAAACCGTCAGTCGGTCAATAAATACCGGTCTATGGTGCAAAAGAAGGAGCCAGACTCCTCTCCATGGGGAGTACTCAGACTCCTTATTCATACACCATTGGATGATTTTTTGCAAATTATCAAAGGCTTGAAATATAAGACATCATAAACGAAAAACATACTAGATAACAACTCTTTCGCTAGCTCATACGTCTCCCATTCCTTTACTTTCTATACTACAAAGCCGGTTTATAACCACATCCCTTTAGTATAGCGCGACCGGGGTGTTATACATGACCTGTCCTTTGTTGATTTATAAAATATTACAATCAATTATTATTTTTATTTTTATTAATATTAAATTTAGGATAGTCAAAATAAGGGTTCTATATTTTTATTTGAGTTTTTATTATGTTATAAATATTTAAATTTATGATAGTCACATCAAATGTACTATATTTTTATTTGAGTTAATTATTATCAATATTTAAATTTAGGGTAGTCACAATAAGGGTTTTATATTTTTATTTGAGTTTTTATTTTGTTATAAATATTTAAATTTAGGGTTCTCACAACAAGTGTTCTATATTTTTAATTAGGTTTTATTATATTACAAATGTAAAATTATATATATATATATATATATATATATATATATATATATATATATATATATAACATAGATAGTTTTTCTTTTAATTAGACCCTAAACTAATCTTATCTTTTGATCCTATAAATAAATGGAACATGCAATGGCCAAAACAGTAGAAGGCTGAGTACTCCCTGTGTGGGACTCTCAATCCTCTACGGTGTTGGTCGAACTTTCTTGGTCAAATAGTTTTGGTTAGAAGAGTTTCATTAATGATGGGTAATGAGTATCATTTCCAAAGTTTACTTAAAAGAGTATAGCTCTGTAATTAAGAGGTAATTCTCTATAAATAACTCATATCAAATTATATTCCTCCTAAATACCTTGATAATTTCACATTCCTCATAAGTAGCACTTTTTAATTATTTAGTTTTTTTGATTTTTTGATTTTTTTAGTAAATAAACTAAATAATTAAAAAGTGTTACCTATGAGGAATGTGAAATTATGGAGGTATCTAGAAGGAATATAATTTCAAAAATGATACATATTGGGCATTATTTGTTAATTAAATTAGGTGATGACCAAAAGGATTACTACACAAATTAGGAGTGTGATGCTACACACACAAATTGCACACAACTCACACACTTAATAGTTAATAAAATACATATTTATCTCTTCAAATATATATAAAATACAATATATAATTTGATAAACCAAAATATACATATTCAATATAATAAAAACTCAACCTACTAAAAACTCAAATAAAATATAGTAAAACCCTAATTGAGCTTATCTTAAATTTAAATATTAATTAAAAATAAAAAATTATTAAATCTAATATTATTAATATACATACATATATATATATATATATAACTCACACATTTCATACATGTATATTTGGAGAGATAAAAATGTATTTTTTTAACAAAAATATATTAATTATATGTAAATGAGTGTGAAATACATGTAATAGAGTGTGTAAGAGAGTGACAAATTTCTGTGGATATCTTTTTCCACAAACTATACTACCTAAAACACAATTCTCAAACTATTTTTTCCCGAAAATTACCACTCTCTCAAATAATCAAAAAAGTCAAAATACTTAATTTCTCTATTTCCAAACCAAAAAATAAATTAAAATAATAAAATATCCCAAAATTTTAAAAAAAAATCGTATAATTATATAAAAAAACATATATATATATATATTTTAAAAACTACAAAAAGGCCTTTGCAACAAAAAGCGGCTCTTTCACTAGAAAAAAGTGTTTTTTTTATACTTAAAAGCGGCTCTTTTTACCACTAAACGGATTTTTAAGCGATAAATCTAATATGATAACACTAATAAGTACTTTTATTATATATATTTATTCTCCCAAATTTTGGTTATTTTTTCCCAAACTACCCATACACTCTTTTACTAATTACCATATAATCATTCTTTCATAAAAAATCAAAAATAACACTCTTTATCCATCTTTAAGCATCAAAATTTCTTATAAGGGAGTATTATCATTGTTGTAGTATATTATTCGACTCTTGTACTTGTACTTTAGGCCCAAGTGGGCTTGTAACCATACTCCTCTATCTTTAAGCACTTCATCTTCACCTTACTTTTGTTTTTGATATTTTATGATTTCTACATTGATATATTAAAGCAGCGGTTGTAATTTCTAATTTGCGTTGTTTCTTTGTGACAGGAAACGCTTATACGGCATGATTAGTGATCTTCCCACTGTTTTCGAAGTCGTAACAGAAAAAAAGTCTGTAATTGCCAAGCCTCTTATTGCAGATAGTGGAAGCAAATCCAAAGGCAGCACAAAGGTGAGTTTATTTATTTATTACTGATTGTAGTACTCTTTTGAATCTCTCTAATCTAAGTTCTGAAAAGTTAATTCTCATATTTCATTGGTGCATACACTTCTATTTGTTTTCTTTTCATGAGAAATAGTTGCCTGTTATTTGATAACATCATAGCTTCTTTATACAAGTTATGTAAAGTGGGATCTCACCAGTTCACCACTAGGTTTTAGTCCTTTTATTGCTAACATGCAAGAATGGATAATCTTACAAATCACTCTTGCATGGAAAAGAATAAAGTCAATGATTTGTATACTAAATCGTTCAACGTTCAATGTTTTTAACAGATTATTTGAAAATCCTGTGCATCGTACCGTTTCAATGATGTACATAAAATTGTTGTTAAACTTGGTACTTTTAAGGTTCATAACAGTTTTTTGATATATAAATTCAGTATATATCTCTTCATATGCTTGCTGGCAAGGCTTGCAGTGAAATTATTTTATTTTATTTATTTTCCCCATATGATTTTACATTTGATGATAAATCATCCCCTTGTGTCCCCAACGCCTCTGTCAGCGATCAAGTGATGGACATATGAAAAGCATCCCAAAAGCTGCTGCAGATGAGGGTGTAGATGAAGATGAAGACGAGCACACAGAAACCCTTTGTGGGACTTGTGGTGGGAATTATAACGCAGACGAGTTTTGGATTGGGTGTGATATATGTGAGAGGTGGTATCAGGTAAATGTGTGAAGATCACTCCGGCAGTACAAATGCCCTTCTTGCATGAAAAGACCCAGACAGTGATATCCAAGTTCAAACAAGAAAAACAGATGTAAAATGACCCTTCTGTCGCAGTGGCTGACAAAACAGATCCGACAGACTAGTATAGAACAATTGTTGTCATCTTTCCTTTATGTTTGCAATGGAGTTGTTATGGTGTATGTTGATAACTTTATAGTTTAACCATCGTGTACGAATGGCCTTGTTCCGTCCTAAACTCCATGCCTTTTATGTTATTGCTTATCTATTTGGGTTTCTGTAACGGTTGCTCTTAAACTATCTGGAGATAAATTTTATTATCAAAAACTTAGTGCTCAGAAATTGACAAGAAGCTGTTTTATCTAAGGTCTCATATTCTTGCTTGGTTCATAAGTTTTATCAAAGTGATGGGATGCTTGCCGGACCCCATAGACTGCTGAGCTAGTTGTCTGTGTCATGGGTTGTTGTGGTGAAAAAAGGTTCTGTATCCTTTTGAAGAAAGACTGCGTTTTTGGTTGATGAGAGAAAATCACTTTTTCTTTTAAATCATATGGGGTTTTTGCGGAAACCCTTTGTTGCCACAACTTCTTCGCCCATGTTTTTGTCAATTATAAATGCATTTTTTTTATACAGAACAGCTAATATAGCAATAGTAATTTAAAGCTCTACGGGAATGTTATTGATAGGATATAAAAATTGGACCCGAATATTCTATTCGGGTAATAATCAATCCACTTTATAAATGGGTATCCAACGCTTAAATGGGTCATCACATGCCTTTTCATCATAGAATAAGATTGTGATTATTAAAAACCCAAGCCCACTTAACTAGGCACCCATACCTGAAAAACCCCCTGAGATGAAGACATTTGTCAACATCCTAGAAGGCTTAGTTGCCTATAAATAGCCAACTACCCCTCCTAGAACAACCCGGGAAAAAATCTATTCAAAAATATAGAGAGAAGTTGAGAAAAGAGAAAAACTAGTCAAAGCTTATCCAGTTAAGAAACAAACCGAACAGAGAAAGAGCCGAACATCGAAGAAGAAGGAGAATGACCAAGGTAAGAGTTTAAATAGTTAAATCGAGCGCAATTGTAGTAAGTTAATAATAATCCGGGCAAGTGTAACAATCCGAACAAGTGTAACAATCCGAACAAGTGTAATTACCCGATCAATAATAAAGACCAAGAAGTGTTCATTATTTACGCCTAATTTATCATTATTTTATTGTTGAAAAGTCTAACGCGACCGACCAAAGTTATGGCTTTATCAAATGGCGCCGTCTCCGGGATTCATCTAGTCCCCAACTAGTTTAGAATTCGAATACCAATACTCTACCAGACGAGCGACAATGGTGACCAATGTAGATGAAACCCATCCCGAGATAGTAGAAACCAATAACCAAATCAGCCAACAAGACCTCGATGATCTACTTGAAATCCGTGATCGATATGACGCTATCCAGCCCGGAAATCAACCAACAACCTCCTATATCAACCAAGAAACACCCCAGCAACTTGAAGGGATTGTTGACGAACCCTCCTCGTCCTCGGATGACGAACAAGTCATGCCCGTATTAAGGCGTGCACGAAGACGCCTACCCGAGTCCCAAGCAGGGCCGAGTTCAAGAGTCCCTTTGCCAACAGCCTCGGTCAACTCCGGTGCTCGTTTACAAACGAACGAAGATCACCGATATGGTATGCCCGGGGGTCATGTACTTGAACAGTTGTCCCGACCACCGACTCATCCGCCGAGGATAATTACGCCATTCACGGTGGAAGTACAACACGTTGTTCCATCAGCCGATGAAAGGAACTACGCCCAGCTGCAAGCTCAACTGGCGGCATGCATGACGGCCATGACAGCTGCCGGCATCGCATTGCCAATTACCCAGCTCGCCAATACAGACAAAGATCTACGCCGTGAAGCGGAAGATTCAGCTTACAGGGCCGCCCTGGAAGCAGCAGGGCGACGAACCAATACAAGAGTGCCCCATCAAGGGGGCAATGTCCCAGAGATGATCCCTCCGATAGTCGTCCACCCAAACACTCATAGGGAGCGTGTCCTCGATACCCACACGAAGGACGGTAGATATCCCGAACACATGATCGGGGAAAGTTATGGACCACCACCACATCAGCGGGGATACCCCCCCTACCAAGCCTCGGATGACGCGTTCCAACAAGCATGGAACGTATGCCAAGAAACCTCATGCGCCGAACAGATCACTAGATATCGCAATCCGGCGAGGTTCGTCATGCCTGAGTTCAGGCTTTATGATGGAAGGAGTTGTCCTATCGACCATCTAAGGCACTACAAGACGAAGATGGAATTGTGGAGTGATGACCAGACACTCATGTGCAAATTTTTCAAAAACAGCTTGGGCCAAGAGGCTTCGTCGTGGTATCACAACTTACCACGGGGCTCCATAAGAGACTGGGCAGAGTTGCTAAGAGCGTACTCCACCCGATACGCTGCCCACAGGAAAAAGAAGGTTAGCATCGAAACCCTTCTGAAAATGACAATGATGCCGAATGAGAGGCTCAACGACTATTGCATACGCTTCATCGACGTAGCAAACCAGATTCCACAATATGCCAATAATATAGCCATCCAGAACTTTATCAACTCCATCCCTAATGGCTATTGGGCGAGAAGGAAGTTCATAGACAAAGATTTTCCGACCGCGGATTCTCTGCTGGCTTACTGTACCCACCTCACCGATAAAAATGATGAAATTCGTTTCCTCAACCAAACCCTACCAAGAAGAGAAACGGTTCGAGAAGCACAGGTGGGTCGCAAAAGAGCCAGGAACAACCAGGAAGAAGCCTTCAAACCGACCAGGAAGGACAAAGGTCCCGAGGTCCACAGGAGGGTAGAGCGACAACGAGAACCTGAACCCAAACCGCTCTAGATCGCATACCCAACACCGATCAACGAACATAAACCGCTCCAGCTCACTTATCCAATGCCCCCCAAACCGCTCCAACAAGGTCGGTTCCAAGAGAGGGAACGCCGAAATA
Source organism: Primula vulgaris (assembly GCA_963920805.1). Classification (NCBI taxonomy): domain Eukaryota; kingdom Viridiplantae; phylum Streptophyta; class Magnoliopsida; order Ericales; family Primulaceae; genus Primula; species Primula vulgaris. Next base: position 17,861,225 of record OY987215.1, read on the forward strand.
TCTATGGACCGGTCGAACTACGATACACTTTCAACATGTCCGCTGAAGATATACTAAAAGATATATGCAGGGAAAGTTGGTACTCCCGACCACAACCGATCTCTTCTCCCCCCAATATGAGAGACTCCAAGCTTTTCTTCACATATCACGAGGATCACGGCCACCTCACCGAGCATTTCCGTAACCTGCGATGGAAAATGAACCTGTGGGGTGATGCGGGATACCTAGCCAAATTGATCAAAGGCGGGGGGAACAAAGGCAAACAACTGGCCATCGAGGGAGCCGACAACCGGCAGGGCAAAATGATCAACGTCGTTCACATGTCACGGCCCAAGGGAACAGGTGGAGATCGATTACAACAGCGGCAACTGGCGCACTTCGGCCAGGTAGCCAAGGCGTCACAAGCGTCGACCTCTAAAAGGAAATGCACGCCCCGAGGGCATCCACCCATTTCCTTCTCGGGTCTTGACGAGGAAGGGGTGATTTATCCCCATGGGGACGCCATTAATCTCCGTGTTCAAATTGGCCTCGACACGGTCAGCAGGGTGCTTATCGACCAAGGAGCCTCTTGTGACATCATGTACAGAGAGCTATTCGACAAAATGGAACTCAAAATACAAGATCTCCAACCTACCGATGTCACCTTGATCGGGTTCATCTCCGAGATGACTAAACCTTTGGGTAAGATCGTCCTCAACGTCACAACTGGATCCGTTTCAGTTCCCGTGGAGTTCTTAGTAGTCAACGACAACTCCGGCCACAACGCAATCTTGGGCCGACCTTGGCTGCATGCCATGCGGGCCATACCCTCGACCTACCACCAAAAAGTCAAATACCCAAATGACAGGGGAGAGATCGAGACAGCCAGAGGATGTCAAGAAGATTCAAGACGCTGTGAAGACATTACCGCAGCCCTGCAAAAACAGCTGATCGTTGTCGAACAACCCACCAGCACAAAGAAGCTGATCAACCAAATATCCAAAACCAAGAGGGTTGTTGAAGAACAAGTAGGAGAAACACTTAGGAAGGTGTATATCCCTGATATGGACGAGGAGCACTACTTCCTCCTCGGGAATAACCTTCCAAAACGGGAATCCGAAGAGTTGGAAGCATTCCTCTTCAGCAACGTTGATAAGTTCTCTTGGAGTCCCAAAGACATGCCAGGCCTAGACCCCGAAACGGCATGCCACCACCTAAGTGTTAATGCCGAGTACAAGCCGATAGCTCAAAGGAGCAGAAAAGTGTCTGTACAGCACAGAGCAGCTATAATCGCTGAACTACAAAAGCTATTGGAGGCTGGAGCCATAAGGGAGGTTTTCTATCCCAAATGGTTATCCAATCCAGTCGTCGTCCTAAAAAAGAACGGAAAGGAGAGAGTCTGTATAGACTTCACCAATCTCAACAAAGCCTGTCCGAGGGACCACTTTCCACTTCCGAGGATAGATCAACTGGTGGACGCGACGGCGGGAGCAGAAAGAATGACCTTCCTCGATGCATATTCAGGATACCACCAAATTCCCCTAGCCCACGAAGATCAAGAAAAGACGTCGTTTATATCGCCTTTGGGAAATTATTGCTACACGGTAATGCCGTTCGGCCTGCGCAATGCGGGAGCAACATACCAAAGGATGATAACGAGGGTATGTAGAGATCATATAGGGAAGACGATGGAGGTGTACATAGACGACATGGTCGTCAAAAGCGAAAAGGCTACATCCCACCTCCAAGATATCAGAGATGTCTTCAGTACGTTGGGCGAGCACAAATTGAAACTCAATGCGAGCAAGTGTGCCTTCGGAATCAGCAAAGGAAAATTTCTGGGGCACATGGTCAGCCGACGAGGAATAGAGGCAAATCCCGATCAGATCACAGCTCTACAGAACCCGGCAGCGCCCAAGAATAAGAAACAGGTACAAGAGCTCACGGGAATGATGGCCGCTTTGAGCAGGTTCATCAGTCGATCCGCAGATAAGGGACGACTGTTTTTCGAATCACTCAAGAAAGATAGAAAATTCGTGTGGGACCCGGAATGTGAGTCTTCATTCAACAATCTCAAAGAGTACTTGAGGACGCTGCCACTGCTGGTAAGGCCGAACAAAGGAGATATTCTGGCATGCTACCTAGCAGTTTCCACTACAGCTGTGAGTGCAGTCATCCTCAGAGAAGAGGGTCGCGAACAATTTCCGATCTACTTCGTCAGCAAAACTCTGGTCGAAGCTGAAACACGTTACCTACCCTTGGAAAAGCTGTGTCTGGCATTGGTCGTCGCAACCAGGAAGTTGCCACACTATTTTATAGCTCATCAGGTCCGGGTATACACGAAGTTTCATATCAAAGAGTCACTTCGACGGACATACATAAGCGGTCGAGTTGCCGCCTGGGGGGTCGAACTATCCCAATTTCATATCGAGTTCGTACCCCGACATGCCATAAAAGGACAAGTCTTGGCCGATTTCGTCGCGGAGTTCACCGAAGGCTACGACGAGCCATTGGCACTCTCTCCGCAATCACACTGGCAGATACATGTCGACGGATCAGCCACCAAGGACGGATCCGGAGCAGGGATCGTCCTAAAGTCTAGAGAGGGAGCAATCATCGAAAAAAGCATAAAACTGGGCTTCCGAGCTACCAACAATGAGGCAGAATACGAAGCCATGATAAATGGCATGCTCGTCGCCCGGTCCCTCGGATGCTCCCACTTAGTTGCGAGTTCAGACTCCATGCTCATTGTCAATCAAGCCCTCGGCGAGTACCAAGCCAAAGATGACAGGATTATCCTCTATCAAGAGAAAGTCCAAAGCTTGATGGCCACCTTCGAACAGTGCGAGTTAGTCAGGATCAATCGCACCGAAAATGCACATGCCGATGCCTTGGTCACCCTAGCCTCGACATTAGCATTGACCGACACCCGGTCGATCACAGTGGAACTACTGATGATTCCGAGCATAATTAAAAGGATAGATCGAGTGACATCAGTACAGTACGAACTAGGTTGGATGGATGACATGACTCTTTATCTGCGAAGTGGAACGCTTCCGGCTGACAAGATAAAGGCGCTGAAAATTACGAGAAAAGCTCATCGGTTCTGGCTCTCCAAGGACAACAAACTGTACAAATCCAGTTACCGGGGACCCCACCTACTGTGCGTGCCTCCCGAGCTACAATTGCCGGTCCTGGAGGAAATCCACGAAGGATCCTGCGGAACACACATCAAAGGGCGATCCCTTGCAAACAAGGCAGTTACCCAAGGGTATTGGTGGCCCTATATCAAGCGAGACGCGGATGTATATGTCCAACGTTGTGATAAGTGCCAACGATTTGCCAAAATACCACGACTCCCCTCGTCTCTAATGGCCCCCGTATCGGCTCCATGGCCGTTTGCACAATGGGCAATAGATCTGGTCGGAAAACTCCCAAAGGCCCCGGGGAGCGTGGAATATCTGATCATCGCGACGGATTATTTCACCAAATGGGTTGAAGCTAAACCCCTCCGAGAAATCAAATCCAGCAACGTCAAACAATTCATCTGGGAATACATCATAACCAGGTTCGGAATACCGTACGCTATTGTCGCCGACAACGGAACCCAGTTCAAAGATGCACAATTACAACTGTGGTACGAGAAACTAGGAATCCGAAAGTTCTATTCGACGCCGACATACCCACAAGGAAACGGGCAAGCCAAAGTGTCAAACCGAACAATACTAGACGGCATCAAGACAACCCTTGAGCAAGCAAAGGGGAGATGGCCCGAGCGGCTACTCAACATCTTGTGGTCGTGCCGAACTACGCTGAAGACGGGCACCAAGGAAACCCCATTTAGCTTAGCATACAGTGTTGAGGCCATCATACCTACAGAAATTGGGCTACCCACGCTCCGGACGACTTTAGTCGAGCAGGGAAACAATGAACAAAGAATGAGAGAAGAACTTGACATGATAGATGAGAAACGAGAGATAGCAGCGCTTACACTCGCGAAGTATCAACAAGGCGTCAAACAAGCATATGACAAGAGGGTGAAAGGGACCAAGGAGTTCATGGTCGGAGAATTGGTGCTGAGACGAGTAACGGTATATACACGAAATGAAATACATGGTAAATTGAGCCCCACCTGGGAGGGACCATACGAGATCGTCAAAAGAACAAGCCCAGTTACCTACAAACTCAAAAGCGCTCTGTTCGAAAATAGCAGAGGGGAGAAAAATTCTTGGAACGTGGCTAACCTAAAGAAGTACTGCATATAAGCCAGACCGTCAGTACAAATACAGGTGCCGCCTTATCTCTCTAACCTAATGTCATTGACTTTTGAATAAATAAAGTATCATATCATGCTGTCTAACCAATGCAACTGAAATTCCCAACATGGCGTGAAAAAATACGCCTAGGAATACTTATGTATATGAAATTCCCAACATGGCCGAAGTGCCTAGGAATACTGTGAAATTCCCAACATGGCGTGAAAAAATACGCCTAGGAATACTATGAAATTCCCAACATGGCCGAAGTGCCTAGGAATACTGTGAAATTCCCAACATGGCGTGAAAAAATACGCCTAGGAATACTATGAAATTCCCAACATGGCCGAAGTGCCTAGGAATAATATGAAATTCCCAACATGGCCGAATTGCCTAGGAATACTATGAAATTCCCAACATGGCCGAAGTGCCTAGGAATACTATAAAATTCCCAACATGGCCGAAGTGCCTAGGAATACTGTGAAATTCCCAACATGGCGTGAAAAAATACGCCTAGGAATACTATGAAATTCCCAACATGGCCGAAGTGCCTAGGAATACTATGAAATTCCCAACATGGCCGAAGTGCCTAGGAATACTATGAAATTCCCAACATGGCCGAAGTGCCTAGGAATACTATGAAATTCCCAACATGGCCGAAGTGCCTAGGAATACTGTGAAATTCCCAACATGGCCAAAGTGCCTAGGAATACTATGAAATTCCCAACATGGCATGTCTAAAAGAATGCCTAGGAATACTTATGTATATGCAGGTACCCGTTGACCCAATGAGCAAGGATGAAAAGCAATACAGCAATGAGAAGAATAATTCAGGCCCGCATTATGGGGACGATAAATTACCCGCATTATGCGTCCCCATTCCGGACGCAGCGCCGTCGACGTACTGTGTCCCGGCAGCCGTGGGAGCTCCTCGTCTCGGAGGTTGGCCCAATCCTGAGGCTGAGGAGGTGCACCATGAGGACAGGGGTACACCAATTCCGACCACGCTCGATCCGACAAAGGAACCTTCGCGAAATTAAGCGCACGCACATGAGTGCAATAGACGGCGAAATTAGCCATCATTGCGTACTTTGTCCGCTCCTCCGCGTGCTCCGCTTTCAGAGCGGTCACCTCAGCCTTTGCGGCTTCAACATCCTCGGCCAGGAGCAGATTCTCAGCCTCTAATTGGTCGTACTTATCGACCATACTCTCTTTTTCATCCTCCAACTTACTGACATCCTCGGTCAGGCGCATGAAATCCGCCGACAGCTCGTCATAATTATCACCCAGGATTTTATTATCGGCGACGAGTTTCTCTTTCTCGGCGACAAGTTTCTCTTTCTCGGCCACCAGTTTCTCTTTATCAACCCCAAGCGCTGCCATCTGATCCCTCAGCACCACGGTACTCAAGACAACCTGTATTTCAAAACATCAGATTCCGGCCAAAATACGCGCCCAACATACCCGCAGCGCATCAGCGTTGGCCTGCTCTATAACCGACATTGTAGGCAGAGCAGATATTGTTTCCGCATCCTTGAAAGCGAGGGGTTTAAGAGCAATATACCCCATCTTCAAGGCTTGGGGTTGCTTCAACAGCTCACCCCACATCGGTCAATATAACGGGCCATTGCAACCCCGTCCTCCAACGCCTCTTCAGGTTCCTCGGCAACCTCATCTTCACCACCCCTCCCAACATCCACGGTAGTCTCTTTGTCAACTTCCACTTCCACCTCCTTATCCGAAGGGCCAGTCTCAGGGGCCCTGTGCTCGCTCACACCCTCAATACGAGTGGGCGAGACAACAGGCAGGTCCATCATCTCCTCAGTACGGATAGGAGAGATCGCAGGCAGAGTCATCGTACTCTTGCCCATGTTCACCATGAGGTTGATATGTCCGAATATGTTATCGATCGACCCCTGAAACACAATAATACCCATAGACCGGGCAAGAGCGAGGGTAACCAATGGAGAAGTCAGTAGCTGAAACAAGATAACCAATGAAGCAAAGAACTAGAGAACAACACAACAATCAAAAGACAAGAGAATCAATATACATATACACATACCTCGCCAGGCGCAGGGCCATCCTCGGGGATATCCCCTTGGGCAGCAGCCCCCTCGGTGACCGATGTATCGGTCCCCCTAGCTCTCTTCGTTGTTCCAACGACGGGGTCAGGTCCACGACGCTTCAAGCGAACGGTCTTTTTCCCTACCCGAGCAGCACTTCGAGCTCGGACCACTTTTAAGAATTCCTCCTCGGACTCTTTAGGGATCTCGGGCACAGGATTCCCCTTTGTCACTGGCCCCGCAGGGTATCCGAGCAGCACGGGAGCAGTACGACTAGCAGGATCCTTCGTTGATCCAGGCCCCCACCATTTCCAAAGAGCTAAGAGAGCCTCGACATTGGGAGCACCGAGGTCTGGAATCATGGGAGCCTTGGTAGCAGGTCCGGGAATTTCGTGTCCAACACAACCCCAATTACCGGACACAATCACAACACCAAGGTTCTCCCCCTTGTTGGTATCCGGCAGACCAAAAACAAGCCGACAGAAGGCACGCATGGTCTTCAGATACGAGCTACGGCGCTCAAAACTCAAAGTATAGATCCCGAACACATCCTTTAGTTCGATCGGAATTCCGTCCAACTCCGATAACCTTTGAATACCGTTTAGGGTACGGTAACCATTCAGGGCCAGTTGGGCCGGAGCAATCTGAACGGCCTCAAAGAACGAAGCCACCCACTTGCTGAAAGGAAGTCTTAATCCCCCAGTGAAGAATGCCGAGGAAAGTACAGCTACCTCGCCGGCGGAAACAAACCCCAACACCTCGTTGTCCGATATCGGAAGCCGAACATGTATGTTGTCGGGTATTCCGGCAAGCTTCTTAAAATCCTTTTCCACAAATGGGCCCACTTGGGCCAGGCATTGGGTCAAAATTTCCTATCCAAACATCAACAAAAATCCATCAGTATACTAACCAAACACACAAACCACAACAACATCAACACAACGAAACCCCCCCTGCTACATTTAACCAGAAACCCTACGTTTTACTACCATCCCAATCAATATAAATCCAGTACATAACTAAATATCGTCAGACATATATAGACAACCAAGACCAGTTACTAACGCCACATCTACGACCACAACAAAAAATCAAATACAAGTCCTAAAACAAAAAGCACATAATAATAACAAAGCACTTACAGTTGTCATTCTGAGCAGATACGTTCGAAAAGCAGCAAATATACCGACAATACAACGAAACCCTAGATTGAGCGGCGGCACGTTTTTCCTTTTTGGTGGGAAGAATATACTTTAGAGAGAGACAGATATTTTCTTCAGCAAATTATGTGATAAAAACAAAAGGGATTGCTTGGCACAGTAAAAAAGGAGTGGAGTCACAAAAAGAATAAAATAATAACCACCTTTTCGTGTGACAGAGGTTTACCTTTTTTCCAACCATAGATAAGTCAACAACCGTTGCTATTTTTAACTTATAAACGCTTCAGATTTTGCCACGTCAGAGCATATCCCACTATCCAAGGCAATTCACATCATTACACCTAAATAAACGGCCAGTGGACCCTATCACGAAAAGCTTCCAGCATACGCTACCAATAATATCCCCGATTAAGATCCTCGACGCTCAACCATTCCTTACCAAAAGGACACACCGAACAAGGTGGACGGAGACCGTTCATAGCTTGACGACTTTCAGCATCAAGTCTAACAACGCTCTCCGGGGGGATAACCGGGCACATTGCTCGGTGTGTACTGAAACATCATCGACTGTATTGACATAAAGGCAAAGTGAACAAGAAATAAAATAGAATAGACAGAATCAAGTATAAAGCAAAAGTTTTATTCATCCACAAGGGGGAAAAACACAAAACTACAACCAAAGAGAATTTTTACAAGAAAATACACCATCCTACTTCGTAGAACTACCCCCCATATCGGCATCCTTCTTCGCCAAGAGCTCCTCCAAACGCTCTCTCTCCCTAATCAAACGAGCAATCGCCATCTCGGCCTGCTGCAAGGAGTAAGACTGAGACTTGCATTTCTGCTCGGCTTTGAAACGAGCAATGCCCTTCGCATCCCAATATTGTTTAAACCTCCTCGCTTCAGTCTGAGCACATTTGAGATCATGCTTCAGCCATGACATCTCAATCTCTTTTAGCTGAAGAGGAGTCAAATCCTCCTCCCCAAAACCAGGGGGACGGGGTAGCAAGAAAGTAGGCTCCTCTTCCAGAAGGGCTTTCTTTTTGGAGGCAGATCTAGTAATGGGAGCCATCTCAAAACAAAAGCAAGTTAGAGGAAACAAAAATTATCAACAAGAGAGAGAAAAGAAGATTGGATAATGAAGTACAAGCAATAGGGAGCATTTATAGAGAGTCAAAGGGCACACAAAGCGCGAGGTGTCGCAACGGTTCACAAGACAAAAGCACAAGATACGAACAGATACATCTGATTCAAATACAAAAAAAAAAGAAAGAGAAAAAGATACAAGTTCCAAAACAGGAAATACATCAGAAAACTAGCCCAATCTAACTAAGGACCAATGGGTGGAAAAACCGAACTACCAGACCGAGAGAAAGCAAAATGAGCAGAGCAGTTCAACCGAGCTTGGTAGGAATCATTCATGGTAATCAAATTTTCGTTCTCCGCAGAGAGTTCGGATTTCTCCCTAGTAAGAACCATGACGCGCTCCTCCAGCCGAGCATTCCTAACCATCATGTTAGCCAGGCCTTGAGGGGAGTTATCGAACTCGTCTTGAGCATGGTCCCAAATTTCCTCGGCATCATACCAGGAGTTGGCTAGATGATTTCTCTGTAACAACAAGTGATCGAGCCGACGACTCAAGGCCGAAATCTCGGTCCACTTCACCGTCTCTTCGGGATGAGATCCGAACAAGCTCAAGGCCAAAACGCCGTACTCTTTCTCAAGCCTTGCCATCCGACGTCGGACGCGAGATACCTCCGCATCCAAACCCTTCATCTGAGCATGATATCTCCCCACAGGTTCAGACATTCTGGGAAATTACTATAGTACAAGAGAAAGTAAGGGAGGAGGGAAGAGCAAACAATAAAAGTAAAAGGAGAAATGATAACTACTAAAGAAAAGAAGAGGGGTATTTATAGAGAAAATGTAGTATGGTATTTCCTGACATACTTGGGAGCATGTGTATTTCCTGACATGCTTGTGAGGGTGCACCTATGGTCGACAGTACACCCACATACATCTGATATCACAAGTACAGCAGAAAATAGAAAAGATATTCAAAGATCTGGAGTTCGAAAAAAAAACGACAAACCACAAGTGCAACATAAAAAGAAGTGCCAAAATAAAGGGGCAAAAGTACTTCTCATTAATAAAGATGGAATACATCATTGTTCATTGCATCAAAAGACAATCTATTACATTGAGGTCTATTACATCCGAGGATTACATCAAAAGAAAATCTACTACATTGTGTGTTGAGTGGTGGAGCCAAATGAGTAGACAACATGGCCAAAGAAGATCGACAACATCAGTGGATCAGGCGAACAGCAAGAGACGAAGGAAAGAAACATAAAAAGAAAACAAAAAGGGGAGAAAGAAGCGAAGAGGAGGAACATAAAAAAGAAGTGAAAAGCAAGAAGAGGAAAATGAAAAATGACAAAAATCCTAGAAGTAACACAAAATCCTTAGGATCACAGGATTGATTGTTACGTCGTAGTGGTGAGAAAGAAGAGCAAGAAATAGAAAAAGGAAAAAAGTAGAGAGAGCTAGAGATGATGAGAAAGAAGAGGATGAAGAAAGTAAAAGGAACACGATAAAAAAGAAAAAAAAAGATGCATAAGAAGGATATAAAAAGAAGCAAGAGAGAGATAAAAAAAAAAGAGATAGTGAAAAGAAAATGGAGGAGGAAGAAATGAAGGAAACAGACAAATAAAAAGGAAGTCAAAGAAACAAAAAACAGAAAAGAAGAAGAGTGCAAAAAAGAGGAAGAGGAAGAAATGAAGAAAATCAAAAGAAAAAAAAGGAAAATGGAGAGGTTAGGGGGAGGTTGATCGATATCGATGAGAGGGGCCGGCAGAGACATTCCTGTCTCGAAGTGCCGAGTTCCCCCTTAGCACCTCATTCTCTTCAACTAGAGCCTGACGAGCACGTCGGCAATAATCTAGTTCGGATCTTAGCCAAGTTAATTCCCGAACCATCTCGGTATGGTGATAACGCATCACCTTTAACTCCTCCTCGTCATCCTTCAACAGTTTTAGTGCATGGCCATAGGAAGCTTCAAAAGCCTCCACTTGCAAAACCAATGCAGATTTAGTGAAAGAACTGACCATTATAAAAAGACTATGGGATAAAGTTCTATATATGGTAAGGGGAGATGAAGAAAAGATTATGAATAAATCCATATCTTGAGAGGGTATTTATAGAAAAATTAAGGATGGTTTAGTGTGGGGAATCGCAACCGTTCGTCAAAAAGACTTTTGGAAACAGGGATAATTAAAAAGATGCGTCTGTTAAGAAAAATTTAAGTGGGAAAGATTGAGTCCCTTGAGAAGAAACGCTTGGATTCACGCTAGTATTTAAAAGAGGGCGAAATGCGAAAGGCTCTTACACGTGTCTCTCTAGGAAAATGTCACAGCAACTAAGATATAAAGGATAAGATTTGTGCACAGGGCTCAAGAAATCTCAGTGGTCCCTAGATACAGAGATTAAGAAGATCCAGTGGATAAGGTCAAACACCAGGCCCAAGAAAAAGCATTAATAAAGCCACAAGCATGCGCAGTCAAATAAATTGCATTGGGAAAGTAATATTTATTGATTGATGGATACTTTATTACAGAAGAGGCAGTCAGCATAAAGGAAATACAATAAAAATAATAAAATCATTTCATAGAAGGGCCTGCTTTGTCATTCGGCTTCCCCTTCAACCGAGCATACACTTCCTTAAGGGCCAGTTTGTAAGCCCTCTTGGAAGCAATGTGCCTATTTCTAGAAGCCTCAAGCTCTTTGATCCGAGCATGAGCCCAAATATTGTCGATCAGAGACTTCTGATATTCACTCTCCATGGCCTCCAAGCGCTCGTCCATCTCGTCAGCTCGGCGAGCCTTCATGGTTAAAAAGGCAGCCCTCTTTTCGAGGATACGAGCCTTCCTAACCTCCTCCTCGAGATGGGCAACGTATTCACGAAGATTGTCACCACTATCTTCACGAGGAGAAGCCATTTGTACGATAATAAAGAATGAGTTGCACCAAGAATACAGGGACGATCACCTTTTATAGAAAGAAATAAGGGATAGATCAAAGGTCATCTCGAAGAAAGACAACCTCTTGAACTTCCCAAGAGCATTTATGGCTAACTACAGCAGTACAAGTCCAATTAAGTCATCCCATAAGGTATCAAGAAGATAAACAGACAAGAAAAGGATAGGGAAATATTTTATTAATTTCAAAAACTTCGATTACAACTAAGGAGAAGACTCCCCATTCGAAAGAAATTACAACAGAAATCACAAAAGACTAATTATTTCGAGGAAGAGCCTTCTTCATCTTCATCCGAACTCGGTTTAGACCGAGCATGCAACTCTTTGAAGGCAAGCTTATAGGCCCTTTTTGCTGCCTTTTGCTTAGCCAGACAAACCTCGAGCCTCTTAATACGCTCGAAGGCCCAATCCCGATCGACCATCGTCACATGATGAGCAGAATCCATGTCAGACAACCTTTTCTTGTAGTTTGAAACCTTGGCCACGAGTTTCTTATTGGCGGTGCGAGATTTCGTGACCTCAGTTTCTAAATAAAAAATATAGTTAAAAGAGCTCTCACCAGTAGAACCAGAGGAAGCCATTACGTCACACGCACAGTAGTAGTAAAATGCATGATTATGGAGGGGGCGCACCCCTTTATAGGAGTTTTTTTCCTCGAAGAAAGATATTAGGATGGGTAACTACAAATGGGCCCCCCTGGGAACCGTCATGAGTCTATTGCGTTTCTCGATGAAGCATTGGGAACGACAAGACCGAAGTAATATCCTCGACAGACCGAGCATGACTCCCTCGACATGGAAAACCATGCCGAGGAAGTCAGGGAGCACTTGATAGGACATAAAAATTGGACCCGAATATTCTATTCGGGTAATAATCAATCCACTTTATAAATGGGTATCCAACACTTAAATGGGTCATCACATGCCTTTTCATCATAGAATAAGATTGTGATTATCAAAAGCCCAAGCCCACTTAACTAGGGACCCATACCTGAAAAACCCCCTGAGATGAAGACATTTGTCAACATACTAGAAGGCTTAGTTGCCTATAAATAGCCAACTACCCCTCCTAGAACAACCCGGGAAAAAATCTATTCAAAAATATAGAGATAAGTTGAGAAAAGAGAAAAACTAGTCAAAGCTTATCCAGTTAAGAAACAAACCGAACAGAGAAAGAGCCGAGCATCGAAGAAGAAGGAGAATGACCAAGATAAGAGTTTAAATAGTTAAATCGAGCGCAATTGTAGTAAGTTAATAATAATCCGGGCAAGTGTAACAATCCGAACAAGTGTAATGACCCGATCAATAATAAAGACCAAGAATTGTTCATTATTTACGCCTAATTTATCATTATTTTATTGTTGAAAAGTCTAACGCGTCCGACCAAAGTTATGGCTTTATCAGTTATGAAGTACGATATATTTGAGCCTTTTCTTAACTTACAGATCATATCACAGTTATAAATCATTTTAATTATGCTATCATTTTAATTACGTAAAAAAAAGAATAGCTATATAGAACAGCTAATAGACAGAGTCGAGATTGTGCTATCATTTTAATTATGTAAGCTAATATATCAGCTATTAGACACATTTATATAGAACAGCTATTAGACACAAACGAGATTGCAAATATATTGCAAATGTGTCTATTATAACATAATGACTTGGTGTTTGGTTTTTTTTATTTTATTTCGGGATATGATCTTGCATATCTTGTAAATGGATTCTAGTACGTCACAAGTGAGGAAGAAACACAAGTGTTTTAAGTTTGAGAATCTTTGGACTCTGTTTCACCTTGTTATCATTGCTTTGTAAATTCAGATTTTCTTATTTAAGACATGTCACAGCATCTCCACATCTCACTCTCCCTTCTTTGTTATTTTGATTTATATTACAATTACTTAGTGCCCATCGCCTGCCTACATTTGGATTTATATTCCTTCATTTATTATTTCTCCAAACAACTTTTCTCTCTAGTTTTTCTAACGACTGGAATGGGTGGCTCGAGTCTGATAGATGCTGCAGGAAAAGAGAGATTGAAATGGACCCAAGAATTGCATGATCTATTCGAAAGGGCTGTTAATCAGCTCGGAGGTCCAGATAGTAAGTTTCAAAAATTACCATTGGGTATCAAAAAATAAAGTTTTGAGTCGAGTTTGATGATTATTGTTTTATAAATTGTATTGGAAATGATTGATGGGTGCAGGGGCAACACCAAAAGGCATCCTCAAGGCTATGGGGATTCCTGCACTTACAATCTATCACGTCAAAAGCCACTTGCAGGTTCGCTTTTTTTACTCTCGTACAGACCTATGATTCATAACTGTGATATGTATAAGTTGCGAGTAAACTTGTCCATATACTTTGACAGCCGCTAGTTATTAAAAGCTGCTCTGAATTTGTGATTTGCGGTGAAATATTAATACGGGGATTTTTCAAGAAAATGCTCAACTATGCCGTACTTTATAACGTCTCCGTAAAGCTTGAAATTACTAGTACATATTAGAAGATAATAATGTTATATATATTTGTTGGATGTTGGAGTCAAGTTTATTTTTTGTTTCTAAATATTTTTATCAGCTTCAATGGTCACCATACCGGCCCTTGGTATAGTTTAATTTGGTTTTCACATTCTGAAGAAAGGTTTCAAATTGAAGTTTCCATTTTGTATCTCGTAATTATAAAGCTTGTTTGAGAGTATATTTTATATAAAAAAAACTTGCAAACTAGTGAAAAAAAATATGTATTATTTATTTCATATAAAACGAGTAAGAAGAGAATCAGGTGAAGCGTGGAGAGTAAACATATTTGAGATAGATATGCGTGAGAAATTGAAAATGTGTGACAGAAAAAAAGAGCTTAAAAGGTGGAAGCATAAAAGGAGTAAATGTACGTATTCGTATGCTAACTGCCAAGTCATAACATGAAAACAAGTACCAGTTTATTAGTCAATTATGTGGCCAAGAAAATACCACTAAAAGTCTACAATTAACAAATACATCAAATCCAACTATTAAATCACCAAGTTGTCAGTAGATATCGAAACAATTTTTCCAGAATGACGAAATTTACTAAAAACTAATCTTCATCAAGTACTTGAGACGCTGTACACCAAGAAAAGGTGTATAAAAATTGGATAAGCTTGAGAGCCTAATAAGCATGGCTTAAAACACGTCCGGAAAAGCCAAATTCCCCTGAATATTTTCAGCCGCAAAGAATCCCGGTTTAATTCTTTAATTTGTAAATTGGAATTTGTTGGAAAAACATGTTAAAACATGGGTGTTTCCGAATGGTCGCTGGACCAACTTCGAGTCATTTTTACATGTGACAGCGCTGAGTTGTTTATACCGTACTCAACGTGTTTGAGTAGCCCATGTGACGAGCTTCGTAACGGTATATTGCATGACCTATTCGGAGAATGGGTGTGAATACAAAGTGGCTTCAAAGTTGGTGTCTCGAAAGCTCAAATCTGGAAAAACCGAAATGGTAATGGAAAACCATTTGGTATAATCCCATATTGAAAGATTGAGAGTCAATTTCACAATATATAAAGCATATCAACCCATGTAGTTGTTAAACTAATAAAGTCAACATACCCATGAATGGGTTAGTGTGTACCGCGCGCTCGCTCGTGTCGTGGGTGCGGGCTTGGGATTTGGGATTTGGGGAATGTCTCGGGTCTTGGGTCCAAACCCGAATAGTGAGTTTTGTATAAAATACAAAAGCAGTCCCTAGAGTTTCCAGCAACAGAAACGCCAGCAATGAATGAAGATTAAATGCTGCGTTTTCAGAATTTGATTGAGCGGATTCTGTGGGTGTAACTCCCAAAATTAATGACCAACATTTATGCCTGCGGTGCCGGTTTCCATACGAGCCACTCTGAGACAGAAGTTGTATCTTGGGAACAAAGCCCCGAAACCAGAAACCTTTAAAGGTGGTTCGGGAAATATTGTTTAAGGGAAATTGCCCAGCAGTTGCCTCTTCTTTTAATTTCCGCTATTTATTTTTCAGTCTTTTATTATTCTGTCCATTTCAGTACTGTTTTCTTTTTGTATTTACATTTCAGTACTGTTTATTTTCAGTCTTTCTATTCTGTAATTTACTTTTCAGTTCTGTAATTTCCAGTATTTACAAAAACAGTCCGGCAGTTTATTTATTTACAAAAACAGTCCGGCAGTTTGTTTTATTTACAAAACAGTCCGACAGTTTGTTTTATTTACAAAACAGTCCGGCAGTTTGTTTATTTGTCAAAACAGTCCGGCAGTTTGTTTAAAAACAGTCCGGCAGTTTATTTATTTGTTAAAACAGTCCGGCAGTTTGTTTAATTGTCAAAACAGTCCAGCAGTTCAGTAATTATACTATTCTGTCTGGCAGTTTGTTTTATTGTCAAAACAGTCCAGCAGTTTAGTAATTATACTATTCTGTCTGGCAGTTTGTTTAATTGTTAAAACAGTCCAGCAGTTTAATAGTTTGTAGTAAATCTGTCTGGATTTTAAATTAGTGTAATTTTAATTCTGTTGAGTCAGGAATTGTAATTTATATTCCAATTGTGACAAATAAAATTGTTTATTTCCATTGCAGTCATTTGTTCTTTACTTTATTGCTTTTCGATATAGTACCAAAACCAACGGAATTATGACTCCTAAGTTTCAAGTATTTCGCGATTCTTCAAAAGTATACATTGACCAGGGCCATATCTGAGAAAGAGCAGTATAAGAAACTAGTTAAAACTTTTAACACATACCTGCTAAACTTTTGTTACTTCCCCTATCTACTTCAATTATTTGTGCAAACTTCTCAAGTATTATTAACCTCAACTAATTTCCTTTTCTCCCGATACACAGAAATACAGAATACAGAAGTTTGTTCCAGAATCCTCAAACAGTAAGTCCTTACAACCTCACTCGAGCTATCAATTATTTTCCCTTTTTCTTTTTGACACGTAAACATTGTAGAAGTGTGTTGTCAAACTTAAAAAATGACACTTGATCTTTTTGATGAAAATATTGAAGAAAATGAGATTCCTAAACTGTTGCTGTGTTTCCTTGAATATTAATTTCCTATTGCAGGAGGTAAATTTGAGAGGAGAAACATTTCTGAAATACTGCCCAACTTCAGTACGACATCGTAAGTTCTGACGTTATATAATTATCAATAGTGAATTCGAGAGTTTGTTTGGCCTAGTTATCAAGCAAACAAGTTGACTTATTTGCAGCCAAGAGAAATTTGGTTCGTCCAGCTTAAAACTTCTAGCTTTTTATGCAAAAAAGAAAAAAAAACAATTGTAAAAGGAACCAATTAAATGCTCTTTATAAGCAAAAAATAAATAAGTTTAGATAAAAATCTGCAGCCAAAGAAGAAAATGTCAATTTTATCACCTAAGATAGTCCTCGGCTTAAATTTGGCATGTTCTCATGGTTTTTGCAGGGGCGCTCAGTTTAACGAAGCACTGCAAATGCAGAAAGAAGTAATAAGGAGAATGAGTGATCAGCGTGAGGTATAATTATGTCCTGATTAGTACTTATTCAAAAGAAAACACATCATACTTTAATCTGTAAATCATTTGAAATTCACCCACATCCTTCTTTCTCGTTGTGTTGAAGGATAACTAGAGTCTAGTTTGTAACTTGGTTTCTTAGATTGAATGCTCACATATATAACTAATACTGGCCTAGTAATAAACAACCATTAAGACCAAGATTGACATATGCGTCTGGTTTGCTAGATCAAATTAAAATCTGAAGTAATCTGGTTTTTGGCCTGAAAAAACTTGAAGCTTTAAGTTGGACATACTCGGTTTCTTCTCAACCTCAAAATTTCAGCTTATTTGCTTGAAAGCTACAACTAAACAAGCCCAAAATAAGAACCTATATCTTGGTTACAGTATATATACTGATTCCATTTGCTTCATCAATTGTAGGTACAGAGGAGCTTGAAAAGCAAAATCGAAGCCCAATCAAGATTTCTCGATAGGATCTCTGAGGATTTCAAAAACCAAGCGTGCATCTCGAAACCAGCCAAAGCCTTGTCACCCATTTCGTTGCCTTCTCTCTGTGAAGAATCAGAGTCAAACGCCAAAGGATTTGAATCCGATGACTCAGAATTCGATAAAAGTGAAGTAAGATCACAACAAGAATTCCGAGTCTTAAAGAGGCTTAAAACTAACAATATTGCCACTCTACCACATTACAAAGTTTCTGAAGTTGATCCGTATTCGTATCCGTATCAATCTACGTATCCATCCTTCAAAAACAACTTTCCATGGAGCGTAACTGCTGGATACAACTCCTATATTAACTAGATTATATTCTTGTTATTTATTATAGAAATAAAATCTTGAAGATAGTCGCTTTGCTTGTGCAAGGCTATAAGTTTTACGAGGGTCGGTTGTTGTATGTAAAAAAAATTGCCTATCTTGGTGACCAAGTAGCATAATAAAAGATCGATTTTGGTACTTGGTCACCAAGCTGGGCTGTAAGAGATATTTGTGAGTGTACGTGATACGAAATAAAATTTTTCATTAAATCATTTCACAAGAACTTGCTTTGTAATTTCCTGGGTTAAGCCATATATATGTCGTCTGATATCGTTTTGTAGAAACTTCATTGTAATGTAAACAGTTTCAACACTATCTTCACCCGTAAGACCCTCCTTTGGTTGTAATGAACTAGTAGGTAAAAAAGTACGTTTAGTACGCCAAATTATGTTGGTGTTTAACGTTTATTACACCAAACTATGTTGCTGATAACGATTTGATTACTCATCTTTCAACTTTCTCAATTTGGGTACCACATTATAATAAATTGTCCAATTTAGGTATAATTATCTAAATTAATAACGAAATCATGTCACATGACATCACGTGCTTGATAAAGTTGAACGTATTAGGCTAATTTTGTTATTTTGCACCAAAATATATCATGTTATAACAACGTTTTCTCCCAAATTTGAACTATGTGTTGATTTTTGTTATGTGAAATTGGGAGAAAACGTTTTTTTATGATGATATATTTTGGTGTAAAATGACAAAATTAACCTCTCACGTTAACGTTTGTCAAGCACGTGCTGTCATGTGACATGATTTCGTTATTAATTTAGACGGTTGTACCTAAATTGGAAAGTTCTTAAACTGTGATATCCAAATTGAAAAAATTAAAATATTGGTACCTAAATATATTATAGAGTAAAATTTAAGTCGGCTACAATTCTCAAATTTATTTAAGCAAATGACCAGCGGAATTATATTAAGGTAAATTTCATATAAGTATCACATAGCAAATTATATTTTTCATATCTACCTTCATAAATTCACATTTCTCATAAATACCACTTTTTAATTCTTCACATTATTTATCAAAATGTCATTATACAACCCAAAACATAATACACATACTTTCTCTCTCTAGAAACCCCAAAAAATAGTTTTAAATTACAAGAAAATTCTATAAAAATGAAAAAATCATAAAAAATCACAAAAAATTATAAAAAATATAAAAAATGAAAATAATAAAAAAAACAACTAAAATTAGAAAAAATCACAAAAAAAATTAGAAAAAAGAAAAAAAAAATGCATTTTTCTAAAAAATAATCACAAAATTTTATTAAAAAAAGAAAAGATCACAAGAAAATGTATTTTTTTTAAAAAAAAAACCACTATATATATATTTCTATAAAAACAAAATCACAAAAAATGATTAAAAAAAATCACAAAAATCACAAAAATTGTGTTTTTCAAAAAAAAACACCAAAGATAATAAATTCCCAAAAAAAACATTAAAAAAATGAAATTTTCACAAAAAATGGTAAAGAAAATCATGAATTTTTTTTTATAAAAATATTTTTTTTGTCAATAGACCACTTTTTACAACGAGGAAGCTATTTTTTTCATCAAAAAGTGGCCTTTACACCTAGAAAAGCAGAAATTGTGTATAGTTCAATCGAAATTGCATATAGTTCAGTCAAAAGTGTATCAATTCAGTCGAAAGTGCATACAGTTTAGTCAAAAGTGCAACCGTTCAATGAAAGTGCATCTAGTTCAGTTGAAATTGCATATAGTTCAATGAAAAGTGCATTTGTTTCAGCTACAAGTGCATCTTGTCCAGCTGAAAGTGCATCTACTTCAATAAAAATGAATATAGTCTAGTATAAAGTGCATATAGTTCGGTCAAAAGTGCATATAGTTGAGTCGTAAGTACATATAGTTCAGCTGAAAATACAATTAGTTCAGCTAAAAGTGCATCTAGTTCAGTGAAAAGTGCATATAGGTCAATGAAAAGTGCATATATGTCAGTGAAAAGTGCATATAGTTCAATAAAAGTGCATATAGTTCAATAAAAGTGCATATAGTATAATAAAAATGCATCTAGTTCAGTCGAAATAAGATATACTTCTATAAAAGTGCATATAGTCTAGTAGAAGTGTATATACTTCAATCGAAAGTTTATATACTTTATTCGAAAGTGCAACTAGTTCAGCTAAAAATGCATTCAATTCAGCTGAAAGTGCATCTAATTCAGTCGAATTTTTTTGATATAACACAATATAATTCACCACAAATTGCATATATCTTACTTTTAAAAAAAATATTAAAAAAGGTAAATCCGGATGGATTCGAACCATCAAACTCTTGAACCTCGGTGTTGGTGCAAACGCTCTTACCATTTTGAGCTTACATATGTATATAATCACAAAACAAATTCATACATACATGTACACCTAAAAATCATACAAACTCAACTAAACAAGCTTTAACGCACGTCGTTTAAGATACAAAAAAGCCTCTGTTTCAGCCCCGTATACATGATGTAACTACTACAGAACCCACAATTGATTGCTTAGTTTCAACCCCGCAGTATAAAAGGCATGGAACAGAGTTCGTTTACCCATGAACCAGAGTCCGTTTCAGCTCTGAACCGTAATCCAATTCAGTCACAAAATGACTCCGATTAAACCATGTACAACCTTCGATTTGGCCCTAAAACGGGCACCAAATCAGCTCCAAACAACTTATTATTTGGCCCTAAAATAGGCCCTAAAACAGCCCCAAACAACCTACCATTTGGCCATAAAACAGGCCCTAAAACAGCCTCAACCAGCCAATGACTTGGCCCTAAAATAGGACCTAAAATAGCCCCAAACAGCCTACAATTTGGCTCTAAAACATGCCCTAAAACAGCCCCAAACAGCCAATAATTTGGCCCTAAAATAGGATCTAAAACAGCCCTAAACAGCCTACAATTTGGCTCTAAAACATGCCCTAAAATAGCCCCAAACAGCCACTGATTTGGCCATAAAACATGCCCTAAAACAGCCCCAAACAGCCTACAATTTGACTCTAAAACATGCCCTAAAACAGCCCCAAACAGCCAATGATTTGGCCTTCAAATAGGCCCTAAAACAGCCCCAAAGCCTACGATTTGGCCCTAAAACACCCCTAAGCAGTCTAAGATTTGTCCCTAAAACATCCCCAAATCTAGAATTACGCCACGGGTATTATCATAGGTAGTCAAAAAATAAGAAATCAAAAGAAAACATAGAAAAATTCACCATTCATATGACAAAATCAACCTACTAATATAGATATCACATCAATAGATAGATACATATACCGTTTTCCGATCGTGGCGAAGTTCTGTGCCGTCATTGCCACCGTCAACATGGGCGAAGAAGGTCATCATCGCCGCTGTCGCCATCTATGGTCTCACGACGTTGTGATTATATATATAGAGAGAGATGAATTATACAGAGACATGGACGAGATCGGAGGAGATCGGAGATGAGATCAGATGTGATCGGATATGAGATTGGGGGAGATCGGAGTGTACGTCATCTCAGAGGAGATATGAGATTAGAGAGAGAAACAGAGGAGATACAAACTAAGTAATAAAAACAGATTTTTTATGGTTTATATAATATCAAAAATTACTACCTATTGGGAATGCAAATTATGATAGCTAGAGAAATATAAGTTCAAAAGTGATACATATTGGTCATTATTTGTTATATTAATTAAGTTTGCCATTATTTATGCATGACCCATTGCAAAGCTCACGTTGCCCCACACACGCACACATCCCATGCACCAAGTTGCACCCTTTACTGACGAGCGGAATATGTTTAACCGTACTTTAATTTTCTTGTACTGTACATCAAATCGTAAAATGATGACTTAGAGATAATTTTTTTTATCTTTAATTACATTAACATTCTAGTGATATAGTAAGACGAACACTAAAACTGAATGCAATGACGAACCACGAATGTAAAATGAGAGGGCCGAATTCTATATGATATTTTTCATACAATATATGAGTTTTTTTTTTCTTAATATGCCGGGATGGGGAGGTGAATACTAATTTTTACAGATTTTGATCAAAACAAATAGCAAAAAATTACTTTTTGGTCAATTTTCTTTGAAATGTGTGTCAGTGTGTGTGTCGGGGAGGACTGCCTCCTTGGGTAAATGTATCTACTTTTGTTCTCATTGTAAAACCTAAATTGATTTTATATTCGAGCAATTGTTTTATAAGTATAAAGTATTTTGTTTCTTTTAGGTGTAACCTTTTAAGTTTTATAGACCTACAAATAAGTTGGAAAGATCCAAAACTCCCCATACCGTAAACTAATGCTAAACCGACATCTTTGCATTTGATTTGTGTGTATATCGCAATAGTAAATGTGTCATGCAAGCATGGACCGTTAATAAAATAAGAAATGTGAATTATATTTTATTTAGAATTTTCAAAACTAATATTCCTAAACTACCCTTATAAAATTGGATAGAAAACATTTTAAATGAAATATTAACGTAAAAAAAATCTATACTTTTACTCTCTTTTTTTTTCTTTGAATACCAAATTCAAAAAACATAACCGCAAGTGTTAATTTCAGGTTAGTGACATGTGTTTTGGACCAATATTGATTTAGTGACCTGACTTTTAAATGGCTTGATTTACTGACCTCTGTTATACGTTTTTAATGATTTAGTGACCTCCCGTCAATTTTTTAAATGAAAAACGTTGAACTTAACTTTAGGAATTAACAATTCAACCATTAAATTGATGAACATGACAAAATTAACCCTTTTTAGGAAAAGAAATTTTCTTTAAAAAAAAGCAATTTTCAATTTAGCAACTTTTCTCGAAAAAAGGAGATTTTTTTAAAAGAAATTTGTTTTTTTAAAAAAAATGTTAGTTTATATATGATTAATAAAAGGTACTGAATTGCTTTCCCTTTTTTTACCAATACAATGTTTGCTCAAACATTTTTTTTTTGGAATTGTTTACTTAATAGAAACTTTACCAAAAAAACGACTTTAGATAAGACAACCTTTTATGAGAACTTGATTTATTTTAGAAAGAGATTTATATACTAAAAAAATCCGAAGAAAAAAACCTTTCTTTAAAAATCGTTTTTTTAAAGATTAATTTTATTTCTTATTTATTATATTTAAAACGTCTTCTCAAAAAATTAATAGTTTTATTAAAAATATTATAAGAAGTATTTTTCAAATTTCTGCAAAAAATATATTAAATAAAATACATTTTTACAAGCTTTTGAATCATATATTTTTTTTGTTTATTGTGTTAAAAAAAGTCAAAATATTATAATTTAACTTTTTTTTAACTGAAATCTGCATCATTTATTATTCTAAGGTTATATTATTGAGTTTCAATTTATATGGACTAAATTGATAATTCATAAGCTTTTTCCATCCTAAAAGGTTGACGGGAGGTCATTAAATCATTAAGAGTGTATAACGCATGTCACTAGATCAAGGTTTTTGAAAGTTAGGTAACCAAATCAACATTGGTACAAAAAAGAGGTCACTAAACTCAGATTAACTCTAATCACAATATCTAGTTCAAAGTGTTTAAATCAATTTTCTTGTTAAAAGCGTTATATTTTTCATATGAAGCATACTATGTCGCAACTTATCTCAAGCAGTATCAAAAGAGACAACTATGGAAATCTCTTATATGCCTTATGGGGTTACCAGAGGCATTCGATGCTGCTTAGCCTAATCTAATGGGAAAATGACATTTTTTGCATTTGATTTGTGTGGAAATATCTCAATGGTAGATGTATCATGTGAGTATGGTAGATTAGGAAAATGACATTTTTTGCATTTGATTTGTGTGGAAATATCTCAATGGTAGATGTATCATGTGAGTATGGACCGTTTGATTTAATAAAACTTGTGAAATTATATTTATTAAGATTTTCTAAAACTAAAATTCCAAAACTAGCCTTATTAAAATTGGCACAAAATGAAATCTCAAAAAAATAATAATCTATAATTCTACTTTTTTTTTTCCTTACGTGACCCAATTCGGAAAAAAAAATCTCGATAACTAGTTATAAAGACTATATTTTTTTATATGCGGCATACGGTGTAGAACTTTATATCATGAAGCACCAAAATGGCTCCACAACTATGGAAATCTCTTGTATGGCCCATGAGGTTAGTGGAGGCATCCTGTGCCGCATAGCATCAACTGATGGAAAAAGAACGTTTTTGTATTTGATTTGTATTGATATACCACAATCGTAGATTTTTCATCCGAGTATAGGCCGTTGATTTAATAAAACTTGGTAAATTATACTTATTTACAATTTTCAAAACTTAAATCATGAAACTACGTTCCCTTATTTAAATGGGCACCAAATACTTTAAATGAAATATTAACAAAAAAATCTATAATTTATTTTTGTCTTTCATTGACTACCCAATTCGAATAACATCATCACGATAGGTAGTTCAGATGTTCATACGCCGCATATTATGTTGCAAATTAACTTATGCAATACCATAACAGCTCTCGACAACTATGGAAATCTCTCGTATGCCTCATTGGGTTAGTGGTGCCATCTCGTGTCGTAGAGTGTAAACGAATTGAAAAACAACATTTTTGCATTTGATTTGTGTGGAAATATCTCAATAGTAGATGTGTCATGTGTGTATGGGGCGTTAATTTACTAAAAGTTATGAAAATACATGTATTAAGAATTTCCAAAACTAAAATCTTTAAACTACCCTTATTGATATGAGAGATTAGACCACAAAAAGTTATATTTTATAGGTTAATATCATAATAATTAGTGATGTTTTATTGCTATTTCAGTCTATTTAGGCCATAGTTAGTGTTTTTCCGCTTTATCCTGGCTTATTTGTACATTTTTACATTTTTATAGAAAATTACATGGAATTAACACAAAAATGAAATAAGAACGCAAGAACACCAAACAGTAAATCAGAAGACCAAGGACCCCTAAGACCCAAGAGAAAACCAAAAGTGGCCCAAACGAAATCAACACAAGTCAACTCAAAAGAACATTCTAGAAGCACACCTGGTAGAATTTTGTGACCGGTCAGGCCTGATCGATGGCTAATTTAATAATTAGGGTTAAACTCCTAGGTCATATATAAACACATTTTTCTCACATGTACAATACATTTTTCATCGCTTTTGCAGCTTTTTACAGACTCAACTTGTAACATCCCGTATTTTTATAAATGGTTTTATTTATGATTTAATCTATCCAAAAACGTTTTATACT
This sequence comes from Primula vulgaris, assembly GCA_963920805.1. NCBI lineage: Eukaryota > Viridiplantae > Streptophyta > Magnoliopsida > Ericales > Primulaceae > Primula > Primula vulgaris. The sequence continues at coordinate 17,886,284 of OY987215.1, forward strand.
AATTTTTAGTCAAAAACCGAAACTCTTCCGAAAAACTTTATTTTAAAACCTGTTACTAATTTTATAAATTAAAAGAACCCAATAGTTTTGTTTCTAAACATTTGTTATTTTTGAGCAGTAAAATAATAGTTTTGATTTTTAGTTAACTTTTAGAACTTTGGGGACAAAATAGTTTGCTTCCCCAAACTCTCTCAAAACAGTTTGTTAAACCTCTTTTCAGCCCACTTTTTAAAGCAGTAAACCTAAAACCACCAAAAACAAAGAACAAAGAGAGAGAAGAGAGGTTCCAAATTTAGGAAGAAGAAGAAGAAACCACCATTAGCGAGTTTTTACCGGAAGCATCTCCTCTATGCACTAAGGTAACGAGGGTTATCCATTGCGACTAGACGAGGGTGTATGTTAGGGTTAGATCTTTCGTTTTTAAAATTTGGGGGTTTTCTTTTATCTCATATATATTCTATTAAATTGTTAATTGGGTTTTATTTGTTACTCTTTTAATTCACTTATTTGAATTTGAGAATTGGGAATTTAGACATATGAATTTCGAATTAAGGAGAACATAGATGGGTTTGTGTGTTTTTTATAAGTTGCTATGTGTTATTATAGTTGTTGATAAAATTGGATAAATTTACGTTGAATAAAGATGAGTTGTAGTTTATGCATACAAGGTGTTTGTTAAAATGCCTGAATGAGATTTTATGTTGTTGGACTTGTTTGGCTAGTTGTGATTCTAGTACCGATGCTTATGTGATTTTGTTGGGAATTGTGTTAATTGAATGGTTTAATATTATTGGCCGAGGCCTTGTGATTTAGTTATTGGCAATGGTCTATGTCTCTTCCTATACCGGGGACATAAGACGAGCCGAGGGGTATAGAGAATGACTCGTCTTACGGACTGGGGCGAGTGGCATGAAGAGGTCCAAGTGCGCACTTTAAATATTTATATGTTGGCAATGGTCTATGTCTCTCCTTATATCGGAGGAATAAGACGAGCCGAGGGGTATAGGGAATGACCTACCTTACGGACTGGGGTAGGTGGCGTGAGAGGTCCATGTTTGTTATAGACGTGTGCTATATTTATATGTTGGCAATGGTCTATGTCTCTTCCTATACCGGGGGCATAAGACGAGCCGAGGGGTATAGGGAATGACTTACCTTACGGACTGGGGTAGGTGGCGTGAGAGGTTCATGTTTGTTATAGTTGTGTGTTGGAGTTACTTAATTTATTTTGTTGTATGATGTTATTACATTTCTTTTTATACGTTGTTATTGTAGTTGTTGTTTGTGAGTTCTTGCATTTATTGGATGGAGTGACGGTATCTTGTGTGGTGCCGCCCCGTCTACGTATGTGCGTGGGACTCACCGTTACAGTTTTTGTCTTTCAGATATAAGTTAGGTTGAGGCATTTGGATAGGAGCATTAGCGATGTATCGCATGGGCTCGAGGCTTATTTCAGTTGCTTTCTTTTTACCTAAACCATTTTTGAGGTTGTAGCCTACGGACAAATTACATTCGTTTGATATTCTTTTTATATATATATCAGTTAAAAACCATTTTATCCTGTAGCCGCGTTTGGTAAACATTTTTATTTTATTCGTATAATTGGTCATTTAGCTCGCTAGTTGTTTTCCTTTTAAAGTTAAATTTTGTACCAACAGCTTCTTTTTCCTTTTATTCAAAAGGTCACGCATTGATGTCCGTTTTTCGGATTTCGGGGCGTGACACAACTCAATTTAGTGAGAGAGGAGAGAAAAAAAATACAAAAACGGGAGTTTTGTGCACGAATTCTCATTTTAATAAACTTTGTTTGTAAGTTCTACTATGATCTTTCAGTATAATCTTGTTTGTTTTAGTATCTCTATTGTTTATATTGCATGTTTACTTAAGTTTACATCAATTAAACATTTATCTCGTCACTATTTGCATGCTAATCACGTGAATATGTATTAATAACGCGCCAAAGTTAGTTGTTAATCATAGATTTTTCATGTTAACGTAGTTGGGTTGATATAAACTGAAAAATAACATTTAATAATCTTTAACAATATGATGTTTAAGTGTTTAAAGCTTGAGGAACGAGCCGTTGGATTGACAACCCAAGCGCTAACACTCTCCTCCGTAATTTTCTTTCGTATTAAATTAGTAAACGCTAGGAAAGCGACTAGATTTAGCCAACCACACGGTTCCTCGGACAATAACTTGGGTGTCTTACCCGATAAATTCTACTACTACCCTCGTGCTTCTGCGAGGCCCTCGATCTTTAAAAATTACACGTTCGATGGGCAGTCAATATTTTGGCGTCGCTGTCAGGGAACTACGATTGCTATATAGTTATTTTCAGTATTTTAGTAATCATTTCTGCATTTTTAAGCCCTTAGTTGAGTTAAAACCTCAATTTTGGATCATACCTAATCTGATCTGAAATTTCAGTCCTTCTCGGACCTAACCGGTCAACCTTACTGGTCACTATAACCGGTCAGACCAGCGTGATTTGATAATTTTTGTCAAATTACATTTTCCTAAATCCCGACTTAACTTATTGTTAAGTCATAATAGATACTCCTAGATACTGTACCCGTTCTTTAGTTGGGGAACACCCTGAACTTCAAGCCTTTATAACTGATTTTCCATTGGATCTACACAACACCAATACCAACTCATCCGTAACCATGTCTCATCAGAGAAACAAGCACAAAGAGGAGATCCCGCCTCATCATGCCCACACCGAAGATCCACTTAATGAGGGAAATCCAGGACCACCTCATCAAGACCAAGAACGAACCATCCAACACTTCCTAAATCCGGTTCGTCCAAGCAGACCAACCTGCATCGTCCTACCAGCTAATCAAACAAGGATTTGTAGTCCAAATTCAGATGCTTTCACGTATTCCAACCTTTCGAGATATGGAATCTGAAAAACCTTACAATCACATTGCCTAATTTGAACCCATCTATGATCTGCAAGTGGCGCGAGACGTTTCAATCGATATCGTTCGCATTAAGCTATTTAACTTCTCACTGGCTGACAAAGCCAAAGACTGGTTTAACAGCCTACCTCCACACTCTATCCATGGGTGGAAAGAAATGACGCAACAGTTTTTTTGAAAATTCTTCCTAGCTAGCCAAACCATGGCAATCTAACAATAGATCCAAAACTTCAAGTTAAAGTCACATGAGACATTTTACAACACGTGTGAGAGATTAAGGCTCTCCAATGTGCTTCTCCCCACCACGGTTACGAGGTTGACATGCTCTTCAATTTTTTCTACTTTTTACTCACGCCACAGATGAGAGAGATGATCGACTCACACATTGGAGGAGCCTTCAATAACTACTTTGTTCAACGCTCGTTTGAATTCTTTGACAAGCTAGAAAAACAAGCCAGAGGATGGGAATCGAGTCCATCTAGCAAGGACTCGTGAGACCAACCACAAGCAAAAGGCCTATTCTACCTTGAGGAACCCATTCCACCTGAATATTTGTATTCAATGCCACAGGATCCACTAGATCTCCCAATGAAAGAAGTTCTTAATGGACAAGGAGTTGGCATTCAATGCCACAAGATCCACTAGATCTCCCAATGAAAGAAGTTCTTAATGGACAAGGAGTACATGGAAACATTTTCCAGCGCTCAAACCAGAATAATCAGTGGAACACAAAAGCATAGAGAGAATAAAATATTTTTATAGTTTTATATTTCTTACTTTTAAACTGAGTACAACAAGGACTTATATAGGCTGATCAAGGTTCTGCAGATTTCTATATTAAATTTTACTCAAACTAACACCAACATGTATTAACTATTCACCAATTACTATTTCTAACTAATTACAACTAAAGCCTAACTACTAATTGACTATTAATTTGAAATATTTTAACACTCCCCCTCTACCTGGAATGTAAATATTTGTTATTCCTAGCTTGGTCACCATAGCTTTAAAGATTGACTTGTGAAGACCCTTTGTCAAAATATCAGCAGTTTGTTGTTTGGTTGGAATATATGTCATGTCAAATTTTCCATTGTCAATCTTCTCCTTAATAAAATGACGATCCACTTCTATATGTTTTGTTCTATCGTGATGAACCGGATTGTGGGCGTTACTAATAGCAGCCTTGTTGTCACAGTATAGCTTTATCGGGTCGTTGCTTACGATCTCCAGTTCTTCCAATAGTCTTTTTAGCCACAACCCTTCACATGTGCTATGAGCTAAGACATGAAACTTAGCTTCCGCGCTAATTCTAGCTACTATAGGATGTTTTTTGCTTCTTCAAGTTACTTGGTTTCCCCAAACATATACACAATACCCTTACATTGATATTCTATCCACGGAAGATCCTGTCCAATCAGCATATGTATATATTTCCACCATTATGCTGTTACCTTTTTTAAAGAATGACCCTCTGCCAGGAGTACTTTTCAAATACCTTAGTATTCTAATGACTGCGTCAAAATGCCTTTCCTTTGGGGAGTGCATAAACTGACTTACTACGCTTACATCAAAGGTAGGCGATATATGGTCGAGTATGCGCCAAATAAATTAGGTTACCTACTAATCTTTGGTATTGCTCTATGTTCACCTCTTTTCTGCCTTCAAGTCCTTGTTTAACATTGGGCTCTATAGGTGTTTCGGCTGGTTTACACCCCATCATTCCCGTCTCACGAAGAAGACCGAGAATATATTTTCTCTGAGAGACCACTATACCAGAACTGCTCCTAGCTACTTCCATTCCTAAAAAATACCTAAGAATGCCGAGGTCCTTCAACTCAAATTCTCATGCCAAGTATCTTTTAAGTTGTTCTAGTTCGATACAGTCGTTTCCTGTTAGTATAATATCATTCACATACATTATGAGGATAGCCATTTTTCCTTCGTCAGAATGCTTATAGAAAAGAGTATGATCTGCTTGTGACTGTTGGAGACCTTGTTTCTTTATAACGTGAGCGAACCTCTCAAACCACTTTCTTGGAGACTGTTTCAAGCCGTACAAAGCTTTTATTAATTTGCAAACCAACTGTTCATTGTGATTGAAACTCGGAGGTTGATCCATATACACTTCTTCATGCAAGTCTCTGTTCAGAAACGCATTTTTCACATCCAACTGTTGAAGTGGCCATTTAAGATTTGCTGGTAAAGATAGAAGAACTCTAATTGAGTTTAGCTTGGCAACCGGTATCTAGCACACATTACCCGAGTTTAGATCTCTTCTTGCTACATGTCTTATTTTGTTTAACTTCTTATATGCATATTATGTGTATGTTCTATTCAAGTTAGATATGCGAGGGGGTAAGAGAACGTTAAGCCAATATTTCCAATTTTGGTATATTTAGATTTACGTTTATATGCATGTCAAATTCTAATATTTTATTCATCGAAAAAGAGTCCTCCTTGATAAAAAAAAACAGCTAAGAGAAATGTATTCCACCAAAAAATGTTTTATAATCTTGCATGGAAAAAGGGTTAAAATGGGCTTTAAGAATCTTACCATGTTTACCTTGCTTTTATTCGATCCCAATTCTTTATAATTTAGTGCAGTATTAGCATCAACAAGGGCCATTAAAGTATATGAATTGGCTTCCAATTCTTTATAATTTAGTGCAGTAGAGTATTCACTATTAGCATCAACAAGGGCCATTAAAGTATATGAATTGGCTTCGTAGTATGTGTAGTTGTTGGATTTATTTATGATGATAATTTTTTAGTTAGTATTAAATTTATCTCTTCATGTTACCTCTTCCTCATTCTTTTGGAAGGAGCCGAGGTAGGATCAGGCCAAAACATGCTGAGGTAAACTCCCCATCTGAATTTTTCTGGACTCCGATTTATGTGATCTCCCTCCCCAAACAAGAAACGATAAATCAGGTGTGTTTGATATTTTCTTGCTACGTTTTCGCTGCAGTATGTTTCTTTTTCTGAAAATTTACTGCAAAGCTCTTTCCTTGATATGTTTGTGGAGTGTTTATTTGTTATGATTGATTCACTAATTTAAGAAACACAAATGAGTATAAGAAACGAAAATATAAATGCTGAAACTCTCAACCCAATAAATTAACTAGTGGTGACGATTACTTATAGCTATAATATCAAAAATTGCTTTTGGGTTAAATGATCCTTTGTTTGGTCATAGACTGATTCAAAGAATGAGAGTCTCTAAGTTTAGTCCTTGGTTTTTCCGCAGTAGCTCAATGGTAGAGTGGTCGGTTGTTAACTGACTGGTTGTAAGTTCAACTCCTACTTGGGGGTGACTTTTTGTTTATAACTTTTCTGACCTAGCTATCCTCGCTTGTCTATTTTTTTTCATCCTTTTATACTAGCAGAATCGTGGGACATGGGAAGTTTCTTCTCATTTTTTATTTCTCACTAAAGGTGAATTTGGTATGTTCAATTCTTAGGGTAACCAAAATTGTAAACTTATAACCCTTAATCCTACAACCTGGATCACTTGTGAAGTCTTTAAAACCCAAAACCCTAAAAGAATAGGTATGTGGATGTCGAGTTGTCTTTATTTTACCATCAGGACTCATGAGAAGCTGAACTTTTGTAAGACATGTGAATTGATCTTTCGAGGCAAAACATGCAAGTATTTTAAACATATTACCTTGGTTAACAAGAAAGATACATAGCAATAATTGGACAACCGAATATGTAAGTTTTTTCAACACCTTGGTCTTTGGCATAGATGTTCATTGATGCTGGTTCTTAAAATAACTATTGAAACACGGGGTCATTGCTAAAGTCTATTGCACGGTTTTAACTCTTCTCACCCGTAATTCTATAAAAGACTTATGTTCCCAGGCCATCTATTTTTTTCAACTATAATCTTTTATTATTTTTGTTTATGGAGCACAGTTTTCCTTAAGCAAGTTTAAATTATTATGAATTTATAAATGGTTTACTAAGTTAGCACATGTCTAGTCAGCCCGGTAAACTCTATCCTTTTTCACACTAATATATTTAATCGACCAACAACGTCATCGTTATGTGGATTGCTCGTCATTTGTTAAATGGGTGCTTTTGATCTCTTGGTGTAATTGTCTTTTTCTTTTAATTTCTTTTCCATTTTTTTTCTTGTCACCGATTCCTTGGAGTATTTAGAATCAGTAAGAGAGTTTTAGAGTTCTGCCGCTAATACTAAGCTCGTCTCTTATGTCTCTATGAATATCTAAAAATACACACATGATTGACATACAATTCATTTTCCCTTTAAATCCAAAAGATAACTCTCCCTCTTTCTCCTGCCGTGAAGGCCACCAACATTTATCGCTGACCACAAAATTTCATGTCTTAACACTTTTCGCAGGAAAACCTTGTGCTGTCAGGTACCGTTAATTATACATTAAGGGTTGATTTTGTTATTCAATTAGCTTGTCTTTCATCCTTTGGCGTACAAAGTACAATGTTGGCGCTGGTTCACTCGCAATATTACTGTTTTATAATCCACGATTGTTGGTATATGCTTGAACTGGAATAAGGAACTAAATCTCTCTTTGTAACAACTAGCAACTTGTGGACAAAACCAAGCAATCACATCACATTTTTACTTCATTTGTGTAGTCTTCGAGTCCATCCCTTGTTTATTGTCTATTTCACTTGTAACAATTGTACATCAATAATTTAAACTATTGAGTATGGATGCATCATATAATAATACCTTGGGTTTTCCTCAATCGCTAGCTTTTGGGTGTGAGATCTCTCTGTTTATTGACTTTGATCTGATATGGAACTATAATGTCTCCTAAATGTCATTTACTTGCATCTCTTTTCCTGAAACCTTAATTTTATTTGTTCATATGCAATAATTATCTTGTTTATGGTATTCCGAAACAGAAGTGCAAATGGCAGAGAATTGAGTAATAAATAGGATTGGAGGCCAATCTTTTTAGTTCCCAAATCCGTGACACCCAAGCCAAAAAGCCATGCAAATAGAGTCAAACACCACTTGTCAAACTTCTCAGATTCCCAATTTGAATAATTCCAACTCTGAGTACTAAACCCAACTATGCTTCCACCAATCACGTGATTATAACGTACAAAAACCAAAACAGAGTAACTATTTCTTTTAACTGTAAACCTCAATAACACTATTAATATAATTAACAGTATTACTAATAGAAAGAGATGCTTTTTTGCATATAATAAATCATTTCTGGCTTTCCAAATAAAATAAATAGAGGCTAATGAAATGCCTTTCTTAAGCTCATTTTTCTTAGCGTTACTCTTTCAACTATTGGCTGCAAAACTGACAAAATCAGTCAAAGTACTAATACCACTATCCCCCTGAATAATATTCTGAAAATTATTAATAACACTTTGGCTAAACCGGCACTCAAAAAACAAGTGATTAATAGTTTCAACATGGTTGGCACAAAAGGAGCAAGTAGGAGAACAATCAGGGTTATAACTGGCAATTCTCATTTTGGTATGTAGACCATTATTTAAAGCAAGCCAAGTAATAAAAGCATGTCTAGGAATAGCTTTAGCAAAATAATAGACTTTGAAATGATTATTGTCATTACCTTGAACTCTTATCTGTTCCCAGGCACTAGAAATAGAAAATTTGTTACTACTATTACCTGTCCAACAAATAGAGTCTGAAGTATTAGGATTAGAATCATCCATAGTATCAATAATATGCCCAATTTCCAATAAAGAGTTTGCCCTGAAACCCCAGTTCCATTTATTGTTCCTGATAATGGAACTAATTTTAGTCATCTCACCAAGAACAGAGTTATAAATAGGTCTTTGACCCAACACCTGCTTAATGTTACCCATGACAAGCCACTTATCAAGCCAAAGATGAATTTGCTTGCCATTACCAACTTTATACAAGATAAACCTTTGAAAATGATCTCTGGATTTAAGAATCTTTCTCCAAACCCAAGAACAGCTGCTAGGAATATTAATGTGCCAGAAATTCCTGTTCCTAATGAGGTAAGTTCTAGCCCAAATGACCCACAAGGAATCATTCTCACTAGGAAATTGAATAATGCACCAAATATGTTTGTAAATGGCAGCTTTTTCCAGTCTTGGACTCTCTTAATGCCTAAACCACCTTGGTGAATAGGCATACACACTAGATCCCAATTGACCTTGGAACTGATGAGTTTTTAAGTCTGCACATGTCCATAAATACGCTCTCATAACCTGTTTCACTTTTTTCACAACAGCTATAGGTAAGATAAACATACTAGCCCAGCAACCCTCTATAGCAAATAAAACACTCTTTATAAGCTGTAACCTACTTGCATAAGATAATTTTCTCTGTGCCCAAGCCTTGACTTTACTAATAAGTTTATTGTTGGTTTCCGTATACGAAATAACAATTAACAATAAATAAAGGACTAAACACGAATTAAACAAAACCAGTGTAATCTTTATTAATTTCCAAAAGGAATACAATAAACTGATTACAACATGTAGGTACTGAAAAGTAATTAACGCAAACGTTATCAGATTATTATTAATTAATAATCTGATGTACTGATTTGCAATTAAAAGAAACTGCCGGACTGGAAAGTATAAACTTAACAGCCGGACTGTTCTGATATGAATTGAAATAACAGGACTGAATTGAAACTATTCTAATTACTGAAATAAATTACAGAATAGTAATTACAGCAAAAAACAGAATTTTAAACTAATTACAGAAAGTTACAACAGAATAGAAAAGCTACAGCTAGATACAGAAAATTAAAATACTGAATTAAAAAATACATAATGTAAAACCTGAATTTAATGCGAAAATAAAAATGGACAGAATGTAAATAAAATTTAGACGAGGCTACTGTTAACAGTATGCCCTTAACCGATATTCGTCCAACCACCTTGATGTTTCTGGTTGCGTTGGCGCTTCGATCCCAAGGTACAACGTCTCGGATGACTCGCCGAAAACTGGCGACGAGTCAAGGTTGAGCTGTTGGTGGGTGGCTCTCTCTGACTAAAATGTAATGCTAATTTTTTAAGAGATGATATATGCTACTGGTGTTTTATTTCAGAATATTGTGTGTTTGACATGTGGGGAGTCTTGCTGAGTATCTCAGCCATTAAAGTCACTTTACTAAGTCACTTTACTACTGTAAGTTTTCGAAATTCGAAACCGCAGTATTAACTTTGCAATGAATTCACATTTTTATTGTAAGCTTTTCCCGAACAGGCTCACTTTTCCCGAACAGGAACAAGCGCACTTTTTCCCGTCGAGCTGCAAGCCCGCGCGACGCGCAAGTGTGGTACACAATACACATGTGTATGTGGACACATTACTTAATATCCACATGGGATACCTTAGTATATATATTGTAAAAATCACTCATGATTTTCCAATGTGGGATAACACTCATGGGTTAAATCTCATTTCTTTTCTCATTTTCCAGCATTGACTTTATTGCCTCTTTCGAGTACCAACCTTCGAGTCCAATTATCATTCACACCTTTCCTCCGAATAGGTCATGCGATATACCGTTGCGAAGCTCGTCGTACTAGCTACTCAAACGCTTTGAGTATGGTCTCAGAAAAACTGAGTAGTCGCATCAAAAATTGACTCAAAGATGGTTCCTGACCACTTGGAACAACCATGTTTAAAACATGTTTTCCTACAATTTTTCCAACATTTATCAATTAGAGGCTTACAATCATTTGCAGTAAGCTTTTTGGTCAACAAAGGAACCCCCAAGTATCTCATGGGCAACTCACCCTCTGCAAAGCCAAGAATATCAATGATGTTATTTCTAATAGTAGAGCTAGCACCAGCAATAAAAAGAGAACTCTTCTCAATGCTAGATTTCAGCCCTGAAAGATTAGTAAATAATTTTAAGCCATGTTTAATAAGAGACGCAGAAGTAGTGTCTGCTTTACAAAAAATCATAAGATCATCAGCAAAACAAAGATTCACAATATTATTCTTTTCACATTTCCAATGAAAGTTAAACCCAGGTTGCCTGGCTTGATAATGAAGAATACCTGAAAGAGCCTCCATAGCAATAACAAATAAATATGGAGATATAGGATCTCCTTGTCTCATACCTTTTCTGCATTTGAAAAACCCATTAAGCTCACCATTAATAATAACAGAATACATAGGAGTAGAAAGGCAAATATTAACCCATTTAAGCATATTATCAGGAAAACCCATCATTCTCATAAGACTAATAATAAAATTACAGTACACATTATTATAAGCTTTTTGGAGATTAACCTTCAAGGCACATCTAGGAGAGGAATTATTCAGATGATAACCTTTAAGTAATTCTTGAGAGAGAAAAACACTGTCACTAATTTGTCTACCTTTAATGAAAGGAGTTTGGGATTTATCTATAATAAAAGGAAGAACAACTTTAAAAATAATTTTATAGGTAGTATTGCAACATGAAATAGTAGGGTAACTTTGGTAGGGTTAGGCACTTTAGGCAAAAGGGTAATAGTAGTAGCATTATTCTCTTTAAGCAGTTTATTATCAGAGAAAAAAGAAAGAACAGCCTCAATTACATTATCACCTACAATTTGCCAAGCAGAATTGAAGAATCCCATGGAAAAACCTGTTAGGACCATATTTCTGGTCTAAATACTATTTGTTGTCTATTGGTTTGAACTAAATAATCCTACTTGTTTGTAAAGAACTGAGACAGTGTTGTTGGTTTCAAGTAATGTTGCAACCTCAGTTACAACCAACCAAGACAGCGTTGTTGGTTTCAAGTAATGTTGCAACCTCAGTTGCAACCACAGTTCCAACCTGCTGTTCTGCAGGATTCTGTCTAGTTCTGTAATTCTGCATTACTATTCTTTAATGATAATTATTTGTTTTAAAGTATGTAGGATATATTCTCATATACTCTTAAAGGTTTAGTTCGTTTATATTGAGAATATTAAAGTGGTAAGTAAAATGTTTCCTAAAAGATATAGAGTAAATTAGTTTTTAGTGACCTGGGTTTTGGCCTATTTTAGGATAAGTGACCTAAGTTTTTTTAATTTCGGTTTTATGACCTAAGTTTTTTTAATTTCGGTTTTATGACCTAAGTTTAACTTTGTTAGCATTTAGTGACCTGCCATCCTATTTTTCAAAAAAAAAACATATTTCTTGCTAAAAGGACGAAAATATCCTCATTAAACTGAAATTTTCCTCCAAATTCTGAGGGTATTTTAGTCCTTTTAGCAAGAAATATGTTTTTTTTTTTTAAATAGGATGGCAGATCACTAAATGCTAACAAAGTTAAACTTAGGTCACAAAACCGAAATTAAAAAAACTTAGGTCACTTATCCTAAAATAGTCCAAAACTCAGGTCACTAAAGACTAATTTACCCAAAGATATAAGGAGATTAGTTTATAAAGATATGTTTCCTTTAGATAGGTAAATCTATATCTCTATTTTTATGTAAATCTTTATCACTTGTTTCAATATTTGTTCCTTATCAAAATCAGTATGATACGTTTAAGATTGAATGAAATATGGAGGTAATGTTTCATATGTATATTTAAAGATGTTATCTCTAAAATATATTATCTTATATGTTTCCTTGTTGTATGAATGAAAAGACTAACTCCTATTTCCAAGCTAGTTATTAAACAGGTTTTAACTTATGAAGATTGGAGTCAATCCTACGCTGAAGAGTTTGTGATTCATGGAAAGATTGAAGACAATCAAAAAGAGTCAAAGCAATCATAAAATATCTTGAAGCAAGAAGATTGTTTTTACGTGTATAAATAGTTGATAACTAAACTTGTAAAAAGTGTGTTCTAAATTATAAATAACTCATTCTTGAGAGAATACACAGTGAGCTTTAAAAATAAAACAATGGTGGGATGCCATTGATTTTTAAGTGATAGTTATAAAGTATGAGCAATATAGAGATAGGCAGAAAAATCTAGAGAGAGTCTGAGAGTTTTTCATTAAAACTTGAATCCTATATTGTAAGCTTTTATAATATCATAATCTGGGTAAGTGCCCCGGAGACGTAGCCCAGTTGGGTGAACTCCGTTGTTAAATGTTATTTCAAGTACATTTAAATAAACTGTTCTGTCCATCGATACACTTGGTTACAACTGTGGTTGCAACATCACTTGAAACCTAACTGCAAAACTGCAACTAGAACAGCGGATAGGAATTTCAAAACCATCAGGACCTGGAGTTATTTGTTTAATTGCATTCATAATCTCCTCTCTGGTCACTGTGTTACTCATCTGACTACTTTGAATATCTGTAAGCTTTAGTCCACTTTGACGGTTTTATCATTTGTAGTGCCAAGTAAATCAATGTAATAATTGAGGAAAGTACTTTTAAGCTTTTAACAGTATTATAATCAGTAGTGATATTACCATTTTCATCCTCAATACTGAGAATTTTCTTTCGAGTTCTCCTGCTTCGAATGGCTTTGAAAAAGAACCCATTCTTTTGAAAAAAAAAAAACTTTAACCAATTCTATCTGAACTTTTGTTGTAGAAAGCTCTCCTCAACTTTGCTCAAGTAGCTGTATTTAGTATGTGCTCTCTTTAAACCAGTAAAATTATCATCATTTATATTATTGCCATCCCTGTCAACCTGGAGCTGAGCTACAGTAAGTTCCTCTTTTGCCACCCTCACTCTTTGAGAAATAAAACTGAAAGACTTGTTGTTAAGATCTCTCAATTCATTCTTCACCAGCTTTAATTTTTTGCTAAGGATATACTGCTTTGTACCTGTAATATTATGGTCCCGAGCCTTTTATACACTAGAAACAAAGTTAAGAGTCTTTAGCCCACATGATATAATATCTAAAAGGCCTTTTAAAATTTAAGTTTAAATTACCAAGTTTAATAATAATAGGGCAATGATCAACAGATTTCCTGTCAGAAAAAATAACACAAGATCTAGGAAAACAATTATCCCATTCTAAATTAACAAGAGCCCTATCAAGCTTACTCATTTTGAAAGTCAGGGGATTGTCATTACCTCTAACCCAGGTGTATTGATAGCCAGAGTAACTTAAGTCTTGAATACACCTGGTTATCAATACATTGTATTTGGTTCAACACAATTATTCAAGGAGCCACGAAATTCTAGAGGGGATGAACTCATTCTTGAGTTGTTTTGTTGAATTACAATGTATTTGGTTCTATTTTTATGTTTTGTAAGAGTTAGGTTAGTTGGAATATCATAGGTCTTATGTACTATAAACCTAGTTATATTTTAATACTTTTCTAGTCTTTCCCCATTCTTATAGGCTCGTTCCAAGTATAAACAAGGGGCATTCTATGCTTGTAAAAATCATATTTGGATTAAATATAATTGAGAGTTTTCTCTTTGGTTTTTCATTGAACTTTCCGAACTTACGAATGTTCTACCTTGTGGTGTTCACCAATCACCCCGACTTATCATTCGGTAGTACATAACCGTTTGTGGCGTGTTCACATACCAAGGTTCCCAGCTTTTTATAGGTGACGGGTCGCGGTTCCATACCAAGCTAATCATACCAAGGTTTCCTTCTCTTTATAAGTGACGAGTAACGATTTTTATCATTGCAATATCAGCTAATCATACCAAGTTTTCCAACTCCTTAGTTTGTTCTTTTATAAAGCTGATTAGATAGATCCACTCCGATCGATCTCGTATCATTTGGTATCAAAGCTTAGCCTCTCTTCAGGTTTTATCTATCATTATTGTTGTTGTTATCGCCAAAAACTAACTATTCAAAAAAAAAAATGATCTGTTGAGTCCTATTAAGTTATCGAGAAAAAAAAAGTCATTTCAATTTAATTGTTCAGTCTTGTTATCCTCATTAAAAAAATACAAAAAATATAAAAAAAAATAGAAGAAGGATCAAAAGAAAAAAAAAGATCCAAAAAGAGCAAAAAAAAAACGAAGTGCCACAAAAAATACAAAAGAAATCTGAAAAATGATTGTTGTTACGTTGTTTATTTGAGTCATTGCCAAACATATCCATCATTACACCATTTTTTCCATCAAGTGTTTTAAGTTCCCATACTTTCAAACACAAAAATATGGTCATACTTTATTAACCATATTGCTCTATTAATCACTACGAGGAGTTTCTTATGGTTTGTTAAGTTCATAGAGAGCCTATAGATGAGACTAAGAGTGGCTAAGGCTAAGCGAGTGAGATAATATTTGAGCGGAAAAAGACAGAGCGTGTGAGATCATTCGAGGATAAAAGCCAATTTGAGTGATACATGAGTGACGAGTGCACATTTTTTAGTGTAAACATGTGAGGGAGTGTGTGAGCTCCATTTAATTTTTATTCTAACATCTTATTTCGAGCGAAAAGAACTTCAAATGGATTCGGGAGGGGCTGAAATGAAATTACAAATGGAGGTCATGATGGGTGAGATGCGGAGAATGATTACAGCTGATTTCGAGCGATTAAAAACGGCTCGATGGGCTATGAAACGCACCTATCAAACAGCAACAAAAGGTCCCTAACATATGAAAGACGAAGAGTCCAACCAAAGAAAGGAGAAACTAACAACGAAGAGTTTCATAAATATGAATCGAAGATGACCAGCCCAATACGAGTAGGAAAATTTTCTAATACAAACCCATCACGGAGTGAAATGGATGACAAACATATTTTGAAGCCTAAAGTTCAAACCTCGAAGTACGGAAAGGAGGGAGTCATTTCTAATCAAGGTAAAACTAAAACTCCAGATTATGGAAAACTATTTGATAAATGCTTTAAGGATTTTGGAAGAAAACTTGAAGATAATATATGTCCAAATAATGGTTTTGTTGCTAAACGTGAATCTGATCATAAGCTTGTTAAGGATGTTAAAGATGATTTGGTTGAGGGTCAAATTATAGTTACAACTAACGCGCTAAATGGAACGATTAAGAGCGATCTCGAATTAAAAGGGGAAATCATATTTCATACTAGAAGTCATGTTAATGATAAGGTGTGTAGTATGATTATCGATAGTGGTAGTTGTGTTAATATGGCTTGTAATGATATGGTCCAAAAACTGAATTTGCCAACCTCGAAACACCATACCTTACAAGTTACAGATGTTAAATTATGGTGAAGACGCTATGATCGCTAAACAGGTGTTGGGGTCATTAAAAATAGGGAGATATTATGGGGTGTGTGTGTTTGGGGGGGGGGGGGGGGGGGGGGGGGGGAATACCCTTGTTCCTTCAACCCCAAATTAAAAATAGGGAGATATTATGGGGTGTGTGTGTTTGGGGGGGGGGGGGGGGAATACCCTTGTTCCTTCAACCCCAAATCAAATGTGCGAAAATAGAGTGAGGTTAAAAGAAAATGAAGATAAATATGACTGTGAAAAGAAAAAAGAAGAGTGAAAAAAAACAAGAGAAAAAATAAAAGAATGAGAGCGAAGATAAAAATAAGAGTGAAAAGAATGAGAGTGAGAATAAAAAAATTTGAGATAAAACGAGAAAAAGACGAGAGAGAAAAAAAAAAGATAGAGAGAATAGAAAAAAGAGAAAAAAAGTCAATAATTATGTGAGAAAAAAATGAGGCTTGTTTAATTATTAATGTTAATGAACATTAATATGAATTTTAGCGTAAGACACTTTGGCTTAGCATAAGCCGTTTTGTCTTAGCATAAGCCTTTTTGGCTTAGCAAAATGCACTTTCTCTTATGCCACATTGGCTTAGCAAAAGCCTTTTTGCCTTAGCAATAGCCACTTTGGTTGAGTTTAAGACATTTTGGCTTAGCAAAAGCCAGTTTCTCTTGTGCCACATGGGCTTAACAAAAGGCTTTTTGACTTAACAATAGGCACTTTGGCTTAGTGTAAGACATTTTGGCTTAGTAAAAGTCAATTTGTCTTATGCCATATTGTCTTAGAAAAAGACTTTTTGACTTAGCAATACCCACTTTGGGTGAGCGTAAGTCATTTTGGCTTAGTAAAAGGCATTTTATCTTGTGCCACATTAGATTAGAAGAAGCCTGTTCGACTTAACAATAGCAACTTTTGCTTAGCGTAAGCCACTCTGTCTTAGCAAAAACCACTTTCTCTTGTGCCACATTGTCTTATCAAAAGGTTATTTGGCATAGCAATACTCATTTTAGTTTAACGTAGGTCACTTTCTCTTATCACACATTGTCTTAATAAAAGGCTCTTTAACTTAACAATAGGCACTTTGGTTTAGCGTAAGCCACTTTGGCTTAGTAAAAGCCAATTTGCCTTATCCCATATTGTCTTAGAAAAAGGTTTTTTGACTTAGCAATGCCCACTTTGGATGAGCGTAAACCACTTTGGCTTAGCAAAAGCCACTTTCTCTTATGCCACATTGTAAACCAAATAGCCAATTTGTCTTAGCGTAAGCCATTTTTGATTGGCAAAATCCATTTTATCTTATACCACATTGGCTTAGCAAAAGTCTTTGACTTAAAAATAGCTATTTTGGCTTAGCTACAAATGGCAGATACTCTATTTCCTTCATTTTGATTTCCTAATTATCACATCCTTTTCCAAATGGCAGATTGTCTTCAACTACTCTCTTTTCTCGTTTTTTTTAAAGATACATATATATGCATAAACTTAAAAAGAGAACTATAAAGATTTGATTTTTCCAGTTTGATTATACATCAATTCATATAGTCATAAAAACAGCGGCTATGACAAAGAAAGAAGAAAATCACTCCATCCTCATGTCCAGCTTGCTATCATCTTAGTTACGGCTTTATAAAGGCCACACAAAAAAAACTTTGATTTGGATTTATCAACGTGAAGTTTGGAGAGAATGAATAATAAGGTTGGATTTTCCATTACAAAATATATAAATCCATGCAATAACCGTACTTTTACAGTACGAACCGCAGTTATAAAGTACGAACCCTACTTACAAACTACGGTTTGACTATTTTGTTTTTTTTATTTAATTTTTTTTATAAAAAATCATAAATGTATAAAACTAGTTATATTAGTTAAAAATGTGTAATTTTTTTTTCAAGTTATTTTTAAAATCTCTTACTAATTTTTATTAAATTTTTGACTTTTATTGCTATTTTTTAAAAAAATTAGCACAAAAATTGTAAAATTAAGACAACATGGTAAGAAAAGTTAGGAACTGAGTCTAAAAATTTAAAGAATAACTTTTCGTATTAGGTTTAGATTTTTTTTTTTTGTAGGAAAAAAACAGAAAAAAAGAATTAGAAAATAACTTTGGATTTTTTCTACTCATTTTTTAACTATTACAACTATTTTTATAAGTTTATAATTTTGTACTTCAGGTTTTTCCACGTCAATAAATATAACTGGTTTTTTGAATATACAAAGTTACATAGTTTGAATAAACTTCAAAAGTTATAAAGTTTCAAACCAATTTTTTTTTTCTTTTTGAGTTTTTGAATTTTATTTTAAAAAAGATTAAAAAATTCAATACAAATTAGTAAAATGATTCTTTTAATTTTTAGACTCAATTTATAACTTCTCCAACTATGTTGTCTTAATTTTATAATTTTTGTGGTATTTGTTTTTGTAAAAAATAACAATAAGAGTCAAAAAATTAATAAAAATCAATAAAAAAAAATTAAAAATAACTTTTAAAAAAATACTCATTTTTTAACTAGTATAACTAGTTTTATATGTTTATGTTTTTTTACGATTTTTTATGAATTTTTCCACACAAAAAAACAGAAAGAATTAAAATGAACAAACCCTACTTTGTAACTACGATTGTACTTTAAAAGTACGGTAATTGCGTGGATTTAAATATTTTATAGTGGAAAAATCCAGCCGCATGAATAACATATGGGATTGAGAGTGGAGAAGTTTAATGTTTATTTCTCCAGATTTTTATACTATGTATATATCACAATATACGGAGTAGTATTTATTGCCAGAAATAGTCAATTTCTCAATACGGGACCTAAAAAAAACATAAAATATGACAATGTCAAGTGTATTAAATATAATTGCTCTAAGTCGAGACTTTTATTCCTATATAGAGTTTATTTATATGTAAAGTATTAATGTAGAGATATTTTGCTCTATTCAAAGGTACCTTCAACTTCTATTGCCTCATCTAACGTGTGTTCTACGATTTAAACGATTTAAAGAGAAGTGTTTTCCAACAATGAAAAAAACTCCACCCTCCTGTATGCTTAGCATAAGAATTGATTTACTATTTTGAAACAGTTTCAAACTAAATGTGCTGATAAACCCTGAATTTTCATCATACAATTATACTTTACTGGTAGAATGGCCCCCGCCTTTACGCACAAATCCACCACAGCAGGGGAATGCCCATAAAAATCCCGTCCGTTGTCAACAAGAACCATAGGATCTTGTGGCCTACGGACCCATACGACCTTAGGTGGCACCAAATCATCGACTGTAGCTTTTTCCCAAAGATGCCCCCCACGCCAATTCTCAAACTTGAACACCCCACATAGCCGAGCTTTATGCCCAGACGGGCCCACATGGACCTCGGAACAATACTTGCACACCTTACAAGGATAAGCCATCAATAGCTTCTGAACCCCCAACCTAAGAGTCTCCCAAGCCCTTACAGTTTTATTTGCTATGAATTTCATTTTCTCCTTTGACAATGACTCGGCCCCGATGACATCAACATTGAAATTATTTAGATCCCAATTTGCGGGATTAGGATCAGCCCCTGCTTGCCAGCACAGCTCAACTACTGAGGGGACTCGGTCAAAATCGAATCTCTGCTGGTGTCTTATTACACCTTGAAACATTCTGCTTAAGTGGAAAGTTTCGACCTGTGGTAGAAAATCGGGTAGTTTCCCGTTTATCCATTCGTGGGCTTGGTTCTTGTGTATGCGTCTGTAACTGGCGCAATTTCGAATTTCGTGTCCTTTAGAGCCGACGTATATTTCTGAACAATATCTGAAAGAAGGTGTGTGTAAAAGTTGCAAAAAAGAAATGGTTCTTCGATCTCAGTAAATTATAAATAGAATGACTTGCAAAGATATAAGGAAGGACAACAAAAAAAATACTAACTAAACAGAGAAACAAGAGTATAAAATTTTACGCGAAATAGGGAAAAGATTGCACCTATTGCTAACCGTGATATAACAAAAAGCAGTTGCTTAGAATATAAGCAGAGTATAAAAAGGTTCTAGTATAACATTGCATGAAAATGCAGGTATGCAGAATTTTAAGTTTTTAACTGATGTACTGTGACTCGTGATAATTGTACAAAAATGCTTGATGCAGGACAGCCACCGTCAAAACAACAAACGATACAAAAACTAAGAATCAAAACCGGTAAGGATATTAAAGAAGGAAAAGTAACCACACTCAAATAAAGGAAATAGTTCCACACTCAAACCCAAAAGAGAACCACACTCTCCATAACTTTAACCAAACTAATCTATTCAAAAGTTACATCAACTAATATTTATACCAGACCACAAAAGGTCTAGAGACTCACAAACCTACAGATGCATCAAACAATTCAAACTTAATCTAAACATTTAGAAAAGAGGAAAGGACTCATAGGGAAAGTAAAAAGACACTAAGTAAATAAATTCTTCAATTCATGCTTTTTAAATCTGCATCACTACAACTCTACAGGATCTGACATGAGGTAACAAGGACTGACTCATGCTGTCAAGTTGCCCCGGGTTGAGGGCTTCAGCAACAGTTCTGAAAGAAAAGGGTATCAAATTGTAAGGTTCATAGTTGTTAGGTCCTAGTTTCTAGGTCATAAGGACCTCACATTGTTGTCATTGTATTGGCAAAATAGACCTTGACATTCTTTATACTTAAAGTGTTTATTAAGCTAATGAGAGTTTGTTATTGACTTGTTGATCAATGCAGGTTGCTGAAGTTTCATATGTAACTGAGAAGTGTGACTGAAACGGATCAAATTTTGTTAGAGATAATTTTGCTAATATATATTTCGTATGCTTAGATCTTATTTATGCAGATATGTTGGGCATGAAATAAGGACGTGCTAAAGAAAGAAAGATACTGAAAAAGATATTAAACAAAGATCAAATCAAAACAAAAAAGAATAAGAAAAGAAAGACGATTAAGAAGAAAAAGGAAAAAAGTATATTGTTGATCTTGACCTAAGCAGAAGATAATGGAAAATCTCTGAAGATAACAAGGAAAGATAAAATCAGAAGATAATGCACGAAATATATTGATCGATTATGAGATAATCTCGTATGGAAATAGAGATTTAATTTACGAGTATATATGTGTGAGTATAACCTTGTAAAGTGTGTGTGAATTATATAAAAAGAGAAAAATAGAGAGATACACGGTCTGAAAAATACAATACTGGTGAAAAAATATCAATGGTGGGATGTCATTAGATAAAGGCGAGATGCCATTAGATTTGTGAGTGACAGTTGAGAGATAGAAGCAGTGCCAGATAGGCATATACGTGAGAGAATTATAGTATTGTAAGTTTTGAGTCAAATATTATAAGTTTTTTCAATATCATATTAATCTGAGCAAGTGCTCCGAAGAAGTAGACTCGGTTGAAATCCGTCATCAAACGTCTTGCGTTCATATTTACGTTTTATTTATTAACTCCGCCAGAAATTTTCAGTTGCAACTGAAACTACATAACAGCACTCGGAACATCGGACTAAACGTTTTTTCAATTGGTATCAGAGCTTCACATCAGATATACTTGGTGTGGATCCTGTGTTATGAGATATAATGGAGTTAATAAGGTAAAAATGATATTTCCGCGATTCGACTCAAATTAAAGGTGGATAAGTATGCGTAGTGGCAAGTCAAGAAGAATTTGGTTAAAGATGGGGATGAAGCTGGATATGATCTAAGGAAGGTGAACTCAAAACTGAAGGAAGAAAATCGTGTACTAAAGAGTAAACTTACGAAAAAGACGAACGAATTTCAAAGACAAATCAACTTAGGTGCTACTGAAAGATTTGATCAAGTACTCTCCTCTCAAATGCATGCAAAGGACAATACAGGTTTGGGATATGATGGCTATTAATGTAATGGAAACACTATATTTGTGAAGGCATAATCATAAGCGAAGCTCGAATCCAATGTAAGTTTCAAAACGATTTCAGTTGCAACTGAAAATATCACTATAAATTTGTAACAGTTGCAACTGAATGTGTTGTTAAAATAAGTTTTTCAAGTATCCATCTAGATATGCTACTTAGTAGTCATATTAAGACATGCTATTATTGCAAGAAACCTGGACACTTAGAAAGAAAATGTTTTAGAAAGAGTTTTGGAAATAAAAAAGGGTTTTAATTGGTTTCATAGACCGATTTCCGAGTGGATTTGGGTTGCGAAAAAGAAAACTGATATAATTACTTGTCATAGATCTATTGTCAATTCTTTAAAAAATTGTCCCTTCTAACTCATGCTATTTTGATAGTGGTTGTTCGAGATACACGACAACTGATACTAGTTCAGTGACAAACAAGAGTAATATTCAGGCTAAAACTAGTATTTTACCAAAACTCAGTTATAACCGAACTGGTACGAACGAGGCTGAAATTTGGCACAAAATACTAGGCCACATGAACTTTAAAACTCTCTCTAAACTTGATGAAATAATACTGTTAGAGGTTTAGCTGAGCTGAATATAAATCTTCCAAGCAATTGTGGTAATTGAATACAAGCAAAGAGTTTTTGTAAAAATTCTAACCAACTAAAACCACTAGCGTTCTTGAACTTTTACATCTAGATATTATTGGTCCTAAACAAACTCTACGTATTGGAGGAAATAGATATATGTTTATGGTTATGGATGATTATTCAAGATACTCGTGGGTTGTTTTCCTAAGAAAAATATCTCATACTTTTAAAACCTTTTAAAATCTGTGTTTACAATTAAGTTATGAGAAATGATGCACTATAGGAAAGATTGTTAGTTCTCGTATAAAAGAATTTCAGAAAGCAAAGTTTGCTAATTTTTGCAATACAGAAGGTATATGTCATGATTTTTTTGCCTTCAAAAATTCACCACAAAATTGCTTAATTAAAAAAAGAATGGGTATTATACAAAATGTGGGTAAGAATATGTTAGATTCGACAATGTTGCCAAAGAATTTATGGACAGAAGCTGTTAAAACTACTTGTCACGTTGTGAATAGGGTTTATTGTCATTAAAGGAACCAAAACAACGCTCTATGAAGTTTGGAAAGGTTAGAAGCCTAATTTGAAGTTTTTTCATGTGTTTGGATCGGTATGTTATATATGTAAAAACAAAGAACACATAGGAAAGTTTGGTTTAAATAATAAAGGGATCTTCCTAGGTTATTCTAAAAACGCTAGTCTATAGAGTCTTTAACTTGACAACACATGAATTTATTGAATCACATTATGTTGTGTTTGATGACTCTAAAGATACTAGCAATTATGCAGATGATGATGATGACATGATTGGTCATATGAAAAACTCTAAAGGACAAAGAACGTGCAGAATCAATTTCAGTTACAACTGAAGAAAACAATGTAGTGATGGAAAATACTCCAGAGTTATAACTGAAATCCAAACTCGGTGTGAAAATGAAAACGATGAGATGATGAATATGTTAACTCAACTATTGAGCTACAATCTGCAACCAGAGGTACCCAGATGCCAAAAAGTACGATGAGTTACACAAGGACACAAAAGAACCATGCCTTGGACATCATTGGAGAGAGCTAAATGAAGGTACTAAAAGTATAAGTAAAAACAATATGTAGTAAATTTTTGCTTGTTCTAACTCATTTAGCTGATTATCCTATGCAACTCTCCTAAACTAAACATCTTGATTTGAATTATTAATTTATTAATTTTCAATCTAATTCTAGACATGTTGCAAGTGAGAAACAATTGACAGATTCTTTTTCTTTTAAGCTTTTGGATGTGAAAGGATTTAAAAACTTTTAGGAGTATTTTGGGAATTGTTTCTTTGGATCTATATGTGAACTGGTTGTTTATACCTAGATTGATATTGCTTAAGTTGCAAAGTTTTGACTAAATCTGCATGAGCTGCATATGATTTTTCTAAAAAAGAAAAGTTTTGCTTAATAAAAATGAGATTGATACTCTGCTAAATTGCTGATAATTAAGTAGAATCACTGATAAATGAATAAATTGTGTTAATAATGAATAAATGAGCTTATAATTTATCTGTTGAACAGTCAGTTATAACCTGAGCCTGCAATTGATATAATTTTATCCTTTTTGTCAGTTGAACAGTTAGTGAAAACTGGCAGAAGATTCTGTTGAACAGTTAGTTTTAAACTGAGCCTGCAATTGAGACTTCATGCAAAAAGATGATTAATTGGTCAATATAATGATAATTGATGATAATCTGATCTATAAAATGTCAATTTCTAAATAAAAGAGTAAGACTGGTCAATTTTTCTTGTAATAAGATATTTTATGTTGAATAGTTCCAATACAGTATCAAAGTTCAGTTACAACTGAAATCAATCTATCTAGTAATAAAACGTGCTTGCTATAAGATACAAATGTTTTGGACTTAAATTAAAATATGGAATCTGTCTTGTGTTTCTTTTTGCAAATGCACTAGATTATGATTGGAATGCTCAACTGTGTTTACTTCAAATTGCATTTATTAGTTTCAGATTGTTGCATTGATATACATTTGTCATGTTTATGTCAAAAAGGGGAGAAGTGAGTAGATTGAGGGGGAGTTTTAAACTTATTTGATAATTTGTTCTCAGTTATAACATCCATGGTGCTATGATTAAGGGGGAGTTTTGTCGAAACTCATTTGTTTACTCTCTAAATCTACTAAAGATTTTTGCCAAAACAATGACAAGTGGGAGATTGTTAGGTCCTAGTTTCTAGGTCATAAGTACCTCACTGTCATTTTATTGGCAAAATAAACCTTGACATTCTTTATACTTAAAAGTGTTTATTGAGCTAATAAGAGTTTGTTATTGAGTTGTTGATCAATACAGGTTACTGGAATTTCAATTGTAACTGAGAAGTGCGACTGAAACGGATCAGATTTTGTTTGAGCTAATTTTGCTAATATATATTTCGTGTATATTTAGATCTTATTTATGCAGATATGTTGGACATGGAATAAGAACGTGCTAAAGAAAGAAAGATACTGAAAAGGATATTAAACAAAGGTGATATCAAGACAAAGAAAAATAAGGAAATAAAGACAATCAAGAAGAAAATTGAAAGAAGTGTATTGTAATTGAAAGAAGTATATTGTTGATCTTGACCCTAAAGAAGAAGATAATAGAAGAGCTTTGAAGATAACAAGGAAATATATTGAACACAAAATCAAAAGAGATTATGCACGAATTATCTTGATTGATTATGAGATAATCTTGTATGGAAATAGAGATTTTATTTACATGTATACGTGAGAGTATAACCTTGTAAAGTGTGTGATAATTATATTGAAAGAGAAAAATAGAGAGATATACACATGGTCTTAAAAATACAATAGTGGGGAGAGAATATCAATGGTGGGATGTCATTAGATAAAGGCGGGATGCCATTAGATTTGTACTCTCTCCGTTCCTAATTAATTGCCCTCTACGAATGTTTGAACTATATAATTAACTTTTAAAAAAATTCATTCCGACAATTTTGATACAAATTATTGTCTGCTCAAAATTGCACGTAGTTTCGTAGTAGACAATTAATTGGGAACGGATGGAGTAAGTAATAGTTGAGAGGTGGGAGCAGTGCAAGATAGACATATACGTGAGGGGGTCATATTATTGTAAATCTTGAGTCAAACATTGTAACCTTTCTCAATATCACATTAATCTGAGTAAGGGCGCCGGAGAAGTAGACTCGGTCGAACTCCGTCATCAAACGTCTTGTGTTGATCTTTACGTTTTATTTATTAACTCTGCTAGAAACTTTCAGTTACAACTGAAACTACGTAACAGCACTCAGAACATCAGACGAAACGTTTTGTCAATAGCATTCTAGTCAATTATCGATAAATAGACTAGACTTTGTATATTCTGGAAAGCAAACATGAACGGAATCTGTTAATCTTAGCACATCTTACATGAATTGAGTCAATGGTTAAGTTGCCTTGCCTAATGGGTTATTAATTTAATCCAACAGACTTTTATAAAGTGAAGGTAAAACCTCCACTTCCTAACAGTTTAACAATTAAAGAAGGATAAATCTTAAAACATAAAAAACTAGATGTCTACTTGACAAGGTAAAAAAAAAAGTAAAACAATTATCGAGCTCGGGTCAATGAAGGTGGGTGGAGGGAAAACCGGACAAGATGGGGGGAGAAGGAAAATGAACGTGTGCAACCAAGAATGAGAAGTAAACTCTATTCGTCTGAAGATACTTATTGACAGAGATTCCAAACAAGAGTCGATTCACCTTAAGTAAGTAGCCGATGTAAAAAAATTAACAGTCGAATAAAACCACAAAGGTCTAAATCTGTTATAGATCTGCCCTATATTAATTTATTCCCATCATAAGTACTCATCCACCTCTCTCACTTAATGTAAACTTCAGGGAACACCTATATAATATAACTCTCTTTTAGCAAACTCTAGAACCATTCATGTGAATTACGTGTGATCGAAGTGGAGTTCATATGCGAGCCGGCATAAACATCCTTCTACACTATACACCAGCATTATAGCTAGTGGGATTAGTTCACGGTGCTTCAGTGTCTTGAGTGATTACTTCTGCTGTTTCCCACTACAACTAAACAGGGGAAAGAAACTTGAGAATGGAACAAGGTCATGTAGCTTTTTTCTAGTCTAATAAGGAACTTGATGTTCTTCAACTTTTCAGACCAAGTAATAACTTATACTTTCAGCTTTGCATAAACTTTTTTAAAATCCAGACGATTTACAGAGTACAGAACTACTAATTTCTAGAACTCATTACAGGGTACTAAGCTAATTTACATGTTATACAAGATTCTTGCTTTCTTTTTAGCACATCAGACAGTGTTCTAACTTGGATCTAGTGTCAATTATCCAGTACTAGATTAAGAGTGATCGCAAGGGTAAGAATTCTGTAAATTGGAGGTCATGATAGAGTATAAACTTTTTACAGTGATCTCAAAGGTACTATATTTACATGTAGAGATGTAATTTTAAATATAAAAAAATTAGGAGGATATTGACATGCGGAAAGAAATTAGGGACCTCACAAAAGAGGAGATCAGAAGAAACCGTACAAGACACTATCAACCAACGGATTTTTTTCTTCTAATAAACCCATTTAACAGAAATAAATAGAAAAGAAGAAATTATAATTAATAAGTAAAGAAGAAGAAATTGAATCTTTCTTACCGGATAACGTAAACAAAATTTCCATGTCTTAACAAATTCTAATATAAATTAATGTTCACTGCTCAACTTTAACCAATTGGTATGTTGCATATAGTTAGAAACAGTGCTTTAGGTAAAACCTAATCGGAAACCAAAGATAACCTGCTGCCACATGTATACATCTGAGCATCCAACTTCTAAACCATGAGGGAAAAACTGCTTTTTCTTCAAGGTACAGAATTTGTGTACAAACCAGTATATCACACTTCAGAGACTAAATCTTGTTTTTCAAACTGTAGATGTGAAGGAAATGTTTACGTTTCCGAATTTATCAAAACCATCTAAACTTGAACCAAAAGAAAAAGATTGAACTGCAACAACCTCGAGAACTCTCCACCGAAACATGAAGTTTCCCAGTATTCTTATCAAAATATACTGTTTACTTCAAAGCTTTATCATATCATATCATCTACCATCTAGGCATCTAGGCATCTAAGCATTAACAGGTTTTTGAACAAACATATTAACCTGCTATAATTTTGGATTACCAAAATGCAGCCTGTGTATTGTTAAAAAATCACTTTCATATACATATTTTTTTCTCCACACCTCTACATGTCTTACAAACTACTTAAATCTGTCAGCATAAAAATTTATCACACACTGTGATTACGATTACGAAATAGGAAATACTTGCCTTTGCTTTCATAAAACAAAAGAGGCATTAATATAATACATGTACAACATACATAAAAGTAACCAGTTGTGAAAATTTATTAACAAGAAGGCGACTTGACTTACTTGCAGGAGAGTACAGGGACGACTGGGATAAGGGTCGATACACCTTCGAATAGTCGAGCTCTGGCATTAAGAACAGCTTCTGCTACTGGTATCATTGCTTTGATTGGGTATTCTTTTTCTCTCTCCTCTATCCTTTTCATTATCATCGGCTTCAGCTTCTTAAAATCCACCGTCCCACCGTACCTGTTGTTGCTGCTGTACCACCGCCACCACCAGATCACAGTTCTCCCTATAAGTAGTACCGGTTTTGCTTTTCCGACAATCATTTTCCTACAATTGACAAGGCTACTGTTGATATTTTAAAACCCTTTGGTTTCTCAACTCAAATTGCTCGTACGTAACAATTAGAAATTCAAACAGAATTACGAGACAAACAACCTAAATTTAAACAAACTATAGCATATATTTGCAGTAGTAAGAATCACAATCAGGCTCCAATTACTCGGCCTTAACCAAGGTCAACCGGAACATTTGCAAGAACCATTTGACACCCAAAATGTAAATACTCTAAAAAATGCTGAAAAGAAAATAAGAAGCCACAAAATTAAACAATGAGATATAGAGAGAGAGAAGATATAATTTCGTTACGATTAGTAAATAAAATAAAATTTATATTATACTTATATAATTATATATAATTATAGGTATTATATAAAACAAAAAAGATTATAGCTCATACGGTAGAGTGCTTGCATTGTGTGTTAGAGATATAAGGTTTGATTCTCATCACTTGCATTTAATATAAATTAATTTATATTTTTATATAAAATATAAATTAATTAAAAAATGGGGTCGGAACACCTGACGAAATCAAAATTGTCAGCTGAACCCGATCCCGAAATTTGTCGGGTCGGGATAAAACCCGATATTTTCGGAATTTTCGGATCGAAAAATTTCGGATCTAATACGGGTCGGGTTGGTATTTCGGGATTTTTTCCCCCAAACTCTAAAGTATACGAGAAACACATTGTACCTGAATAACACCTTTATGGAAAACATGACATAGGAATTAGGAAACATGAGTAAATGTGGTCCGGTAGTGTTAGACGTGAAAATACAAGCACCCGATAATTATATACATTATAGTAAATTAAACATTTATTTTTCCCACACTGAATCATAGAGGTCAGATCGAGAGAGAGTGTGTGTGTGACGGTGGCGTGTCAGCTGTCACTGTCATCTCCGACGGATTCAGTTGCAGGTTTCAGCTAAATATATATTTTCGGTATTACTTTTTTTATTTTTAGTATCCACTAAAAGGCAATTAAGTTTTAAAAATTATCACCCTTTCTTCGCTAATTAACTGATAAAAACCATCCACTAATTTTCTTGCTATGTTTAGAAGAGGGAGAAGAAAAGCCAGGCTACTATTCTTGTCTTTCTTTCTTCTTTTAACATTCAATTAAATATTTTGTAGTTTTGTACTCAATCAAACAAATGTGTGCATCCAATTAGTTACCTTTTTTATATATATATAAAGAGAATTAAATATATATCTGATATGTGTTTGCATTAAAATTGTTTCAAAACTTTAATTTAGCGGGTTTGATCCTTAGACCCACCTATGAATTTGCATTTTGTGTGATTTTCAAATGTAAATATATTTTCCATAGACTCTTGACATAAACTCTGTGGGAATAACTTATTGTTAGTTTGGCATTGGTTTTTTTTTTCTTTCCCATTTTGTGTACAAAAATCAAGCATCTGTTGGAAATTTGTGTATATATGTGTCTATTTATTTCTAGGATATAGTTCGTACCGGATTAGACCAAACCCAACAGCTTCTGGGATTGAATAGCTAGAAAATCTAAAAAAAATTAAAAAAATCTAGGATTTTAGAGCACTTTCTAGCTTCTTTGTCTCTTTTTCGGTATTGAATGTAATGTTCCCATTCTTGGCAGAGACACCCTTAGGTTTTTTATTCAATTACTCGTCAAAACCGGTTTGCAGTAAACTCTTACTAATGCGTGATACAATTAACTATTCATATAAAACTTAACAGTACTAATTCATTAACAAGTATTAATTCATATGAAACATACGGATAGTATTGTTTTCACAATTTATTGACAATGACATAAAATTCACATTTAAACATAATCAAGGCCACTTATTAATCATAACTTAAAATTCCGTAACTTACAACATAAATATTACAACGAATATTCAATTTCAAAAACTCCTAAAACTGATTAATACTAATAGCCTATTCCTTCAGGAATTAAATTACATAATCATATATATATGACTAATGCATATAACATGGAGGGAGAAATAAATGAAAACGCGACTACATACAAATCAATGTGTATATCCAAGTTAATTAGGAGTGTTCTTATATCATTACTAGCACTTAGTAAACAACCAGCAAGCTATAAAATTAACTAATTAAATTAAAAAAAAAATAAATACGGGATTTTACACTATGACGTTGTCTGGACTCTGGATTACGATATGATTTTTTTCTATCTATTATAGTAAACATGACTTACATGCAAAAAATAATAATCAGAATACAGTCCGAATTTTAAGCAACTAAATAATAATCTGATTGTAAAAGCTACAATCAAACAAGGCCTAATTCCTAAATATCCATGAAACACGCATTTATAGCTCAAAATTCACAAAACTGACATTCAAAAGTACACAAATTATATGCACACATCATCTGTAGTAAACCACAGCTGGAAAAGAATTCAACTCCATAAGCCCGTCAATCATCAACATAATAATGCGTGCTGTATACATACAGAAAACTATGTATGGTGCATAGTCCATACAGCAAGCAATATGCTGCAGCTATAAAGCATGTAAGATGGAGGTTAAAAAAGAGTTGGGTTCATGAACCTAAAAACTTCTAGGCTTTTCAAGCCAAAATCCAGAAAATTTCGGCAAAAGCAAAAGCAACAGATTTTAAGCAAGAATTCTGAGCTTAAAATCTGCAACCAGACAGCCAGATTATCTACAAAACTCTCATTAAATAGCTCAAAATCACAATAATGACAATCACAAAAATAAAATTGTCACTCTAATAATAATAAAATGGCACTGGAAATATTTTAACTCCCTAAAAATGTAATAGTAAAAGATAATACTAATAGTAATAAGTAAAAGGGTAACACCTTTTGATTGTCGAGATCACAGTCGTATTCAGCATCAGAAAACTGCTCGAGAGAAGGTCTATGATTGGAGGTGGAGAAAGAAGCTTTATTAAAGAGAAAACGGTGATTATGGAAAATGGGTTTTTTGGGGTTTTTGAGTGATAATAATACTATTAAACCCAGACGAGAGTAACTGAGCATCACTTCGCCAGCGTAGAGAGGTGTGTGTTCAGGGTTTTAGACTTTGGCAATGTGAAAGAGAAAGAAAGGGTTTTTATACTACTACTTATTTATTTTCGAAAATGTTTTATACTTCTATTTTTTATGTACTACTGGAAAAGAATTTAAATCAGAATACAGTCCAAATTCTAAGCAACTAAATAATAATCTGGTCGTAAAAGCTGCAACCAAACAAGGCCTAAAGTCCAAACTATCAACAAAACCAATTAAACATATCATAATCCTAAAAATGCCTCTTAAGGGTCCGTTTGGCTACAGACTTTATTAGTTCATTTTAAAATTGGGTGTTTGGACATTCAGATTATTTAGCTTCTAAAAAGTAGATTTTTAGTCTAGAAATGCTAATAAATCCAAAAATCAAAATTACTACCAAATTCAACAAAAGTAGTACCAAATTCAAGAAAATTACTACCAAATTCACTAAAAATGCTACTTATTCTATAAAAAAATACTACATTATTTTTCGATAATCATATTATTATTTTTCGATATTATATAAAAAAATGCCATTCTATATTACCATGGACGTCATGTGTGTTTATGCTCAATGAGTTGAAACCGAATTTTTATAAAAACGAAAACTAATCTGATTTAACCATCAAAACTATCGAAATGATAACAATAAAAATAATGGTAATAACAATAAAAATAACAATAACAATAGTAAAAGCGTAAAAGGGTAACACCTTTTGATTGTCGAAATTGCAGTAGTATTCGTCATCAGAAAACTGTTCGAGAGAAGCTCTGTTATAAGCGCCACTGGAGGTGGAGAGAGAAGCTTTATTAAAGAGGAAACGGTAATTATTATTGGAAATGGGTTTATTGGGGTTTTTGAGTGATAATAATATTAAACCCAGACGAGAGTAACTTGGCAAGTGGGCATCACCGCAGCTTGGAGAGGGAGAGAGTTTTCAGGTTTTAGACTTTGGCAATGTGAAAGTGAGAGAAAGGGTTTTAGAGTTTGGGAATGTGAAAACGAAAATTTATCTGATTAACCATAAAAATGACCGAAAAGATAATAATACTAATAGTAATAGTAAAATTATCTGATTAACCACTTCTTAACACCTCTACTCTGCATAGGCTAGCAAATAACTAAGTTAAAGCAAATGGGAAATTAAGCTGAGCTAAAACGCTGCAAGCAAACAAGGCCTATCCATCAACAACACACCAATAAAACATATCATAATCACAAAAATGCCACTATAAATTACCACTTACATTACGTGTGTTTATATGCTCAATGAAAAGATAATAATAATAGTAGCAGCAGTAGTAGTAAAAGCGTAACCTTTTGATTGTCGAAATCGCAAGTTACTTTCCATATGCTTACAAATCAGTCTATTAAAACTGAAATTAATACAATACAACCCTCAGTTATAATTTATCATCATATAATAGCAATAATAACCAAATTATGCCCAAGTCTTAACTATCAACAAAACACCAATAAAACATATCATAACTATAACAATGGCACTCTAAAAAAGTAATAATAATGATAATAATAGTAGTAATAGTAAAAGAGTAAAAGAGTAACAACTTTTGATTGTCAAAATCGCAATCGTATTCATCATCAGTAAACTGCTCGAGAGAAGCTCTATTATAAGAGCTATTGGAGGTAGATAGAGAAGCTCTAAAGAGGAAACGATTACTATTGAAAATAGTAGGGTTTTTGGGATATTTGAGTAAATTAGGTGATAATAATATTTAACCCAGATGAGAGTAACTGGGCAAAACTCCGCCAGCGTAGAGAGAGAAAGAGTGCGTGTTCAGGGTTTTAGACTTCTTTGGGGAATGTGAATGTGAAAGTGAAAGAAAGGATTTTTATACTAACTCCTATTTTTTTGTACTACTGGAAAAAAACTTAAATCAAAATACAGTTCCGATTTTAAGCAACTAAATAATAATATGATCGAAAAGCTGCAACCAAACAAGGCCTAAATATCCATCAAACGCGCATTCATAGCTCAAAATCACAAAATTGCCATTCAAAAGTACAAAAATTATCTGAAAAACCATGGAAATGGTCGAAAAGATACAATAATAGTAATTATAATAGTAAAAGAGTAGCATCTTTTAATTGTCGAAGTCGCAATCGTAGAAATAAGCAAAAAGAAGAAACATCTTATAAAAGCAATAATAACCAAACTAGGCCTAAGTCCTAACTATCAACAAAACACTAATAAAACATAAAAAATGCCACTCTAAAAGTGTAATAGTAGTAATGGTAAAAGAGTAAAAACCTTTTGATTATCGAAATCGCAATCGTATTCGTCATCCGAAAACTGCTCGATTGCATATCCGGAGAGAGAAGCTCTGTTATTGGAGGTGGAGAGAGAAGTTCTATTAAAGAGGAAACGGAAATTATCATTGAAAATGGGTATTTTAGGGGTTTTAAGGGATACTAATATTATACTCAGACGGGAGTAACTAGGCATCACTCCGTCAGGGTAGAGAGAGAGAGAGATTTTCAGAGTTTTAGACTTCTTCGGGGAATGAGAAAGTGAAAAGAAAGGGTTTTTATACTAACTTCCCTCCGTTCCTATTTACATTCCATAGTGAAGAGAGAAGTTCCAATATTTTTGTCAACAGAGAGAGAGAGAGAGAGAGAGGGAAAGAGGGTTTTCCATAGTGGACAAGTAACTGGTCATCACTCCGCCAAACGATGTAAAACTTAAATCAAAATACAGTTCCAATTTTAAGCAACTAAATAATAATCTGATCGTAAAAGCTGCAACCAAACAAGGCCTAAATATCCACGAAACACGCCTTAATATTATCTCAAAATCACAAAATTGCAATTCAAATATCATAACAGAAGTAAAGGAAATAAGCACAAAGAAAAACATCTTATAAAAGCAATAATAACCAAACTATCAACAAAACATCAATAAAACATATCATAATCATAAAAATGCCACTCTAGGTTACCATAAACATAAATGCGTACTTATGCTCAATTGATAGATAATAATAATAATAGTAATAATAATAAAAATGTAACCTTTTGATTGTCGAAATCGCAATCGTATTCATCATCAGAAAACTGCTCGATTGCGTAACCGGAGAGAGAAGGTGCTCTGGTATTGTAGGTGGAGAGAAAACGGTGAATATAGACAATGGGTATTTTGGGAAATTTGAATAAATTGGGTGATGATAATAATATTAAACCCAGACGAAAGTAACTGGGCATAACTCCGCTAGTGTATATATATATATATATATAATAGAGAGAGAGAGAGTTCAGAAAGGGTTTTAGACTTTATTTGGGAATGTGAAAAGTGAAAAGTGAAAAGTGAAAAGAAAGGGTTTTATACAAACTTCTATTTGGGACTTGTAATTTCTATTTTCTCGTTTGGTTTCTCTCCAACAAATTTCATCACTTTTTATAAAATTTTGCTTTGCTTTATTTTGTTGAAAATTACCATAGACGATAAATGTTTACAGGGGTGTCAAAACTTAGTGTTTGTTTGGTTACATACGTTTTTTTGTCTAAAATTATATTTTAAAAATTTATTTTTTAGTTTAAAAATCAGATTTTTTAAAAGCTAAATAATTTAACTTGTCAAACATCCATAAATTTCTAAAATATAAAATCCAAAAATTTACAAGTAAAAAACAGATGTTGCCAAACATACCGTAAATACTAAATTAAGTGAAATAAAAGTTGTTTACAAATTTTTTGTGGATTTTGAGAGTTTTGGAATTTTTTGGGAGTGTGAGTGTGTAAGAAAGGGTTTTATACAAACTTCTATTTGGGACGTGTAATTTCGATTTTCTCAGTTGGTTTATCTCGAACAAATTTCATTTATGAAACGGCATCGACCTCATTTTTAACATTTCATATAGGCAACGTTTTAGATGTTATCAGTTAAATAACTGGTGATAATTGTTCTGGTTTCAAATAATTACAATGTACTATATATATGTGTGCAAGTGACAGTTTGAGGATGTCAATAAAAAAATAAAAATGTTCTTTTTCATTTAAGTTCTTATTCCGATTATGAATTCCGTCCAAACGACAGCTGAAACTCTGTAATACAACACAAAAAGTCGTTGCTTATCTGTCATTCTAGACTTGATGGGAGGTTTTGTTGTACGTAAAGAGAATATTTTGGATAGATTGGTTGTCGAGTTAGAGTCGATTAAGGGGACGACACCAGTTGAGACTCTAGTCTATGTTAGGCATAACTTACTTTCACTACTCAATCAGTAATGACCGATGGTTTTTTAATGCATTACAGCGTAGAATACTTATGTCAAACAATTATATTTATTTGTAACTGACGTTATAACATATTTTGTTGTATTTTCCGTAACAGTACTATTATCAGTTATAATAAATATTTTTAATTTCATATAATTTTGGTTTCGTTTATTTCGTTAAAAATTGCCATAGAAATTGATATAGGACAAATTGATAACAAAAATGTTATGTGCACACATAAATACACCGAGGTTGGATTTTTATACTATACTTTTTCTGAAAAAACGCACAAACCGTAGAAAAAATCTACAATTTGCAGTGATTCTGTGCAAACCGTAGATTTAATCTACGGTTTACAGTGAATTGCTGCAAACCGTAGATTTAATCTACGGTTTACAGTGAATGTAAACCGTAGATTAAATCTACGGTTTGCAGCAATTTTCAGAATTTTTACATAAAATAAATTTGGTCAATTTTAACAATGAAAATTAAAATACTGAATATTTTTTTCAAATTAAACATGATTTTTTTAATAAAAAAACTAAATGCCTTATTCTTAAAATTTTACATAAAATAAATTTGGTCAATTCTAACAATCTCTCAAAATAAACACCAAATTTACACAAATTTACACAAAAAAAATTGATTTGATAAATTTTATGTTTTTGGTTTATGTTATCTTTTTGTCAAGTGTATAAGTTGAGATTTATTGAAACATTAACTAAATCGTCAATTTTTATGAAGTGTTTTTATTTTGTTTGTGACAGTTTAGTTAATTTGTTACAGATTTGTCACAGCTTTTTAAATTAGTGACAGCCTTGTGACAGCTTTTCACTCTCACTAAATCAAACATTATTGTGTAGTACCACTACATTCTATCGGATATTCTATCCATTTGGGTATGTTAAAGTTTACAACTCAAGCGGGTACGAATTTGTGAAGTCTTTGAACTCTTTCTTGGGTTGTTATTTGAGTTCCCTTGTGTAATGTAGTAGTCTGCATTTTGATTGGAATCCTATAAGAAAGTGATAATTCAATCGTGATTGAACTTAAAATTTTAAATAGGAACTGATATTATATTTCTAATAGTCGAGAATGGTTACATTATGTAATTTTATATATTCAAATTTAGATAAGTACTTAGCAGTTATTAAATGACTATATTCTTAATCGTTGTTGACTATAAGTCCAAATCTTCTACCCCTATTCTCTATCTCCTTCTGTGCTCCCTTACTTATTTTCACTCAAATTTTAAATTTTCACAACTTATACCGCAACTTTATAATTTTTTATATTATAATGTATTCAAATTTTAAAACATTTGAACATAATATTGTTTTAGACAATATTTTTAATATTCAATGTTTAATTTACACTAATTTATACATTTATTCCAAAATAAATTTTGTGTGGATTTTCTTTTAAAAATAATTATTGGAATCTATTGATACATGTATTATAGTAATTGTACAATTTTTTTCAAATTTTTTAGAATTTTTTTTTGGATAAAATAAGCAATGGGCCACGAAAGGAGATAGATAATAAGGGGTAGAAGATTTGGACTCCTATTGAGAATATACTAAAATACATCTTTGTTTTTATTAGTATTTGTTGTAAAATATTATTGGACTATTGGGCCTTACTCATAGTGGGCCTAAGTTGGGCTTTCTATCTTGTATAACCCTAACCTCTAGTATATAAAGAAGGTTAGGGTCCCATTGTATTTATACATTCTGATGAATAAAGACTCCGTTGTTGTCTCTCTCTATATTCTCTCTCTATATCTATATACATATATATGTGAGCTAATATGTCACACAACACGTTATCGGCACTTTGCTCGCAGAAATAAAATATACGCTCGCGAATATTGGAGATTTTGGATAAACGCACGTATATTGTGTATATATAAACCTTGAGGTTTATCCGAGTTTTATTGGGTTTGTTTCGACCTTCTACAACATACCAGGAGTACGGTATATTTTTTTATATACTTACACCTATCAAACACATGTTTAAAAAAAATAAAAAAATTGTAAAATTGCATGTGTACCTAATTTGCTACTGCATAAAAAAAAAACCAAATAACATGAGTTATATATATAAAATATGAATATGGTGATGCTATGGTAGTATACTGGTTTTTTTTTAGATTATCATCTAAGAACGTACATATGATTACAAGTTTTTCTTTAACGAAAAAGAAAGAAAAAGAAATTCATGGTGTGAATTGTAATAGTATACAAACATGTCATGTGATAATTTATATATCTCATATTGTATGGCCACTGTGTAGGTTAAATTCTATTTTTTTAGAACAACCTTTTAGTTCACACTATTATTGTTAAACTAGATCATATTACTAACATGTTTTCAATCTGTGATTGCATGATGATTTGCTATGTCGTATGAACGTCAGTAATTACATGTTCTAGCATAAAATTCATAACATAGCTTATGTATAATGTATGTATGCACGTTAGTAATTATATCTTCTAGTATATTGATGTTGAACCCAGTGTAATACATGTTTATACTACCATGCATATTGAATTCGGGTGAATTAGAGTACCCAAATAGGCAGTAAATATTGGCGTGCATTATTAAATCTGCTTGATTGTAGTGTATCTTGTATGTTACCATGAATATTAATTACACATATAGCAATAGTATAATAAAATATTGTGTTATATCTTTCTAGTGTAACAAGTACAATTTAGATATTTAATTACAATTTATGTATTTATTTACTGCCATGTGTAAAATATGGTAATTTGCGAAATCATATATTTTCACATTTAAGTTGGAAAAATTATGAACCTTCCCCAACTAGGCTCACCTATTTGGATACGATGTCTAGGAAAGATATAGGCGGAAGTCGATATCCTAATGAGGTCGGGTTTTAAGTGGCATTCGTGCCCTCCACCATCACCGTCTTTCCTGGTCGTTTTTCAATTAGAGCTACCGAAAGGGGTTGACTAAATAATAATTTCCCCGAGTGTGTTTATATAGTGATGTATGTTTCGCCGAATTGGTGTTTCAGTATCGACCCGTCGTTCGATCAATGAGAACCGATTCACATGAAAAGCAAAACTAATGTTTTCGAACCTGTCCTTTCGAAAAAAATGTTTG
Organism: Primula vulgaris; assembly: GCA_963920805.1. Taxonomy (NCBI): domain Eukaryota; kingdom Viridiplantae; phylum Streptophyta; class Magnoliopsida; order Ericales; family Primulaceae; genus Primula; species Primula vulgaris. The sequence goes on from OY987215.1 coordinate 17,924,922, forward strand.
TGCTTGTGCAAACCATAAACATATAAACCAGTCGTTTTATATGATAAATAATCCAGAACTCCCAACACATGTTGGATGCCATCTATGATGAGAAAAATCGTAAAACATACTTGCGAAATGACTGTTTAAACGTTGATTTTAATCCGTCACCACATGTTACTCACCCTGATGTGTGAAAAATGTAATGCCCAATTTTTTTTGGATGCCATCTTTGATGAGTAAAACACGAGTTTGTTGTTACCCTCAGGATGAATGCTAAGGCGTTGATTTTATTCCGCCGCCACATTTGAGACTTGATGACGTCTATGGTGAACAAATGTCTGAAATTGACATATTGGAGCAATCCTTCACCAAAATACTAGATTGGAAATTGTATTCCATAAGCAGTATCGTGAATTTATATTCACCATGTTCCTTTATCGCCCATCTGTTATTGGATAAGAAAATTACCCCGGTGAGTAGTTTTAATCCTATTGGGTCAATGGCGAATTGTTTGCCTGATATTAATGCTTTTCGTGTACATTTTTTTTTCCACGAATCGAGAACCGAGACAAGTGTTATTTGTCTCGAACTGTCGCGATCCTGATGAATCGCCTAGCCAAGCGAGATTTTAGACAATAGTCAAAATCGAAAACATGTGGCTCCAAGACAGTAATTGAAAGGAACAATATGGCCCGTTGTCACAATGCAAGAGATAATGCTCAAGGAGGCAACTCTATGCTATAAAGACAAAGGTCATGCACGGTTACTCCTTAAATAGTTCAGAAACTATTATAAAGGTGAAAAAACCGATGCTAATGTGGTTAAAGATAACTGAAAGGAAACTCTTGAGACCCCCGATTTTGTGGCTCAAATAAGTTTGGTACCTTTCTTTATTGATTTTGATAAATCATTGAGCCATTTTTTCGCTCATCTGGATTATATTTTTCAATTTGGATTATGATTTTTCCATTTGGACACACTTTTGGATTATGGTCTGCCTGTTTATGAAATTTCTCGAAATAATTTAAAGTGTTTTTCAGCAAATTCCTTTGACAAATGTGACCAAACTTTAAATTATGAAATTTTAGGCAATACTTGTGGTGTAGTTGGTTTTTTGGAAATAGTGGGTAACAGTGTACCACATAATTTCACCAACTATTTGCCTAAAAGAGTACTCAGTGACAACGATTCTGGACCTGTCGTTCCAAATCGAAATCTTTGGTAAAGCCAAATTGATTTGTCAAATATGAGGCGTTATACTCATATAGGTCCTGTCGTACCTTATTGAGTTATAAAATATTCGAGAAAACCAGTGTTATCTGGTAATAGCTCATGAAAGAATTAAAATTTCTTTACATAGCCTCCATTCAATACGATCAAAAGCGTATTTTAGAGGAGTTGAAATGTCTTTCAAGTGGTTTCTACCACATTTTTTAAAATCGTTTAAAGTTAACTTATCATTTCGCCTGTCGTCGAAATGATAAATGATTTAGATGCTAAGACATGATTGTCTATACTATCATTCGCCTGTTGTCGATTGATCAAAGCATTTTGATATTGTGGCATTGACCGGATGAGATATTCCCGGGTCAAAAGACGATGATTGATTTATAATCGCATCGCATTTGGATTCTCTCTGAGAATATATTTCGTGATTAATCCGAAATTAATGCCGCTAATGCTCACTTTGAAAGACTAGTATGTGTAAAGATCACGAAATGAACTCGTAGAATTCTTGTAAAGAATTGAAGGAGTTATTGTGGACTAATCCAACCATAAGACGGACCATAAATATAAATGGTTATGGTTGATGCATCGACAATATGGTCACATTTTAATATTGTCCACATAAATGCAACACTTTCCAAACTTTTAGCCCTATCATTAAGTTGATGGCTCATGATCCGGATTATCCTGAAAAGTCTAGTCGACTTGATAATTCCGAAGAGTAAGAATCGAAAATTCGATTTGAATTACTTGAGTTTGGAAATTGAAACTGAACATCCTGTCGATTATGTTCAGACCCAAATGGACTCACGGAAAGTTTGATGATGCGACTGCAAATGATTGCACGCACTTCTTGGTCTTGCGCACCAAGATTTATATTTCCGTGTAGGGTTATGCTATTTTGCTGCATTGGTCCGTTATGAGGCCCATAGACACTCAAACACCATGTGCGTACCAGCTGGTTACTGGTTATGAGCCAGAAGTCTCATATTAACGCGTGTTTAGAGTGATTAATTAATATTTTGATTGAGCCGCTCTAGCGTTCAAATATGGACCTCTGAAGGGGACATAAGTCGATTATGAATCCCCTACCTACTATCATTTGATAGAGTAACCTTGGCAAGCGATCTCTTTACCGCATGATATGCGAAAGTGACATCGCTAAGACTGTTCTCCCCGTCGTTAGGGGGAGATTTGCACGTTACCGTTGATAAGGAACGACGTGAAGTAACGTGGCATAACCCACTCAGTCTTAGCTTGATCCCCAAAACTGCACTTAGTGATAAGTAAGTGCATAGACTCCCTCAAGTCTAACTAAATGCCAAACGCATTTAATGACTTTATGAGATGTCATGAGATCATTTATACCTGCTGCAAAATGCTTGCAAGGATAGACGTCCCTGTCGGACGCCGTGTTCCAGTCGTAACACATTGCTTTGGCCGAACCCGCCAAGCAAAGGACGCTGCCGTCGGCCGTCAGTCTGTCGTCCTTCCTAAGATATGAGGAAACCAAACCGACCTCCAAAAAGATCAATTCGGTTGTACCGTACCGAAATGTCTGTTTACTAAACTTTTGATACCGACTTGATTGATTCGGTTCGGAAAGCGGTCGGTTGTTACAAATCAGTACAAAAAGTTCACCCCTAATGCACACTACAAATAATATGTCCCATCAAACTTAACTATTATGTTTAGCAATTAATCTTCGTGTTAAACATGCAAATGTGGTACGATTATGTTGATACACTAGTTAACTTAATATCTTTCTATCAGGCACAAAATAGAATGTAATTTTTAGCATTAAAACCGCTAAATAACGGATTTAGTAGAGCTAATAGGTAGTAAAAATAGAGAAATACGAGTTGCATGCAAGGATTGACGGAAAACTTACATAAACACGATGAAAAACCGACGTTCTGTGCACAAATAAAGGTAATTCTCTCTCTAGCTCTCAAAAATGTATAAACTCTACTAAAATTTCTGAATAAATTTATAAGTGACAACCTCGCAAATATATAATCTAACTTCAAAACAAACTTGATCTAATATGATGTTAAATATAACCGTCTCTGATAGGTCAGCGTGATCGGTCAAGTTGACAGATCAGAAGTCTGCTTCTAGAACACCAGATTCGTGATTTTGTGATGCGAGGCTCTTCGAGCTTCATTTGGTCTTGTCCAAACTTCGTGTGTAGGTTCCATGTGATCCCATTTTGACTTTTCAATTTGGCTCGAGTTACGTTTCTCTTCGTTTTGCCATGAAATCGTAGTATTTACCTGAAAAACACTAATTTACACCAATAATCTGGAAAAAAAACACAGAATTAACATGAAAACGTATAAATACGTCAAAATTAGCTCTAAAACTCGTCTAATAGCATCGTTTTTAGCTCAATTAATATACAATATGGTGGTCTAGTCAAACGACAAACATCTAAACATTACAAACTTATTTCGACGGTTAGGGATAGGCAAACGTACCAAACTGAAACCGAACAGAATCTAAACCGAAAAACATTTGATATTGATTTCAATCTCATCTAAACCGAACCTAAGCAAACCGTATTCACCCCAATCTAGGTTAGTCAGGGGTGGGAAAAAACTGAACCGGACCGAACAGTTCGGTTTTTAAGTAGGAAATAGTAGAACTGAACCGGAACTGGACATTTTAATTCGGTTTGGTTCTGGTTCGTTCTGGTTTGCAAAATCGAAACCGAACTGTAAAACCGAATTACATTAAATATTCTGCAGTATTTACATTATTGTGGTACGTAGTTCATATGGCAAGAGCTTAACGTGACGTTATGGGTTCGTATATTTTCTAAATTTTTGTTTTACATAAAACTACATTTTCTAATTTTTTGTTTTACATAAAACTACATGTTTGTGACCTAAATTCTCTTGGTGAGAGAACTCAGCCGCCACTCACTATTTTTCTCTCTTTCTATCCTCCCTATCTCGAATTTAGAGCGGTAAATGACGCGAAACGAACCGAACAAATCTATGTTTATGTTCATGAACTAAAACACTTGTTCAGGTTCAGTGAACATCTAATTTCATACAAAACATTCAATAATTAAAAAAATATAGTATCTTTTTTTGTTAAAATATATTTTAATTTTATCTTTTATTATTATATTGTTTACTATGATAAAAGTGTCTACACATAAATAAATCATCAGCTAATTAATTTATTTAACATTATAACACAAATTTGTTTTAGCTTTTAAGTAAATATTCTAATAAATTATAAATTATTTTTTAGATACGTGTAATTGATTACTTTCACGAGTCGACTAATTAACAGTAAAATCGGTGACTGTATTTATAATACAATGATATAAATTATATTAACAAGTTTGAAATAATACAAACATATCATTAATATTATTATACCATATATAAGTTTATTAATTTGTAGTGATACTAGTTTTGTTAAATTATTAATAGTTTTATTTATTTTATTTTATTAAACTTTATATATAGTTACACGAACACGAACTTACCTGAATCGAACATAGTCTTGTTCATGTTCAGTTTATTTAATAAACGAACACTATATTTTTGTTCATTATCATGTTAGTTTATAAATAAATGAATATGAACCGAACATTAACCGAGTCAAATACGAACGATTTCACGAACAACTCATCTCATTTACAATATTACTCAAATCTCAACATAAATTCACTCATTCAAACCATTATTTATATACTTGAACCGAGTCTAAGTTGACCATATATCATTTCCTATATATATATATATATATACATATTTATGATCCACGCATACATAACATATTGAATATTGCAGCTGCTCCGTCTTGTAATTTCTTATATATATATATATATAACTTATGATCCAATCATATGAATATTCCGCATCTGATCCATCTTGTTTTTTCTTTAAAATTAAAGTGATGTTTTTTTATTATCCAAAAAACCGAACCGAACCGAACCGAACCGGTCGGTTTCGGTATGATTTTTTTCCAACATCCAAAAACAGCTAAATCGAACCAAACCAAAACCGAAGAAAAAATCAGTTTTGATTTCAATCTTTCATATAAACCGAACTGAACCGAACCGAACCCGAACATGTGTATAGGACGTCAGTAGTAAATATTTGGAAGTTGTTCATAGTAATTCTTAGAGCATCTACAATAGTTAATAGAACATAAATATTCGGGTATGAATCGACCCACCCATTATTAGAGGATACCCAATGCTTAGATCCAAAAACCCATGGACTAAAAGTACTTTGCTAACATGCCAGTGTCCATATATGTCATGGACCAACCAGTGAAAGCCCATAGTGCAAAAGACCATGAGATGACGCATGAGATGGTGACATTTGTCAACATCCTATGAGGCACAATTGCCTATAAATAGCCAAGTACCCTCATTAACCCCCCCCCCCCCCCGAAAATATATCTCAAAAATATAGAGAGAAGGAGAGAAAAGAGAAAAACTAATCAGAACTTATCATATCAATAAGCACACCGAGCAAGATAAAGAATCGAGCACCGAAGAGAAGAGAAAAGCCAAGATTAAGTTTGAATTACGAATCCGAGCACAAGTGTAACAATAGAATTGTAAACCAAGCAAGTTTATTTGACGAGCAGTAATAAAGAATAAAGAAGTGTCCAGTACTTGCTTTCTCTTATTATATCACTGTTGAAAAGCATATCACAACCCATCAAAGATTATGCTTTATCAAATGGCGCCGTCTTCGGGAATCATCTAGTTCCCAACTAGTTTCGAAACCGAACACCAACACTCTATCAGACGAGCAACAAATGGCAAACACCAATGAAGAAACCCGTCCAGGGGAAGTAGGCACATCGACTAACCAGGAAATCCCAATCCACCAAGACGTGTTAGCGCATCTCCTCAACATCCGAGACCGCTACGAAGCACTTCAAGTCGGATCTCGACCAACCATCTCTAACATCCAAACAGAACAACAAACCGACCAGCCCCCACAAGTCGACGGTCTTGTCGACGAAAACGCTACAGACTCGGAGGCAGAACGAGTGTTGTCCGTGGCGAGGCACGTAAGGATACCCTTGCCAGACAACCGCCACCCCAACAACGCAGGGCCAAGCACAATGGCCCCTCTGCCAGCAGCCTCGGTCAACTCCAGTCCCCACCGGGTCCGTTTTCAAACGAACGAAGCCCACCAATATGGCATGCCCGATGACCTCGTACTTGAACAGATAGTCCACCCTCCGATCATCCCATCGCGGATAATTACACCATCCACGGTGGAAGTACAAACCACTGTTCACCAAGATAGGACTACGACCGCACTGGCACGGGCCGCCGAAAGTCACAATGCCCAGCTACAAGCCCAGCTGGCGGCATGCATGTCTGCCATGGCAGCAGCCGGCATCACAATACCGCCCACCCAACCGGCCAATGCACATACCGACCCCCGACGCGAAGCGAAAGATTCCGCTTACCGTGCAGCTATGGCAGTGACAGGCCGATCACATGATACAAGGATACCCCGACAAGGGGAACATATCTCAAGGATAAGCCCGACGGTCTTCGGTCATCAAGGCGAGCCTTCCGAACCTGTCCTCGACAAAAACCCGAACGACGGGAGATACTCCGACCATAGGGTCATAGTCGGATACTACCCACCACACCACTATGGGGGATACGCCCCACTCTACCCAGCACCGGATGAAGCGTTCCAACAGGCTTGGGACGTATGCCAAGAGACTCCATGTACCGAGCAGATAACTCGGTACCGCAATCCTGTGAGGTTCCTCATCCCCGAATTCAGGCTCTATGATGGAAGGAGCTGCCCCATCGATCACCTCCGACACTACAAAACGAGGATGGAGCTGTGGAGTGATGACAGTGCACTGATGTGCAAATTTTTCAAGAACAGTTTGGGTCAGGAAGCGTCGTCGTGGTATCATAATCTACCACGGGGATCCATACGAAGCTGGGCGGAGCTCCTCCGTGCATACTCCACCCGATATGCTGCTCATAGGAAGAGGAAGATCAACATTGAAACCCTTCTGAAAATGGCTATGCTGCCCAATGAGAGGCTCAACGACTACTGCATACGCTTCACTGACGTGGCGAACCAGATCCCGCAGTACGCCAACAACATAGCCATCCAAAACTTCATCAACTCTATCCCCAACGGCTATTGGGCGAGAAGGAAGTTCATCGGCAAGAGCTTCCCAACCACTGATGCCCTCCTGGCTTATTGCACCCACCTTACCGACAAGAATGAAGAGATGCGACTCCTCAACCGAGTACCACCAAGAAGACAGACGGTCCGGGAAGCGCAAATGGACCACAAGAGAGCCAAGAACAATCAGGGGGAACCAGTCCACCTGACCAAACGGGACAAGGGTCCCGAGGTCCAGCGAAGGGAATACCGACCCCGAGAACCCGAGCCCAAGCCACTCCAAATCGCCTACCCAATGCCACCTGAACCACCTCAACAAGGTCATGGCCCAGGAAGGGAACGCCGAAGGAGCTACGAACCGGTCGAGTTGAGATACACTTTCAACCTGTCTGCCGAAGATATCTTAAAGGATATATGCAGAGAAAGCTGGTATTCCCGACCCGAACCGATCCTGTCCTCCCCTGATTCCAGAGATACCAAGCTCTTGTGCGCCTATCACGAGGATCACGGCCATCTCACCGAACACTGTCGAAATCTGCAGTGGAAGATGAACACGTTGGGTGATGCGGGATACCTTAACAAATTCATCAAAGGCACTAGGAACAAAGACAAGCAGCTAGCCATCGAGGGAACCGACAACCGACAAGGCAAGACGATCAACGTCGTCCACTTGTCAAAGCCCAAGACCACCGGAGGGGACCGATCCCAACAACGGCAGCAGGCGCACTTCAGGCAAGTGGCCAAGGCGTCACAGGCCTCGACATCCAAGCGACAATGCATGCCGCATTGACACCCGCCCATTTCTTTCTCAGATCTTGACGAGGAAGGAGTGATATACCCCCATGGGGACGCCATTAATCTTCGTGTCAAAATAGGCATCGACACGGTTGGCAGAGTGCTCGTCGACCAAGGAGCTTCTTGTGATATCATGTACAAAGAGCTCTTCGACAAGCTGGAGCTCAAGCTGCAAGATCTACAGCCCACTGACGTAACCCTGATAGGGTTCATCTCCGAGATGACTAAACCGTTGGGAAAGATCGTCTTGAGTGTTACAACAGGAACCGTGTCCGTTCCCGTAGAATTCTTGGTGGTCAATGATAATTCAGGCCACAATACGATCATCGGCCGACCATGGTTGCACGCCATGCGCGCCATACCCTAGACATACCACCAGAAAGTGAAGTACCCAAACGGTCGGGGGGAGATAGAGACAGCCTGAGGCTATCAAGAAGACTCACGACGCTGTGAAGACATCACCGCTGCTCTGAAAAGACAACTGGTGGTCGTCGAACAACCCACAAGCACGAGAAAGATGCTCGGCCAAATAGCCCGAGCTGAGAGGGTTGTTGAGGAACAAGTAGGAGAGACGCTCCGAAAAGTGTGTATCCTAGGAATGGACGAGGAACACTCTTCCTCATTGGAGGTAGCCTTCCCGAAGAGGAATCAAAGGAGCTGGAATCCTTCCTATTCAACAACATCGACAAATTTGCCTGGAGCCCCAAAGACATGCCCGGCCTGGACCCGAAAACAGCATGCCACCACTTAAACATAAACGCCGAGTACAAGCCAATATCTCAAAGGAGCAGGAAGGTATCCGTCCAGCACAGAGCGGTTATAATTGCAGAAGTCCGAAAGCTGTTGGAAGCCGGAGCTATAAGGGAGGTGTTCTACCCGAAGTGGTTGTCCAACCCGGTCGTCATCCCTAAGAAGAACGGGAAGGAAAAAGTCTGTATAGACTTCACCAATCTGAACAAAGCCTGCCCGAGGGACCCATTCCCCCTTCTAAGGATTGATCAACTAGTGGATGCAACAGCGGGAGCAGAACGGATGACCTTCCTCGACGCGTACTCGGGGTATCATCAAATCCCCCTCGCCCCCGAGGGTCAAGAAAAGACATCGTTCATATCACCTTTGGGAAACTATTCCTATACGGTAATGTCGTTCGGCCTACGCAATGCGGGAGCAACATACCAAAGGATGATAACGAATGTATGCCAAAAGCATATAGGGAAGACGATGGAGGTATACATAGACGACATGGTCGTCAAGAGCGAAAGGGCCACATCCCACCTCCAAGACATAAAAGACGTCTTCCAAACACTGGGCGAGCACAAACTAAAGCTCAACGCAAGCAAATGCGCGTTCGGTATCAGCAAAGGGAAATTTTTGGGGCATATGGTCAGCCAGAGAGGAATAGAGGCTAACCCCGACCAGATAACAGCTCTGCAAAACGTAGCAGCACTAAAGAATAAGAAGCAAGTGCAAGAGCTCACGGGAATGATGGATGCATTGAGCAGATTCATCAGTCGATCTGCAGATAAGGGACGACCATTTTTTGAGACCCTCAATAAGGATAAAAAATTCGTATAGGACCCGGCGTGTGAAGCTTTATTCGACAACCTCAAGGAGTATCTAAGGACGCTGCCACTGCTAGTAAGGCCGAACAAAGGAGATATTCTGGCCTGCTACCTAGCAGTTTCGAATACAGCTGTGAGCGCAGTCATCCTGAGAGAAGAAGGTCGAGAACAATTTCCAATCTACTTCGTCAGCAAAACTCTGGTGGAGGCAAAACACGCTATTTACCGTTGGAAAAGTTATGCTTGGCATTGGTCATTGCTACCAGGAAACTGCCACACTACTTTATAGCTCACAAAGTCCAAGTCTACATGAAGTTCCACATCAAGGAGTCCCTTCGACGGACGGATATCAGCGGTCGGGTTGCGGCATGAGGGGTCGAGCTATCCCAATTTCATATCAAATTCGCACCCCGACATACCATAAAGGGACAGGTGTTGGCTAACTTCATCGCTGAGTTCACCGAAGAGTATGACGAGCCACTGACCATATCACCACAGTCACACTGGGAGATACATGTCGATGGATCGTCCACCAAAGACGGATCGGGAGCAGGAATCGTCCTCAAGTCTAGTGAGGGCGCAGTCATAGAGAAAAGCATCAAACTAGGCTTCTGGGCTACTAACAATGAGGTAGAATACGAAGCCATGATAAACGGCATGCTCATTGCACAGTCCCTTGGATGCTCCCACTTAATTGCTAGCTCTGACTCCATGTTGATCGTCAATCAGGCCATCGGTGAATACCAAGCCAAAGATGACCGGATGATCCTCTACCATGAGAAAGTCCAGAGCTTAATGGCCACGTTCGAGCAGTGCGAATTAATCAGAATCAACCGCACCGAAAACGCACATGCCGACGCATTGGCCACCCTGGCATCCACCTTATCCCTAGCAAACACCCGGTCAATCACGGTGGAACTTCTGGAGAGACCGAGCATCACCAGAAGCGTAGACCGAGTAACCTCAATACAGTACGATCTAGGGTGGATGGACGAGATGATTCACTATCTGCGAAACGGGGCACTCCCGGCAAACAAGATAAAGGCGCTGAAAATCACAAGAAAGGCTCCCCGGTTCTGGCTATCCGCGGAAGACAAACTATACAAGTCAAGTTACCGAGGACCACACCTCCTTTGCGTCCACACCGAACTGCAACAGCAGGTCTTGGAAGAAATCCATGAAGGCTCGTGCGGAGCGCACATCAAAGGAAGGTCCCTCGCTAATAAGACTATCACACAAGGATATTGGTGGCCCTACATCAAGCGTGACACCGACGTATACGTCCAAAACTGCGACAAATGCCAACGATTTGCCAAAATACCCGGGCTCCCATCGTCTATGATGACCCCGGTGTCGGCACCATGGCCGTTTGCACAATGGGTAATTGATTTGGTCGGCAAGCTTCCCAAAGCACCCGGCAGCGTCGAATATTTGATCGTCGCTACAGATTACTTCACTAAATGGGTCGAAGCTAAACCTCTCTGAGAAATCAAAGCCAACAACGTTAAACAGTTCATCTGGGAGCATATCATCACCAGGTTCGGTATACCGTACGCCATTATCGCCGACAACGGTACCCAGTTCAAGTTACAGCTTTGGTACGAGGAACTCGGTATCCGAAAGTTCTATTCAACTCCAACATACCCACATGGTAACGGACAAGCCGAGGTATCGAACCGAACTGTCCTAGATGGTATCAAGACAACCCTCGAACAAGCAAAGGGGAGATGGCCTGAAAGACTACTCAACATCTTATGGTCATGCCGAACAGCGCCCAAGACGGGCACAAAGGAAACCCCGTTCAGCTTAGCCTACGACGTGAAGCCGTCATACCAACAGAAATCGGCTTACCCACCCTCCGAATAGCATTAGTCGAACATGGGGACAATGAACAAAGAATGAGGGAAGAGCTAGACCTGCTGGATGAAAAAAGAGAGATAACAGCCCTCACCCTAGCAAAGTACCAACAAAGCGTAAAGCAAACGTATGACAAGAGGGTGAAGGGATCCAAGGAATTCATGGTTGGTGAACTGGTACTACGACGCGTAACTTCCTATACACGCAATGAGATACATGGCAAGCTCATCCCTAACTGGGAAGGACCATACGAAATCGTCAAAAGAACCAGCCCGGTGACCTATAAGATCAAAAGCGTTCTGTTCGACAATAGCCACGGAGAAAAGAATTCTTGGAACATGGCTAATCTCAAGAAATACTACGTGTAAACCAACCTTAGCACTCCAGGTGATACTTTACCTCATCCTTTGTGAATAAATTTTTCCCTGATTAAATGATGTTTTGGTATACTATCCAAAAAGTCCTCCAACGTAACCGGAGGCATATGAAATTCCTAAATGGCATGACCGAGAAGATGCCTAGGAATACTAAAGTCCTCCAACGTAACCAGAGGCATATGAAATTCCTAAAGGGCATGTCCGAGAAGATGCCTAGGAATACTAAAGTCCTCTAACGTAACCGGAAGCATATGAAATTCCTAAATGGCATGTCCGAGAAGATGCCTGGGAATACTGAAATGAAATTCCTAAAGGGCATGTTTAAGAGACTGCCTAGGAATACTGAAATGAAATTCCTAAACGGCATGTCCGAGAAGATGCCTAGGAATACTAAAGTCCTCCAACATAACCGGAGGCATATGAAATTCCTAAAGGGCATGTTTAAGAGACTGCCTAGGAATACTGAAATGAAATTCCTAAACTGCATGTCCGAGAAGATGCCTATGAATACTAAAGTCCTCTAACGTAACCGAATGCATATGAAATTCCTAAACGGCATGTCCGAGAAGATGCCTAGGAATACTAAAGTCCTCCAACGTAACCGGAGGCATATGAAATTCCTAAAGGGCATGTTTGAGAGACTGCCTAGGCATACTTAAGTCCTCCGACAAACCGGAGGCAACAGGGTTTGAGTCCAGAACAAGTCCTTCGACGTACAGAAGGCACGATTAAAGAAAAAAAAAAGTCCTCCAATGAACCGGAGGCACCTATGCAGGTACCAATTCATCCAGTGAGCAAGGAACAAAAAACAGAAAAGAATAGTTCAAGCCCATTTACGGAGGCGACAAAGTACCACACGAAGAAATCAACAAAGGACAATCAATCCAATCAATGGAATATCAGTAAGACAATGAGAAAATCCAATACACGAATAAAGAAACAAAGGAAATGGTACTCGCCCGCATTACGGAGGCAACAATGTTCGGAGACAAATAAACAAATTAGCCTAAGAAGAGCTACTACATGAGGAGCCAGACGGTAGTTGACCGAGCACGACCTCTTCGTCGTCCGTCGCCGTATCCCCATCGGTCTCCTCACCATCAAAAGCTCCTCAGAAATGAGGGCATTAAAGTTGGTCGTATGAGCACCAACGCATTTGAGCGCCTCAAGCCGAGCAGAGAACTCGGCTCCTTTTGCGATCTCGTGAGCATCCACTACTTCCTTACGATGGGCATCGTCGAAGGGAAGCTGGCGAACTTCGGTCATAGCCGCAGAAGCATCGTACCTAGTTCGGGACAAACGGAAATACTTCACCAACACGTTGGCTTGGGATACCAGCGACTTTAATTTACCAAGGTATTTTTCCTTTAAACGCCAATATCGATCTAAACGACGCTCCTGAACCTCAACAACATGCTCGGCACGTCGAACATACACACGAAAAGTAGCCACTTGCATTTTTAGCTTTTCCTTAAGCCGAGCACACCGACCATGCAGTTTGTCATTTTTACCCATCAGATCGATGTAACGCCAACTAGCCAGCACTTCGCTAGCCGGCTTCGTCTCGGGCAACACCAGTAGGTCCTTGCCCCGGACTAACAAGGCCCGGAGAACCAGCCTGGTGTGACGTAGCAGCATGTGCCTATATAAAAAAAAAGAGAAGGGAGGAGGAGCCATGAATATTCGTCGAAAAGAAAGAAAAAGACAGAAAATCAAAATAAAGAATACTTTCTTATACGTGACAAGCGAAATCAACACAAGCTGCTCTTAATCTAAGTCAATCAGATAGACCCTCGACAGAAGCCGAAGTATCTAACTCGTCAGCAAAGTGAATATCTCGCAGCGAGATTATTTGCGTCCCCAAACGGTCCTTCACCGTCGCATCCAAGCCTTTTAAGGCAGCCGTGGTCTCAGTTACCTCAGCCATTGCATCAACCATACGCTCTGCTCGTGAGACACCACGCCTCCCTTTCGCATACTCGTACACCTCTAGTGCACGAGCCCAAGCCCAATATGCCTTGACAAAGGATAGTAACAAGTCCGCATCTTCGTAAACGGCCCCCAACACCAAGTTCAAGCTCGTTACCCGGCCTCGGGCTTCATCCCGAGAACGCCGCAGTGCACCGAGAAGCTCTTTGGTCTTTCCCTTGTTTGCCGTATAATGGGCGGTCTTCTTGCTAAACTTCTCACCCAACTTATGTAACCGAGTAGATAAGTCCATGATATGGGCTTTTAACTCTTTGATCTCACGACGTGCTGCATTTAACTCTGCCATATGAGAAGAACTAGGTCCCTCAGAACTACCTAACTGATCACCTACACTGCCACTTGGTCGGGACCAGACCACCATGGTTAGAGGGTTAACCGGTACCTGACATGATTGTCACGACCTTCAAGCACACGAAGACTACTAACCAGAAAATAAACAATACCGAAAGCGATGAACAAAGCCAAATACCAACGAAGCAAAAATATTATAAACTTTCCCAAAAGAATTTCATGATTTACACAATGGCCCACAGACGGCCGCCAAAACAATACCTACATCAGCTAAACACGTTTACAAAAGAAGCCAGATCAAGGATCAACCTGAGGGGGAGAAGACCGAGGGAGGGAAGATCCTTGAGGAGTCACCACCAGAGGAGTTGAAGAGCCTGACCCAGAATGCGGTCGAGGTGCAACAGAAGACGCAGGCCCCGGCATGCGCGGCACCTCCTCATCCTGGATATTAGCCCAATCCTTGGGCAAAGGAGGCGCAACTCGACTTGCTGGATACGCAAATTTATCCCAGGCCGGATGAGAGAGAGGGGCTCTAGCCATATTCAAAGCCCGCACGTGATAGCTATAGGCATAGAAGTTGACGATCTGGGTGAACTGGTCCCGATCCTCTGCTCGACCGACCTCCAACGAGAATACCCGGTCCTCCAACACTTTCTTTTCGGCCTCCACCCTCGCCTTATCGTCGGCCACCACCCCCTTCTCAGCAACTACCTCCTTATTTTCTTCGAGCAGTCGCGTATTCTCCTCGCACAGTCGCACATTATCCTGAGCTAGCTTAGCATTCTCCTCAGCCAAACGAATGTTCTGATCAACCTCGATACCATGTTGTTCCTCCATAAGCTTGTGCTCGGCCACTAGCTGCTCCTTCTCGGCTTCCAGGGCCATGAACCGGGCTCTCAGCTCAGAGGTGGCAAGGCATATCTGCATACATACCAAGTAAGATACCAACAAAAGGATTTGAACATACACTTTAACGATGAGACAACACTTATGAGAAGGGCGTCGACATGGGCCTGCTCAATGGTCGTCACAGCAGGCTGTGCAGCCATATCCAACATATTTTGCTAGGCTAGGGGCATAAGAGCGGTGCACCCCATCCTCATTGCTCGGGCGTTCCCCAACAAATCGCCTTTGCACCTATCAATGTAACGGGCCATAGCTACCAGGTCCACCTCTGCCTTTTCAGCACTCCCCTCGCCCCCTTCTCATCGGGCACATCCACCTCTTTGTCGGCGACCTCAGCATCTTGGTCGGCAGTCGGCATTTCAATGTCCACCCCACCAGTCTCAGGGGTCTTCTCTTCCACCACCTTCTCCACCTCTTTCGGTGGCAAGACATTAGGAAGAGACATCGTATCCTCTCCCATGCCCACGCTCAGGTTCACATAGTTGAACAAATCACTGAACGACCCCTGAAACAAAACAACGCGCATAGACCGGGCCAGGGAGAACGTAGCCCACAGTGACGTCAAAGACTGAAACACAAATAACAGATAAAGAAGGGAAAACAAAATTACAACCACCATAGACAATTCTATGTATCGGGGCTGCAGTTACCTAGTCCCCGGTGGGGACTGGCACGATTGAACTATCCTTTGAGGGGGACACCCTCCCCCCTCCACACTCCCCTCTGGATGAGATGTCTTGTCCAAGGGGGGGAAGGCTGATATTGGGGAAGCTGGCATCACCACCAAGTCAGTGCCCTCTGCTGGCGCCACATCACTTGTCGATGCCTCGATGACCCTCGCCCTCTTAGGAGGACCCTCACGGGGCTCAGCAGATCGTCTCCGAGCAGACTTCTTACTCAGCGCTAGAACACGGGGCTTCACCACAAAAAGAAAATCAGCCTCCGTTTCTTTGGGGATTACCGGCACGTTAGCACACCTATTCCTCGCATCGGCCACATACCCCAGCAACTTGGGAGCAGCATGGTTCTCGGCCTCCTTCGTGGACCCAGGCCCCCACCAACTCCAGAGAGCTACGAGAGCATCTAGATTGGGGGCACCGAGGATAGGCATCTCGGGAGTAGCTTCGGCAGGAGCAGGAATCTGGCGACCAGCAGGGTACCAATTCCCAGACACAATCACGAGCCCAAGGTTATGTTCCTTGTTCGTGTCGGGCAGACCAATAACAAGTCGAGTGAATGAACGCACCAGCTTCAAGTAGGAGCTCCGCATTTCAAACTGGAACCCATAGATGCCCATGACATCCTTCAACTCTATTGGCACGTTCGCCAATTTAGACAGCTTCTTTATACCGTTAAGTATACGGTACGTATTCAGGCCGAGTTGGCAGGACGCAATTTGGAAGGCCTCAAAGAAAGAGACCATCCAGTCCGACATAGGGAGCGTTAACCCACCGGTCAACAGAGATGATGACCGAAGGGCTACCTCATTAGCAGCCACATGCCCATGCGCCTCCTCCAAGGTCCTCGGAGGACGAACATTCACGTCATCAGGTATTGCTGCTTGTTCTTTAAATTTTTCCTCATTAAAACCCCCAAGTTGGGCCAGACACTGAGAGAGATGATCCTGAGACACCAACAAACACCCCATTAACACACAACATACAGTAAGACTTACCACAAATAAACAACCACACCAGTAATCAAACAGCACATACAATTTCCAATCAAGCATATACAGCTAAAGCCTAAACCATAAACTCCACTACAGAAAATTCCAATACAAATTAAACAACCCACCAACGACAAATCAATACAAACTTATATGGGAATACGGCCAAATCAATCAAAGACATGCTATAAACGATTAATCAGCTAAGCACATAAGCAAAGAAATATGCGAAGGGAACACTTACAGCCATTATAGTAGGGTGGGTACAGCTTTGGAGATAATTTATCTCTTAAAAGATTATTGCAGAAGTTATTTTCTAGAGAGAAGGACAAACCCTAAAGAGAGAAACGTTTGGGAAATTATGGGATCAAGGTAGGAGCAAAAAGAATTACTTAACAAAGTTAAAGGAGTGGAGCCGCAATAAAGGGAATAAAATATTAACCGTCCTTTCGTGTGACAGAGGTTTCCCTCTTTTCAGCCACAGAAAAGTCAAACACCGTCAGATATTTTAAATATTCAACGCTCTAGATCTGGCCACGTCAAAAGCTTAGCCCACTAACCCATGCAGTTCACATCATTGAACCTATATAAACGGCCAGTGGACCCCACCACGAAAAGCTTATGACATACGCTACCCCATTTTATTCAAACAAGGTAGAACAATAATTACCACCGAGGATGGAGTTCGACCAAGTTCCACGACACCGAGCAGTATTAGTTCGACCACGTCCCATATACAACACTTTTTATGTTCAACGAAGACCGTTCCTACCTCGACGGCATTATAGCCTCCAAGACTAGCAACGCTCTCCGGGGGGAGGTAAAGGTCTCAAAATAAAAAGGGCAAGCAAAGAAAAGAAGAGAAGCAATAAATGACTTATGAAAGGAAAGCATATAACAAAGTACTTTTATTCATCCACAAGGGGGAAAACAACCAGTTACAACGGATTCAATCACAGCAAACCAAAAAAGAAAAACGTTATTACAAAAACAAACCAAAAAAGAAAAATGTTATTACAAAAACACCGGCATCTTCCTTCGGCTTTTCCTTAATCAAGCGGAGTTCTGCCGTGAAGGTAACAACATATTGTACCCAAAGGAAGACAGAAACAATAAAATACTTATTTATTTCTGAACCCTAGAACTACCACCTTCCTCGGCGTCCCTTTTCGCCAAGAGCTCTTTGAGATGATCCCTCTCATTGATCAAGCGAGAAATAGTCATCTCAGCCTGTTGCAAGGCGTAAGACTGAGATTTGCATTTCTGCTCGGCCTCAAAACGAGCAGTACCCTCTTCATCCCAATACTTTTTAAACCTCTTGACTTCGGCTTGAGCACACTTAAGATCGGCTTTCAGCCACGACATCTCAATTTCTTTCAACTGAAGAGGAGTCAAGTCCTCAAAACCAGGGGGATGGGGTAACAAAAAAGTAGGCTCATCTTCGAGAAGGGCTTTCTTTTTTGCAGCAGACCTAGTGATGGGAGTCATCTCAAATAAAAGCAAGTCAAGGGAAAACAAGAAGTATAAAATAGGAGATAGAAAGGAAGAACGAATAATGAAATGCAAACAATAGGGAGCATTTATAAGAAATCAAATGGCACAAAATACGAGGCTTTGCAGCGGTTCAATATACAAAGAGGCACAAAATACGAAAAAGTGCAACTGTCCAAATACAGAAAAGAGAATATAGATTACAAAATGGGAAATACATCAGAAAACTAGCCCAATCTATTTAAGGATCAATGGGCGGGAAGACCGAACTGCCAGACCGGGAGAAGGCCACCCGAGCAGAGCAATCTAACCGAGATTGATATGAGTCATTCATGACAACCAAACACTCATTCTCCATGGAAAGGTCGGTGTCTCCCTAATAAGGACCATGATGCGCTCCTCAAGCCGAGCATTCCTAACCGTCATGCTAGCTGGGCCTTGAGGGGAGTTATCAAACTCATCCTGAGCATGGTCCCAGATCTCCTCGGCCTCATACCAAGAGTTGGCCAGATAATTCCTACGAAGCAACAACTTATCGAGCTGACGACTCAAGGACGAAATCTCGGTCCACTTCATTGTCTCCTCGGGATGAGAGTCGAACAGACTCAAGGCCAAGATACCATACTCCTTCTCAAGCCTGGCCATGCGGTGATGGACCCGAGATACCTCAACATCCAAGTCCTTCATCTGAGCATGATATCTCACCACGGGCTCAGACATTCTGGAAAATTGTTATAGTACAGAAGGAAATAGGGGATGAGGGAGAAGCAAACACTAAAAGTTTGTCAAAGATGATAACTACTAAATAAAAGACGAGGAGTATTTATAGAGCAAAAATAGTATGGCATTGTCTGACAATGCTTGAGAACATGAATCTTTGACCAATCTGCCATGCCTCAGATATCACATGGCTTCAGTACGACAAGAAATAAAAGTAACAAGACATTCGAATATCCAACATTCCAAAAAACGACAAACCACAAACGCAACATAAAGAAAGAACAATGGAAAATGCAAATATATTTTTCATTAATAAAGATGGGATACACAGGTGTTCATTACATCAGAGGACAACATCAAAAGAAAATCTATTACACATGTGTTCACTGCATTAGAGGTCATCACAAGAAAGTCTATTACATCAGAGGACAACATCAAAAGAAGATCGACTATATCGAAGAGCCCAACGAGCAAGAAAAAAAAAAAAGAGGTACAAAGAAAAGAAACATAAGACAGAAGAAAAAGAAAATGAAGGAAACCCTCAACCAAGTGTGAGAGAAGAAAATATAAAACAAAGAAAGAGAAAAAGGAAAAAAGAAAAAAGAAAAGAGTCCTGCTCAAATAGAGAGAACAAAGTATAAAACAGAAAATAAGAAGAGTGCAAGAGAATAAAGAAAAAAGAAATTGTTAGGGCGAAGTTGCTCGGTATCGATGAGAGGGCCCCACAGATATTTGAGCATCTTGAAGCGAAGGATTCCTCCTCAGAACCGTGTTCTCATCAATCAAATATTGATTAGCACGCCTGCAGTAATCTAGCTCGGCCTTCAACCAAGTCAACTCCCTCACCATCTCCTTATGGTAACCACGCATTACTTCTAACTCCACCTCAGCATCTCTCAAAAACTTCAAGGCATTTCCATAAGAGGCCTTGAAAGCTTCCACTTGCAAAGTCAAGGCAGAACTGGAAAAGGGGGAAGCCATTGGAAGATACACAATAAGAATATACAATATATGTAGAAGAAAGTTGGTATTGAGAGGTTATGAAGAAAGACAAGCTTTGAAGGGGTATTTATAGATAAACGGAGATGGGGGTGAGGCGAAAAAGAGCAACCGTTGGTCAGAAAATATTAAAAGAGACGCGACTGTTCAAAAGAGACTCTTGGATTCGCGCCATTATTTTTAATAATTATAGGAACAGCAGTTGGACACGTGTCTTTATAGGGAAGTGCAACCATCTCAAGTATATTAAATAAGATTCTTTGCACAGGGCTCGAGAAAACCCAGTGGATAAGATCAAGAACAAGGCCCAAGAAAAATCATTAATGAAGCCACAAGTGTGCGCAGTCAAAATAAATTGCATTGGAAGAATAAATCAGATAAGAACAAGAAAAAGAAGAATCTTTATTGATTGATTGAAACTTCATTACAAGAGGCCAGTCAACAAAAAGAAAGTACAATAAAAAGAAAGTTATTTTTCAGAAGGGCTTGCTTCATCATCCGGCCTCTTCTTAGACCAAGCATACACTTCCTTGAGGGCCAATTTGTAAGCCCTTTTGGAAGCAATATGTCTGTCTCTAGAGGCCTCGAGCTCTTTGATCCGAGCACGCACCCAAATATTGTCAATCAAAGACCTCTGGTATTCCCTCTCCATGGCGTCCAATCGCTCGTCCATTTCAACAGCCCGATGAGCTTCCATTGTCAGAAAGGCAACCCTCCTTTCAAGAATACGAGCTTTCCTCACCTCCTCCTCCAGATGAGCAACGTACTCAGGAAGGTTGTCACCACTAGTTTCACGAGGAGAAGCCATTTGTCCGTTAAGTGAAGAATGGATTATACAAAGAAGGCAGGTAAGGCCCCCTTTTATAGGAAGAAACGATGGGTAGATCAAAGGTCATCTCGAAGAAATACTAGCCCTCTTGAACTTCCCAAGGACATTTATGGCTAACTAACGACAGTTCAAGTCCAATTAAGTCATCCAATGAGGTATTAAAGAAATAAACAGACAAGAATGAAAATAGGAAATATTTTATTAATATTTTCGATAATTCGATTACATCTTGGTGATGACACCCAATACAAAAGAAATTACAAAAGACTAATTATTCCGAAGAAGAGCTTTCTTCAACGTCATCCGACCCCGGTTTGGACTGAGCATGCAACTCCTTGAAGGCAAACTTATAGACCCTTTTTGCTGCCTTTTGCTTAGCCAGAGAAGCTTCGAGCCTCTTTATACGTTCAAAGGCCCAATCCCGATCAGCCATCGTCACGTGATGAGCCGCGTCCATATCAGACAACTTTTTTGTCACGACCGTCGGCTTCCTCTTCACGACACGAGCTTTCTTGACTTCATTCTCCAAATAAGCGACGTAATCTGAAGAGTTGTCTCCAGTAGAACCATGGGAAGAAGTCATTACGTCACAAGCAAAGTAATAATAAATTGGATAATGGGGGATGGGGTACTTCCTTTTATAGTAGATAAATGTTGAAAAGGTCAAGGGTTTTCCTCGAAGAAAGATACCAAGATAGGACTTCTTAATGACCTCAAATGGGCCACAGGGAACAGTCATAAATCTATTGTGTTTCTCGATGAAGCATTGGGAACAGCAAGACCAAAGTAACCTTCTCGACAGACCGATCATGACTCCCTCGACGTGGAGACCACACCAAGAAAGTCAGGAAGCACTTGATAGAACATAAAAATTGGACCCGAATGTCTCTTCGGGTATGAATCGACCCACCCATTATTAGAGGATACCCAATGCTTAGATCCAAAAACCCATGGACTAAAAGTACTTTGCTAACAGGCCAGTGTCCATATATGTCATGGACCAACCAGTGAAAGTCCATAGTGCAAAAGCCCATGAGATGACGCATGAGATGGTGACATTTGTCAACATCCTATGAGGCACAATTGCCTATAAATAGCCAAATACCCTCATTAAAAGCGCCCCCCCCCCCCGAAAATATATCTAAAAAATATAGAGAGAATGAGAGAAAAGAGAAAAGCTAATCAGAACTTATCACATCAATAAGCACACCGAGTAAGATAAAGAACCGAGCACCGAAGAGAAGAGAAAAGCCAAGATTAAGTTTGAATTACGAATCCGAGCACAAGTGTAACAATGGAATTGTAAACCAAGAAAGTCTATTTGACGAGCAGTAATAAAGAATAAAGAAGTGTCCAGTACTTGCTTTCTCTTATTATATCACTGTTGAAAAGCATATCACAACCCATCAAAGATTATGCTTTATCAATAGTGTTGTTATCTCTATTGTTAACTAAAATAGTTAGCTAAAAATACATTTTTTTTGTCTCCATTAGTTATGTTAAATCATGTGTTATATTTATAGAAGTTAAAAAAGTTATTAAAGATAACAATGTTTTTAATGTTGTTAATTGATGGTGTGACAAAATATCATTAATTTTCACATAAACTCTATTTGAACTATTACTATTTTAGTGAGATTTACAAAATAACTAATTAATGAGATTTCAATTAATAATTAATTTTAATTAAAATTAGATAATTTTGTTAAGTTAATACACTAATATAGATGTTAAATTTAAGTTACACGTGTGTTATTTAAAATGCAATTAAATAATAAAGTGTTAAATTTAATATTATTAAAAGTAATAAATTTTACAAAATAAAATTAGAAAAAAGAAGAAAAGGGAAGATGAGTTGTGAAAATAGTTAGTAATCACCCAAAAACAGAGAGAGAGAGAGAGAGAGAGAGTAGTTGGGTTGATGTGGTATGAAGAGGAGGTGGAGTCAAACAACATCAGGAGGGACTGGGTTTTCCCATCGCCCTCCTTCATCTCCAACAACAATAACAACAACAATAACAATACATATAACAATACTTTTTAATATTTGTTTCTCGGTCACTTTTTAGTATAGTTCCTGAGATTCATGAGTAAAGGTGCCAATATAGTTCTTATGAGTAAAGGTGCCAATAGTTCAATAAATGTTCCTATATATATATAGTTTTAGATGGGTGTAATTAAACATATGAAACAAAACGCAAAAGCTTACAGATCTTCATATACACTTTCACTTTGAAATTGAGGCATCCAAAGCTTCTCAGGTGTTCAGGATCTAGGTATGTATACCTGGATATCAGTATCTCTAATATCCGTGTTGTGCATATTCATTAAAAGATGCAACCCTCTTAAAGCTAGTGCTTTATCAAAATACTAGGGGATCTTAGATCAATTTCTGTCTTATAAGGAGTTTGTGTAATAATTGTTTTTCCATTTTCTGTTAAGCTACTTCTGCCTTCATATTGTAATAATCTTGTATTTTGCTTGCAGATTCTTATAACAGCCTTGTCTTCTCTGCTACATAGGAATTTTTCTTTGCAGAATCAAGTAACTGAACTACAGGTAACATATGAACTGATTCAAGAACGTCGTACTCGTACCTAGTCTTCCAAATTGTTTGTTTCCTGTAATGCTGAAGGACACGGTAATGTATTGTATATAGCTCTCATCAGTTTTCAAGATTTATTAATGTCTCTGAGCATCTATGACTTGATCTGCAAAACATACAGATTCACGAATTTTGCGATACTTTATAATTTAGTCCCGCGTCGCTGTCTCTTCTAGTGCCACTCGAATTCGTTTACAGTATTTCCAAATAAACAGGGACGGTCATCAGCTTACACATTTGCCTTTATAATTACCTGAGATTCAGCTTTAGAACCTGTAATAGCGACCTTATGTTTTTTAAAAAGTCAGAAACCTTATTAAAAATTTCAAACGGTATAAAGCTTTGTTAAGCTCAAATTTTCCATTCTAATTTCTAAATTACTGATTCCATTAACTTCACTCCTTTCCAGGATCACATATACAAACTCAGTATTAGATTGCAGACTTGCAACTTGGCAGAATCTGCAGGTCTTATACAAGAGAAGACCAATCACTTTCCTAATAAAAGCTTAAAAATCGCCGCTCTGATTATCTCACTCACAATATTGTCTATCCCATATCTCTTCCTTAAATATGTCGACCACGTCTCAAAATCGAAAAAGTCATGCGACAACATCACAGAAGTCTTTCTTGACAAGCAATTAGCTTACAGAGTCGACGCTTTTTTATCGGTTCATCCATACGCTAAGCCATTGGCATTGCTCGTCGTGACCCTTTTATTGATTTGTCTGGGTGGGCTGTCACTTTTTGGTGTCACAGACGATGGTTTAGCTGACAGCCTTTGGTTGTCTTGGACTTACGTCGCTGACTCTGGTAATCACGCAAATTCTGAAGGTATGGGTTCAAGGCTAGTTTCCGTATCTATCAGTTTTGGGGGAATGCTTATATTTGCAATGATGCTTGGTCTTGTTTCTGATGCAATTTCCGAGAAACTGGATTCACTTCGCAAAGGAAGAAGTGAGGTGGTTGAGCAAAACCATACCCTTATACTTGGGTGGAGCGATAAGTTGGTATAACTCTTTACTATTATAAAACTTAATTTTTGGAGCACCCACTATAGCTTTCTTGTGATATTCTTTAGATTTGTGGGAAAAATATCACTTTCTCTGGTTTGCATAACCATTTTATATATAAACAAAATATGGGCTTCTCTATCAATTTCTCATTTTTCATAACCACATTGATTATCGTGCTAAAGTTCACATTATAGTTGTGCAGAACTATTTTGGTTTAGCAAGTTTGAGGAAGAAATTCGATAAATGCATAATTGAGGAATAATTAAGAAAACTGATGGAATGGTGATTTCTGATCTCTCTAAGGATCTCTAAAGATATTATAAATGTGCTATATGGGGAAGCTGAAGTGGTGCTCTTAAGTTTCATTTGTTTGGTCTTTTAAATTTTCACTGTGACATACACGGATGACAACATTTGCATAATCATTCTACATAATGTTGTGATTGTAGGGATCTCTGCTAAATCAATTAGTTATAGCAAATGAGAGTCTGGGTGGAGGGATTGTCGTATTGATGGCCGAGAGAGATAAAGAAGAGATGGAAGCGGATATATCTAAGATGGAGTTTGATTTTAGAGGAACCTCTGTCATATGTAGAAGTGGAAGCCCACTCATCTTAGCCGACCTTAAAAAGGTGGGCCTAATTTTAATTAGCTTTTTAAACTTAGTTCTAAGTAAGATAGTGTGCTTTGAAATGTGATATGTGTGGGTAAAAAAAGTAGGAGTAAGTTACTTTCATCTCCGTTGAGGTATTTGATTGCTACATTTATTTTTTGTTTAACGTTGCACTAAGAGATCTGATGGAGCTGCCTTATTATATGACTATACGTACTTATTGCCTGTGAAGACCAGGTAAATTGTTTTCACTTCTTGTCAATTACCAAGTTAACTTTTTGTTTATCAGAAGACAAATGAACTATGGGGCGAGTTAACCCGAACTGGAATATGCTGATTAAATTAGATTAATATAACTTATATCTGCTAACTAGTAATTTAAACTAATAACTCAACCCTTTATAGACTTAAAGTGATTAATGCAAGGAGCATGAATATAAGTTGAAGCAGCTAAGCGGTCCAGCAAACACCCCCCCCCCACCACCACCACCACCACACACCCATTTACACACACAAATAATTTAGTTTAGTTATTTTCATGTGTGATAATTCAGATTTTAGTATATCTCAATTTCGAATTTGTGGTAAGAAAAGAGTATCTAGTATGGCTAAATTTTCTTGGATGTCTTGTGTTGTATTTGAGTAGTAGAGTACGCATTTAAATATGTGAAGTTAGATGTAGATACAGTTATCAACATACCAGTGAGCATTCTAATGAAATTGGCTAAGATTGCCTATTTAGTGTTGCATCAGTAAAAAAATTTGCACTTGTAATTTGCAAAAGAAATGAAAAACTTTCTGGCTTGTTATGAATTACCCTGTAAACCTTTATATTATTAGAAGGAATATAATGTTTTTTTGAGCAACCTTATCTTCATGATCCTGTTCATTTTCGGACTCCAAGGCCCCACGCCCATATCCATGATCGCTGCCTCACCAACAGTTTAGAATCTACTAGATGAAAAGGTCTAGTAATGATGTATTTAAGGTGAGTATTGGTAGTGTTATACTTTAGTGCTTGCACACTTTTATGCTCTAAATGTGGTAAAACTTCTGATTTCTTTCTTCCGAAAGTTCTTGATTTATTTACTATCTTCTTTAAAAAAAACCGTGTGATGTGGGGTTGTGAATTGCAGTACCCGTAACATGTCATTATGTGGCTTGCTAACTGCACCGCATTATATAGGTATCCGTTTCCAAGGCTCGTGCAATTATTGTCCTTGCTGAAGATGGAAATGCGGACCAGGTTAGTAACTAAAATGATCAAATCCTGCTTTGATTTTGACGATCGGTGAATTATATGTAAATATATATTATACACAGTGATGCTCGTGCTCTGAGGACTGTATTGAGCTTGACAGGAGTGAGAGAAGGGTTATGTGGACACATAGTGGTTGAACTAAGTGATCTAGACAATGAAGTCCTTGTTAAACTTGTTGGTGGAGAACTTGTTGAAACTGTTGTTGCACATGATGTTATTGGTCGCCTTATGATTCAGTGCGCCCGTCAACCAGGCCTTGCCCAGGTCAGTATACCTATTTGATACTAAATGTAAATATGTAATAGTTTCACTCTTTTACCCAAGCAATTATTTTTTAACACCCGGTGCACTATTTTATTGAATTTCGTAATTTAAACACGTGCCTACAGTCTGCACAACGTTGAATACTTAGAGTTTTCACCTTAAATTTTTTATTCAAAAGAACTACCGATTGTTTGATGACACATGTTTACTGAACAGCAATCTACACGAATTCGAACAATTAGGACACTTGCATCAAACTATAAAGTTATGAGCACTAGTAAGTTTTGATAGGTTGGTTTAGAAATTGTGAAGTTTTGGGTGTATTGACAGTGCCGTCTCCAGGAATTTAGAGGCCCTAGCAAATATTGTAGGGAGAAAAAAATAGAGGCCCCCAAAACAACAACAATACAAATTATCTCAAAAATCCAACATCAAGCAAATAAACAAACAATAACACATTTAATATTCTCAACAATAGGATAGCAAAAAATAGAATCTAAATGAGAATAGGGTACAATTGAACTAAACAAAGTTCCCAATCAAATGCTGTTAGGTTTATATAAATTGCCAATATGTTTAAGAAGAGCCAATATGTTGTTGTTGTTGTTATTTAGATATTTAATTACTTTAGTTATC
This sequence comes from Primula vulgaris, assembly GCA_963920805.1. Classification (NCBI taxonomy): domain Eukaryota; kingdom Viridiplantae; phylum Streptophyta; class Magnoliopsida; order Ericales; family Primulaceae; genus Primula; species Primula vulgaris. The sequence continues at coordinate 17,952,159 of OY987215.1, forward strand.
TACTAAATAAATGTAATACAAAAACAAGTTCACTTGATAATATTTTAAGTAAAAGCTTTGGGTTCCATCCCTTTTCTATTGATATATAAATAATAATCAAAAAGAGTGGCTATCAAATACTGAAGATAATTAATGACATATAAATGATATAGAAATAGTCATTAATCATCTAAATTAAGTAAACATGTGAAGTAAAAGAAGACAAGAAGTTCGTACTCATTAATTAATAATATTCAAAGCATTAGGACAGGGGAGAGATTTGAGGAAGTATTCTGCTTATCTTTTTTACTAGTACTGTTTCTTTAAATAACCAAGGTTATAAATGTAGTTTTATAAGAAAAAAATGTGGCCCCTTTTGAATTTGTGGCCCCTGCGAATTGCAGGGTTGAATGGCCCTCCAGCCGGCAGTGTGTATTGAGTCTAAATTGTGCATAATGCTAGGTTGGTATACTACTTGTTGGGTTTTGTGTTGATTGTGGTCTAAATTGTAAACTGTCATAGTAGAGTGTCATGATTGTTAATAAAGGGATAGATTTGCGTAGAAAAAACTCACTCTCCATTGTAAATTTTGATCAGAAGAACTATCATGTGTATAGTAAGTGTACAAGTGTAACATAAAAAAAGTGAAGCTTGAAAGAAAGAAAAAGAAGTCTGCGTCGAATTAGTATCGTTGTAGAATTTACGAGTATTCTTTGTTGTGTGTTTTGTTATGATTTTATATCTAGGGTTTTGTTATGATTTTATGTTTTGTTGTGGTTATCGTTATAGAATGACATGGAGTAATTTAGCTCTTTTATTTTCTGGTTGGATCAGATTTAAACGGATTAATGTGTCGGATTTTTTACAGATTGACCAGATCGGTTTGATCCGATCCCGTTTGGATTACCGTTAAAGAATCATAAACCACTCCATCATGTACGGATTAGATATTTTGAATCCTAGACCATACCGTTTGATGCAAAATCCGAACGAATCCTAACCAAACCACTGGATCGGTTCGGATTGACGGATTTTACTTACAGCCCGAATACCTTCGTCTTATTAATATAAAATGTGGATATACATATTATATACGTTGAATATGTATTAAGTTTGACAGTTTAAGGTGGTACGCCTTGTTCAGGTCCAACTTTGGTTACTAACATATATCTTTGTTGCATTTGAAAATTTTCGCAACGCATATATATACATGTGTAGAATCTGTAGATTATTAATAGATCCTATTGCCTATTGGTGATGCCTTTTCTTCCTTGTTGGATTGGGCAACAATAGATCTGGGAGGATATACTGGGTTTTGAAAACTGTGAATTCTACATTAAAAGATGGCCAGAATTAGATGGAATTCAATTTGAGGATGTATTGATCAGCTTCCCAGATGCCATTCCTTGTGGAGTGAAGTCAGCTTCTTATGGTGGAAAAATAATACTTGATCCTGATGATTCATATCTTATGCAAGAGGGTGATGAAGTTCTTATAATAGCAGAAGATGATGACACCTATTCCCCAACTACGTTGCCAACGGTGCATCCCTTTTCTTTACTATTATTTGTTCTATTTTATGTGAAATAGATACGAGTATCTGGGAAGAAGATTTTAAGTTCAGTTTATTCTCCATATGATCGTTTTGGTATAAAAACAATCAAGCCATTAAGAAATTCATTGTTCCAGTACCCTGTGCTTTAGCTTTTTATATGTTTTTCTTCACCCTCTTAGCCCGCCTGGTAGGTTACATATGGGGTAATATCACTTTAGTGCCATGAGTTTTTGGTCATATTTACTTCAGTGATCTGACTTTCAAAAATGTTGAATTGGTGACCCAGGTTTCACATATAGTTTGATTTAGTGACCTCTTTAACTTCACAAGTTTTAAACAATTGCAATACAGCCCACTTAGTTTAAAAATTAATAAAATAGACACCGATTTGTTGAAAATGACAAAATTAACTTTTTAATTTTACAATTTTTGTAAAACACACGTTTTCTAATAAGCAAGCTTTTCTTTATAATAAATACAATTTTAGACATAATTTTTGTTCTTTTCAGAAAGGTTTTAATCTGTAAAAAAATTGTTTTAATCAGTAAAAATTACACTACATCCGTAAATAATTTTTGATAATTAAATAAGTGTACGGATTAATATTAAAAATTGTCTGGTAAATTACAGAAAATTATTAAAGAAAATTACACGGAGTTATCGCACATAAAATTTTACGTTCCCATGACTTCAACATGGAGTTATACTATTTTTTTCGTAACAAAAAGGTTCACAAAAAGACAAATTGGCACTTTTACCATTATCAAATAATCAAGATACGCGTAGTGTAATTTTCTTTAATATTAATCAGTACACTTTTCTTTAATTGTCAAAAATTATTTACGGATGTAGTGTAATTTTTACTGATTAAAACAAATTTTTTTCAGATTAAAACCTTTCTGAAAAGAACAAAAATTATGTCTAAAATTGTATTTATTATAAAGAAAAGTTTGCTTATTGGAAAATGTGAGTTTTACAAAAATTGTAAAATTAAAGAGTTAATTTTGTCATTTTCAACAAATCGATGTCTATTTTATTAATTTTTAAACTAAGTGGACTGTATTGCAATTGTTTAAAACTTGTGAAGTTAAGGAGGTCACTAAATCAAAGTATATGTGAAACCTGGGTCACCAATTCAACATTTTTGAAAGTCAGGTCACTGATTTTTTTATTACCCTGTTACATATTGTCTTTGCATTTTAACATTAGATATAGATTCCAGCCTTTTTAGTTGTATCTTAAAATTTTGCCTTAGTATACTTTGTTGATGGATGTTATAAAGTACCTCTAATAATTAAAAAAAAGTGTGCTTCGTAAAAATGAGTGATTGGTAAGTGTATGTGTTTGGTAAAAAGGTAAATGCATGTGCACTTCTATTTTAAAATATCTTCTTACTGGATAACTTTCCAAATCTATACTATGAAAGACAGAGAAGCTAAAATTGGTGTAATCTCACCGAAAACGTAGTTGTGATTTTGTACTTTTTTAAGTAAATAAAAGTGAAAACATAGGTGAAACAAATAAGTATGCGTCCGCAAGTGTGTTTTTGGGGTGTAAATTTGGGAACAAAATGTCCATATTAAGAAGCGTAAGTTCCTTATGGACGTGCTTCTTGTTTCAAACCAGTGTGCTAGCGTTCACTTCAGGAAAACACCCTTTTGTTGTGAGCGAACATTATTGATTTATTTTTTATCATGGTCATCAGATACTTGCTATTCTGGCGAGCCAATCATGATTATATAAGCTAAATCTTTTATTACTTTAATAACAGTGCCTCTTATTTTGTAAGTAATACATTACTCCTACCTTGTGTTAGTCCGACATGCAGTGCTCTAGACTACAGTCAACTTACTAAAGAAGAGAGAGAGAAACAAAAAAACAAATCACCAGCATCCTGACACTGCAAAGAGATTCTTATCTGCTTTTTTGCATATTGGGAATTTAAGTGAGTGGGGCATACGTAATCAGAACCAAAAAACTTACGGGATATATAATCAATTTCAACATTCAGGTCACAGAAGCTCCATTCATTCATATTTCTCGATCAACAGGAATGCCACAGAAGATTCTACTTTGTGGATGGAGAAGGGACATTGATGATATGATTGTGGTACGTTCTAATTTCTTTTCTTTTCTTCTCCTTAATTCTGCAGATTTGGAGAGGATATGTACCCAAAGATTACAATTTTCCAAAGTCTGCTGAAAAGATACTTTTGTGTGGTTGGCGCCGAGATATGGAAGATATGATTATGGTAATATGAGAAATATAATCTGTAAGATCACCTGCTGTGGTGGTAGCGCTATGTGGAGTTTTTAAAATTCTGACTCTCCATTGTTTCTGTACAACCTATTTCCTTAATTTATGAAAATAATTTTTGAGTAGGTTGCGTGCTTTAGCCTAAGTATTCTATTGCCATGCTAACTTTGTTTGTAGGTTTTGGATGCGTTTTTAGCCCCTGGATCTGAGCTGTGGATGTTCAATGATGTTCCCGAAGATGATAGGAAAAAAAAAGCTCATTGATGGTGGCCTTGATATTGAGCGTTTGGTGAATATTGCACTTATTAATCGTGAAGGAAATGCTGTGATACGACGGCACTTAGAAAGCCTTCCTTTAGAATCTTTTGATTCGGTAAGTGTCATATTAATTGTGCTTCTCTTTATTAATTTATAAGATGCTTCCAATACAGTGCATAAGCCTTGACGAGCAAGGTCATATCAACGAAAATCGGAACTTTTTTTATTTTCACCGTGTTACCTATGAAATTATTCTTAGATATAGGGGCTTGAAATGTGTGGTTTTCATACTGCACTTTTTTTCTTGTTTCTTCTTGGAATTCTGTTCGGCAGATATAGCATCTAGAGTTGTGAGCATTGTGTTTCAAGTAGCAAGTTGGGAACTGCAAGAGAGTTATATCTTTTAAATATCTTAGTCCTGAAAATCTATTTTTTCCAGATATTAATTCTAGCTGACGAATCCGTAGAAGATTCAGCCATTCAAGCAGATTCCAGATCTCTAGCTACTTTGCTATTAATTCGCGATATTCAGGTATTTTAGAGGACTAAATTGATTATGGTTTTGGAACTTTAGTGACTACTTTGTGTAGTTTAATTGTAATTCTCTTTACATTTGCATTCCTTTTTCTTTCTTGCAAAAAGCCGAAAAGCGGACAAATACATGGGAATTTTCAAAAAGAAGAAAATAGCAAAAAGGATAAAATTATTAGATGAATAAAATTAATTTAGCCCTGTTCATTTCCGAATTTCATTTCAGAAGTAGTTTTCTTTTGTCATTGGAATATATATATAGGAAAATTACCCAAAAGATATTGTTTTCTTCGTTACTATCGAGTTAATCATAGGTCTCTCATCTGAAATTAATTGATACCAATCTCGGATTGTTAGACTCCTATTCCTTGACGAGGTAAAAGAACCATTCACGCAACAGTTGTGCATATTTCTACAATAGGTCAAATTTTATTTAATATTGGTTATCTAATTCAGAAATGGTGACCAAAACCTGGCTTTCAAAACTCCGTAGCTTTTTATGAATAACACTTGTTTGGTGTTCATTTGTTTGTCGGGGTTTAAAAAACTTGCTCTTTTCGAACAGATCCATGATATTTCTGTGTGTTTTTCTCTATCTATTATTTTGTCGTATACCTTTTGGAGATGCGCTCCTCTTAGAGTCATATTTGATAGGAAAGGCAAAACTCAAGTTAATCTTGACAGCTACCATTGATATTTTTTTATCCAAACCATTTATATTTTCAATGCAAACCAAACCTTGGATCTGATCAGTTTGTTCGAGTTTGCGGATTTATCAGTTTGGAGCGGATTCGAATTGGATTCAGTTTTGATAGTGTTCGTTACTCATTCTTGTTAAGAGTTATTAGTTTATATCTATTTTATATTGTAATTTGGAGGACCAGTAATGTAATTTTGGCTATTACTCTATTTTTAATATATATGAACTGTGGGTGTATTTTAGTAATACACCACGTCATTTTCGCTATCATCTGACTGTTCTTAATCTACTTCACAGCATATTTGAGTGACAGATAATTCAAAACAAAAAATAATCAGTACTTAATAGACCAGTTGCACACTCCACTTATTTTAAGTCTAGCGAAATTACTTTAATAACATAAATAATTTGTTCTACCAACAAAATACATCGATGCGAAATTCCCATAATATATATTAAATAAAATAATGAGCTCTTGCATTATTATTGAGGCACTGTGGTTAGTTGTTGTTTATTAAATTATACATAGAGATATATATTTTTATATATAACCCACTAGGAGTAGCCTAGTGGGCTAGAACCCGCTAAGAATAGCTTAAGTACAGGGTTCGAGTCTTGTTAAAGGAGTGTGTGTGAAATGCCTTGATCCTCTTTAATAAGATTTTTTTGAAAAAAAACATATATATATATATATGTTTTTTAACTAGGGGTAGATCGGATTCATTGAGGTTTTTAATGAGTTCAAAGGATTAGATTCAGTGGTTCGAGTTCGTTCTTATGAACATAAATGAAACATAAAATGAACAAATAGGAACAGACCTAAATCATATTTGCAACATGCGAATTTATAATTAGCTATATCTATGTATATGTATATGTTTGTTTCTAAAGTAAGTAGTTTACTTTTTAAATTTTTTATCGTTATTTTCTAGCCTTTGGATTGAATGTTCGGTAAAAATTAACCTTTAAACTGAAATGACTATGTTTCCCCTGAATACAGGATGGACTTTTTTGGTGGCATCATATTTATCCGTTAAATTAGACAGAAGTATACAGAATCGCACCAAAATTGTAGTATAGTCTACTAATTAAAACATGTAGCAGTATGGTGTATAAAATCGCAAAAAATTGACAAGTATAGTGTTCAAGCTGTGAAAACCTTTAGAAGAAATAGAATGCTGATGTCAAGTTTTGATGACTTGGTCGTTATCATTAATCAATAAGCAAAACTATCCTAAAAATGTTTTCAAACCTCAAGATGCTATACACAGATAAATATCTATTAGTTTAAGACTTTAAGTCCATTTCTTTCTGGGAGAACTAGTAAGTTTTTTCCCATCAAAATCATTAAGTTGATCCTTTATCCTGTTGAAGTAGCATTTCATCATTTATGTCCTTCTAACTCTCCCTTATTATATTGACTTGCAATTAGCTGTTATTTTCATTTGGTTATTACCTTGTTTCGGTCTATAGTGACAAGTTTCTTAATGGTGTATGGTTCTGTTAAATACCTAGTGCACTTGCAGTGGCACTAAATAACATTTGACCTTTTTTATTTACTATGTTAGATATATGTTTTATTTTCTAGTCAACTTATTTGCAAATCAAGTAAGTTCCGATTGGCTTTAACAGGGGAATGAGATGCATATAAGGCCAGCTGATCTCTACCTTCACGAGGGCGAGGATTTGAGTTTTTACGAAGTAGTTTTACGTGCACGACAGAGGAGAGAAATTGTAATTGGGTACCGTTTAGTTAATGCAGAGAAAGCCATCATTAATCCACCGGCTAAACATGAGAAAAGAAGATGGTCGCTAAAGGATGTTTTCGTTGTAATTGCCGAAAAGGAATGACTGTAAAGCAAAAGATGTGTGCTTTGCACAAATTTTTAGTGAGAAAAGCGGATGCTAAGAAAATATATACGCTGCTCTTGAATTGTCAGTATGTGTCTATAAGTAGTTGCTACGCAGAAGAGACCAAGAACATAGTTTCTAAAATGGGGGCAACCTGTGTAAGATAACATACGGATGGCAAATGAGTGTTGTTCGTTAGAGATAAAAAATTAAAATAGCAAGCAACAATCTGATAGCGAGCAATTGAAATGGCGTGTTTCCTTTCGAAGTGGCCATTGCTTACAATTGTCGTGCAAATTTCATATGAAGAGATGTTGATTCTTCCCTATTCGGGATAAGCCTGAATTGTTGTGCTTTTCCCCTATGGAAATAGGAACAAGCTACCTTACGGATTATGATTGCTAGGATTTTTGAAATGATAGAGTACGTTAAGTGGTTCGACTGTATACATGCATGATCTGACTGTTTTCTCATACAAGAAAAGGAATAATAGTTGAGTAGTAGCTAGAATTACTATAAAAACGTTGACGTTTGTTAAACCAAATATTAAAATGCATCCTTGACCAGCACAAGGTACGAAATTCTTAATATCTTCTGTCGTATCTGTTTCTATGGGTTTGTTGTTTGCATTAAACTCATCGTAAAATGCGATTTTGAACCCTCTATTACCAAAATTTTTAATGGAGGAACCAAACCACCATAATTTAGCAGTTTTGTTCATTTCAGTCTAATTTAACAAAAAAAAAAATGGTCTCACTACATATTTTCCGTCCGTGCTTATTGTCATCACTCATAAGTGTCTTTACATCATCAAACTGATATGAACATTAAATTTGAAGACCACAAATAAAATAAAATAAAAAATTATCAAACAAACAAATAGAAACAAAGTTTGAGAGGTATTTTCGTAAAGTACGAGTTTTTATCCAAAAATTTAAAGATTAGTTGACAAAACCGTTGATATAGTAGTTTGGTTAATCAGTTAAATAATTTGCTAAGTGGATATAAATTCGCAATTGAAGGTAAATTTTGTACACAAGAAAATTATTTAAAGAGTGCCCTATCCGTCCGAAAATGTTTCGTATAATTATTCCTTATTCCAAATTTAGTATCATCTTCTTCAGAGCTATATGGGTCACCTGAACGAGAGTCCTCAAAATATACAGTTTTATCATGAATATGTTTTTGACATGTTTCTCCTCTAGAATACCCCTCAAATGTATGATCAATGTGGAGATTACCATATGTGTTTTTGGTTTGATAAGAGGTGGGCAATAGGAAATGAGTGAATACTTATATAATGGATAATAATTAGTAGGGTATTGAAATAATGGAATCTGAGATATTTGAGATGGTTGGTACTCATAAGATTGATTTTGTGAAGGTTTGTCGGGTGGATATTGGGATAGTCGATATGGAGAATATGGATTTATATTATAATTTCAAAATTTATTTTTATTTGAAAGGAATGTATGAGTGGTGAAAATAGAATTCTGAGTTGTGAATTAAAATGAAATCTTTATAATGATTTTCTTATGTGGAGTAAAAAAAAATTGAATATCAATGTAGTAAAAGTAATTAAGTAAATGCAAGTTGAACTTGATGAACCTTATAATTTGAAAAGACCCGCTGACACCACATAATTTTGAAAACAAAACTATTGAAGCATCAAACCGTTATTACAATGGAACGGTTTGCTGACGTGTCCAGACAAAACGTGTAGTGTAGAAATACTAGCTAACATGGATATGACGCGTAGGCAAACTGTGCAATGTGAAAATACTAGCTGACATGGATATAGCACATGTGCAAATCGTTACTATCTGAAATGGTTTGGTGATGTGTAAATTCTTTATTTAAAATGAAAATCAATTATGTGTTGGAACGTGTGCAAAATCATTCTTGACAGCAGCGGTGCACATTTTGGAAGTAGCGTGGTTAAGAATAAAGTAGGGGTGAGTTAGGATCGGGATCCGACCTGTAAACCCTCAACCCGTATTCCGACCCGATTAGTTATGAAAGTGGAAAAAAAAATAATATTGATACCGACCCGACAAAAGTCGGGACCCGATTACTTATAATATAAATTTTATTTTATTTACTAATCGTAAAGAAATTATATATTCTCTCTATATATATCTCATTGTTTAATTTTGTGGCTTCTTATTTTCTTTTCAGCATTTTTTAGAGTATTTACATTTTGGGTGTCAAATGGTTCTTGCAAATGTTCCGGTTGACCTTGGTTAAGGCCGAGTAATTGGAGCCTGATTGTGATTCTTACTACTGCAAATATATGCTATAGTTTGTTTAAATTTAGGTTGTTTGTCTCGTAATTCTGTTTGAATTTCTAATTGTTACGTACGAGCAATTTGAGTTGAGAAACCAAAGGGTTTTAAAATATCAACAGTAGCCTTGTCAATTGTAGGAAAATGATTGTCGGAAAAGCAAAACCGGTACTACTTATAGGGAGAACTGTGATCTGGTGGTGGCGGTGGTACAGCAGCAACAACAGGTACGGTGGGACGGTGGATTTTAAGAAGCTGAAGCCGATGATAATGAAAAGGATAGAGGAGAGAGAAAAAGAATACCCAATCAAAGCAATGATACCAGTAGCAGAAGCTGTTCTTAATGCCAGAGCTCGACTATTCGAAGGTGTATCGACCCTTATCCCAGTCGTCCCTGTACTCTCCTGCAAGTAAGTCAAGTCGCCTTCTTGTTAATAAATTTTCACAACTGGTTACTTTTATGTATGTTGTACATGTATTATATTAATGCCTCTTTTGTTTTATGAAAGCAAAGGCAAGTATTTCCTATTTCGTAATCGTAATCACAGTGTGTGATAAATTTTTATGCTGACAGATTTAAGTAGTTTGTAAGACATGTAGAGGTGTGGAGAAAAAAATATGTATATGAAAGTGATTTTTTAACAATACACAGGCTGCATTTTGGTAATCCAAAATTATAGCAGGTTAATATGTTTGTTCAAAAACCTGTTAATGCTTAGATGCCTAGATGCCTAGATGGTAGATGATATGATATGATAAAGCTTTGAAGTAAACAGTATATTTTGATAAGAATACTGGGAAACTTCATGTTTCGGTGGAGAGTTCTCGAGGTTGTTGCAGTTCAATCTTTTTCTTTTGGTTCAAGTTTAGATGGTTTTGATAAATTCGGAAACGTAAACATTTCCTTCACATCTACAGTTTGAAAAACAAGATTTAGTCTCTGAAGTGTGATATACTGGTTTGTACACAAATTCTGTACCTTGAAGAAAAAGCAGTTTTTCCCTCATGGTTTAGAAGTTGGATGCTCAGATGTATACATGTGGCAGCAGGTTATCTTTGGTTTCCGATTAGGTTTTACCTAAAGCACTGTTTCTAACTATATGCAACATACCAATTGGTTAAAGTTGAGCAGTGAACATTAATTTATATTAGAATTTGTTAAGACATGGAAATTTTGTTTACGTTATCCGGTAAGAAAGATTCAATTTCTTCTTCTTTACTTATTAATTATAATTTCTCCTTTTCTATTTATTTCTGTTAAATGGGTTTATTAGAAGAAAAAAATCCGTTGGTTGATAGTGTCTTGTACGGTTTCTCCTGTTCTCCTCTTTTGTGAGGTCCCTAATTTCTTTCCGCATGTCAATATCCTCCTAATTTTTTTATATTTAAAATTACATCTCTACATGTAAATATGGTACCTTTGAGATCACTGTAAAAAGTTTATACTCTATCATGACCTCCAATTTACAGAATTCTTACCCTTGCGATCACTCTTAATCTAGTACTGGATAATTGACACTAGATCCAAGTTAGAACACTGTCTGATGTGCTAAAAAGAAAGCAAGAATCTTGTATAACATGTAAATTAGCTTAGTACCCTGTAATGAGTTCTAGAAATTAGTAGTCTGTACTCTGTAAATCGTCTGGATTTTAAAAAAGTTTATGCAAAGCTGAAAGTATAAGTTATTACTTGGTCTGAAAAGTTGAAGAACATCAAGTTCCTTATTAGACTAGAAAAAAGCTACATGACCTTGTTCCATTCTCAAGTTTCTTTCCCCTGTTTAGTTGTAGTGGGAAACAGCAGAAGTAATCACTCAAGACACTGAAGCACCGTGAACTAATCCCACTAGCTATAATGCTGGTGTATAGTGTAGAAGGATGTTTATGCCGGCTCGCATATGAACTCCACTTCGATCACACGTAATTCACATGAATGGTTCTAGAGTTTGCTAAAAGAAAGTTATATTATATAGGTGTTCCCTGAAGTTTACATTAAGTGAGAGAGGTGGATGAGTACTTATGATGGGAATAAATTAATATAGGGCAGATCTATAACAGATTTAGACCTTTGTGGTTTTATTCGACTGTTAATTTTTTTACATCGGCTACTTACTTAAGGTGAATCGACTCTTGTTTGGAATCTCTGTCAATAAGTATCTTCAGACGAATAGAGTTTACTTCTCATTCTTGGTTGCACACGTTCATTTTCCTTCTCCCCCCATCTTGTCCGGTTTTCCCTCCACCCACCTTCATTGACCCGAGCTCGATAATTGTTTTACTTTTTTTTTTTTACCTTGTCAAGTAGACATCTAGTTTTTTATGTTTTAAGATTTATCCTTCTTTAATTGTTAAACTGTTAGGAAGTGGAGGTCTTACCTTCACTTTATAAAAGTCCGTTGGATTAAATTAATAACCCATTAGGCAAGTAAGATGTGCTAAGATTAACAGATTCCGTTCATGTTTGCTTTCCAGAATATACAAAGTCTAGTCTATTTATCGATAATTGACTAGAATGCTATTGACAAAACGTTTCGTCTGATGTTCTGAGTGCTGTTACGCAGTTTCAGTTGTAACTGAAAGTTTCTGGCAGAGTTAATAAATAAAACGTAAAGATGAACACAAGACGTTTGATTACGGAGTTCGACCGAGTCTACTTCTCCGGCGCCCTTGCTCAGATTAATGTGATATTGAGAAAGGTTACAATGTTTGACTCAAGATTTACAATAATATGACCCCCTCACGTATATGTCTATCTTGCACTGCTCCCACCTCTCAACTATTACTTACTCCATCCGTTCCCAATTAATTGTCTACTACGAAACTACGTGCAATTTTGAGCAGACAATAATTTGTATCAAAATTGTCGGAATGAAATTTTTTAAAAGTTAATTATATAGTTCAAACATTAAATTATATGATTTATTTTTGAAAATTTTCATTTCGACAATTACGATACATGTTATAAGCCGGTCAAAATTGCACGTAATTTCGTAGAGGGCAATTAATTAGGAACGGAGGGAGTACAAATCTAATGGCATCCCGCCTTTATCTAATGGCATCCCACCATTGATATTCTCTCCCCCCTATTGTATTTTTAAGACCATGTGTATATCTCTCTATTTTTCTCTTTCAATATAATTATCACACACTTTACAAGGTTATACTCCCATATATACACGTAAATAAAATCTCTATTTCCATACAAGATTATCTCATAATCAATCAAGATAATTCGTGCATAATCTCTTTTGATTTTGTGTTCAATATATTTCCTTGTTATCTTCAAAGCTCTTCTATTATCTTCTTCTTTAAGGTCAAGATCAACGGTAAGTGCTTGGATTGTGCGGTGTGCCCTATTTACTGAACGAGTAAAATATTTAGGGTTATCTATGATGTCTTATAGAAAGTTAAGTAAGAATTTGGGAGTGTGTAATTTGACAAAAATTATCAAACTATACAGGGCTGACCGGTCACTGTGATCGGTCAGCTCTGACCGGTAAGGGTTACAGGTCAGGTTCGAAATAGATTGGAATTTCATATCAGATTAGATCTGATCCAAAAATGAGTTTTAAACTCATCTAAGGGCATAAAAATGCTAGAAATGGCAGAAATTGTATGAAATACTTGGAAAGGACTATTAGAAACAGTAGTTCCCCGGCAACGACGCAAAAATACTGACTGTCCCCGAACGTGTTGTTTTTACACACTCGAGGGCCTCGCAGGAGCCCGAGGGTATTAGTAGTATTTATCGAGTAAGACTACAAAGTTATCGTCCGGGAAACCATGTGGTCGCTAGATCTAGTCTTTTCCTAGGCGTTTACTATTTTAAATATGATAAAAAAAAACTCACGAGGAGAGCGTTAGCGGTTGGGTTGTCAATCCAACGGCTCGATTGCTCAACTAAGAACACTTAAATATCAGTTTATTTAAGATTATTTAATGCTACTTTTCAGTTATATCAACCTAAATAAATGTACTTAGGGCGCTAGGACGACTAATAACTAATTTTTGTGTGTTATTAACGTGATTTAACTAGTTTGCATGCAAGAGATTCGAGATTAATGTTGATTATGATGTAAATAATAGTAAACATGCATAAAAAACAGTAGAGATACTAAGAACACGAGATCGTAATGAAAAGTTTGAATTGAACTCACAAAACGAAGTCGATGTTGAAGGCAGGGAAACATGCATGTGTGGATTTGACAAAGATTTCTCCACTAGTCAGGTTGGAAAAGCGGTGTTTTTACTCTGCTACAGGCTGCCCTTAAAGTTGCCTCGACCAAGATGACTAAACACGAGAAAACGTGCATCGATAATCAACACGCTTTCTTGACTCCTATGTCGTAGTATTTTAAATAATTAGTTTTGCGATTTAGAAAGGGATAACGGCGCAACTTGTTACTCCATTGTCTTTCATATAAGTGCAATTATTTCAAAATATTTAATAATAAAATAATATGGGTTTATTACCAAATTCCCAGACCAATATGGTTGGATTACAAAGTTCCCAAATGCATCAGGGTGTATTTCCAAGCGTGAGAAATAATATGGGTGAGAATAACTTTGATAATGTTTTTTTTTTTTTTGCGAAGGAAAATTCTTTTATTACCGTACGTACTTTGATAATGGGATTTAACCCCTTCGAAGCTTCAAAAGTCGAGCTAAACTTTACACTAAGCAATCTATGGACTAACTGCCTTAAACATGAATAAAATGTCACTACATAGTTGTCTCGCCGGAGGGGAAGATTTGTCGTGTATCCGGTCATTTCTTTCTCTCCAAATTTTGTAAACTGCAATGGAGAACAATAATTTCCCTCGCTTAGCTCCTTTAGTATTTCCTTTGAATCTTTCCATAGCCTATAATATCCAATCTTCCCAAGTATACTTCTGATCTTTAACACTAATATCCAACACAAGACACAAAACCTCAAAAGAATAGGGGCAATTATATAAAAGATGATCTAAGGTTTCAGAATGCATATTGCGTAATATGCATCATCATCTACAAGATTAATAGCCTTCATCTCAGCTCTAGTTTAAACCTTTTTTTCTTATAGCAAGCCAAAGAATAAATGCACACTTAGAGATTCTCGGCCTTTTCCATGTTAAATCATACCAAGGCACTTTCGAAGCTCTTTTCCTGATCGATTGCCAAGCAGAATCAAAAGAAAAAAACAGCCATATAACCAAATTTCCTTATCATCATTTAACGTATCAGGAGAAGGAATACCAACAAGTAAATTCACTAAATCAAACATATATTCAGAGTGAGAATGAGGAATATTCCAGCAACCATTTGAGATAATTGAGCATACTTTTGCCGCTCTAGCAAGACCAGAATTGTAGATTATAATAGGGTCTATAGTTTGACAAATTGGCCATGTAGGAAGCCAATGATCGAAGAATAAGGAGGCATAAGTGCCAATGCCAGGTCTATAATGTATAAAACTCCTAAACATACCTCTCATCTTTAATAGTTTTTTCCATGCATGTCCAAGAACACACAGGTATACTAACATCTCAAAAGCTATCACCCTTGTGATAATTAGCCTGAATCCATTTTTTCCAGATTGAGCTATAAGCTTGGTTGCAAATAATCCAAATACACTTGGATAAAGGTGCTTTATTACAGTCCTTAAGACTCTTAGTGCCCAGACCTCCTTCGGAAAGGGGTAAGGTAACAGAATTCCAAGCAACTTTAGCACCAGAATGATTTGAAGCACACCTTTCCAAAGAAAATTCCTCATGATATCTTCAACTTTTTTATAAACAGCGGCTGGTAAATAAAATGTGTACGCCAATAGTTTTGCATCGTACCCAATACCGATTTAATAAGTTGCAATCTGCCAGCAAAAGATAAAAATCTAGTTGTCCTATGCGAGACCCTAGCAACCACTTTTTCCACCAAAGGCATACAATCAACGAGTTTTAAGTTTTTTAGTGATAAGAGGCACACCCAAATACTTCATTGGGAGCGATCCATCTGTACATATCTAAACATGTTAAGAAGAGAAGTTTTCAGTTCATCAGATACACCGGAAAAAGTGTACTTTTTCCCGGATTTACTTTTAATCCAGAAAAGGCATAAAATAAGCTTAAAGAATGTTTAACTAATTGATAATGTTGGTACCATGAAAAATGCTGGTTATTTTCAAACACCACAAGCTTATAAGGAACATGCTCTTCCTAAACATTCAAACAAACAATTCAGGTTAATTATAGGGGTAATTATCTATTAGTCACACTTTTGATACTTTATCTCCAAAAAGCCACACCTCAATGTTTACATTCTCAATAAGTCACACTTTTTTAAATTCAACCAATTTACAAAATTGCCATTATCCCAACCTTTAAATTATTATTTCTCTTTATTTAAATCTAAACAAGTATATATATGAAAAAATAACAATATTTTCAAAATTACAAAACAAAGCAAATTTTTTTTTTTAAAACTCACACAAAAAAACAAAGCATAAAATACAAAACAAAGCATAGTTTTTTCACATAAAAAAAATCGTTTATCCACACACAAAAAATCGAGAAAAACCCGAAACAAATAAATAAAATCAAGAAAAATAAAAAATCATACGGGTCAATAGAAATTGCATAAAAAATGCATACGACTCAATAAAAGTAAATAAAAAGTGCGTACTAGTGCATAAATGGTGCATAAAAAGTGCATACGAGTGCATAAAAGATGCATAAAATCTCAATACAAGTGCATACGAGTGCATAAAAAGTAAATAAAATTACATACGAGTGCATAAAAAGTAAATAAAATATGAATAAAAATGGATACGGATACATAAAAAATGCATAAAAGGTCAATAAAAGTGCATATAAGTGTATAAAATGTCAATAAAATTGCTTACATGTGCAAAAAATAAATAAAAATGTCAAAAAATATGAAAATTCACAAGAAACCCGAAATAAATAAATAAAATCAAGAAAAAAAAAAAAAAAAAAAAAAATCATACGAGTCAATAGAAAGTGCATACGGGTCAATAAGTGTATAAAACTTGCATATGATACAGGTACATAAAAAGTGCATACAAATGCATAAAGGGTGCATAAAAGGTCAATAAAATTGCATACGAGTGCATAAAAATGTATAAAAGTGTGTAAAAGTGGATACAGGTGCATAAAAGGTCAATAAAAGTGTATATAGGTGCATAAAATATCAATAAAATTGCATACGGTGTATAAAGAGGTCAAAAAATATATAAATTCACAAAAAAAAATTCAAAATAACCCGAAATAAATAATTAAAATCAAGAAGAAAAAAAATCAATAGAATGTACATAAAAAATGCATACATGTCAATAAAAATGTATAAAACGTGCATACGAGTGCATAAAAGTTGTATAAAAAGTGCATACGAGTGCATAGAAGGTGTATAAAATATCAATAAAAGTGCATACGGTTGCATAAAAGGTCAATAAAATTGCATAAAATTGCAAAAAATATGCATAAAAGTGGATACGGATGCATAAAGGTTAATAAAAGTACATACAAGTACATAAAACGTCAATAAAATTTCATACGGGTGAAAAAAAATTACATAAAAAGGTCAAAAGATCAAAAAAAAATAAAAAAATCGAATAAACCGTAAATAAATAAATAAAATCAAGACAAAAAAATAAAAAATAAAATCATACGAGTCAATAGAAAGTGCATAAAAAATGCATATGATATGAGTGCATAAAAAGTGTATAAAGATGCATAAAAATGCATATGAATGCATAAAAGATTAATAAAATTGCATGCGAGTGCATAAAAGTGTATAAAAATGGATACGGTTGCATAAAAAGTGCATAAAAGATAAATAAAAAAGTATACGGGTGCATAAAAGATCAATAAAATTTCATAGCGTGGATAAAAATTGCATAAAAAAGTCCAAAAATATAAAAATTCATAAAAAATATAAAAAATATAAAAAATCGAAAAAAGCCGAAATAAATAACTAAAATCAAGAAAAAGTAAAAAAATCATACGGGTCAATAGAAAGTGCATACAAGTCAATAAAAATGCATACAGTTTCATAAAAGTTGGTTACTTTTTAAACCAAAAAAATTTAAATCCACTATTGTGTAAATTTTTATTTTTATTTTTAAATCTAATCAAACGAGCACTAAAACTTGCACCACCCAGCCTACATACGTGTGAATAAGGATGTATGAGTATAACAAAACAAATATGACATTACTGTAAATCACCAAATGTGTAAAAAAAACATTGGAATATAGTTTTCCCCCAAATCTTCAATACAAGCCTAGGAAGCATATTCATTCTAATTGTACAATTCAATTTTGAAACTCTGTAATATATACATAGATAGATTATATTACAGAGAGAATACATACATATATATATAATTATATATATATATATGTCACACGTCATCGTCTTTTCCAAATGACGTCGTGTCTTCGCCGTTGCCACTGCCCGCGGAGAGCCTCTCCGACGACAACGGAGGTCGAAGATCCAGTGGGTTTATGGAGCTTCGGTAGGGGTGGCGGATCTGCGGCAATGATTCGTTAGAAAGATAGAGCGATATAGTGAGAGAGAGATGAGTTCGCAGAGAGAGATGCGTTTGAACTGTAAAATTAGATTTTTAGATCTATTTATATTTTTTTATAAAGTGTGACTAAATGGAGATAGTGATCTTATGTGTGACTTTTTAGTTATTAAGTTTTAAAAGTGTGATTTATTGGATATTTTCCCTTAATATACCTAAGAGGTGCACTCATTGTACTACAGTTTTTCTTTTAAAACGCGCAGACCGTAGATTTAATCTACGGTCTGGATCATTTAATCCAAACCGTAGATTAAATCTACGGTTTGGATTAAAAGATACAGACCGTAGATTTAATCTACGGTCTGTGTAATTTTTTTCAAAATTACACAGTCAGTCCCTGCTTTTCAAAATTACACAGTCAGTCCCTGCGCGAAAATTACACAGACAGTCCCTGGAAAAAACAGAAACTTTCGTTTTTTTTTTTAAAAATAAAATTTTATTCTACACTCTCTCTCTTTCTCTCAAAAACCCCCAATTTTCAACCCAAAAAATCACCCAAATCAATCAACCACATTAACTATCAAATTTATTAACAAAAAACCCCAAATCATCAATCAAACTTATCCATAATTGAAGGTATATCTTTTATTCTCTAATTTATTATGTATTTTGTGTAATTTAAATTTGTAAAATAGGAAAAAATATATAAAATATGCAAATCTATAATTCACTTAGCTATATATAATTGTTTGTTGTTTGTTTATATTAATTATAGAAATTTTAATAATTGTTGATATTTGTCCCATTTTTGCATGTTTTTTTATTTTTTGTAATTTAAATTTGTAAAATAGGAAAAAATATATAAAATATGCAAAACCATAATTCACTTAGCTATATATAATTGTTTGTTGTTTGTTTATATTAATTATAGAAATTTTAATAATTGTTGATATTTGTCCCATTTTTGCATGTTTTTTTATTTTGTTTGGTTAATTTGAATTGTTGATAATGTGTTTGGTTATGATTAAAAAATTGAGTTATTATTGTTTGGTTTATGATTAAATGTGTTTGGTTATGATGAAATGTGTTTGGTTATGATTAAAAAATTGAATTATTATTGTTTGGTTTATGATTAAATGTGTGTTTGGTTATGATTAAAAAATTGAATTATTATTGTTTGGTTTATGAAAAAATGTGTGTTTGGTTATGATTAAAAAATTGAATTATTATTGTTTGGTTTATGAAAAAATGTGTGTTTGGTTATGATTAAAAAATTGAATTATTATTGTTTGGTTTATGAAAAAATGTGTGTTTGGTTATGATTAAAAAATTGAATTATTATTGTTTGGTTTATGAAAAAAATGTGTGTTTGGTTATGATTAAAAAATTGAATTATTATTGTTTGGTTTATGAAAAAATGTGTGTTTGGTTATGATTAAAAAATTGAATTATTATTGTTTGATTATCATTAATTGGTTATCATTGAGTTATCATTGTTTGGTTATCATTAATTGGTTATCATTGAGTTATCATTGTTTGGTTATCATTAATTGAGTATCATTGAGTTATCATTGTTTGGTTATCATTAATTGGTTATGTTATCATTTTTTGGTTATCATTAATTGAGTTATATTTGGTTATCATAGTTAGGATGGCAGACCCAGGTCCACATATTAAAGGAAGGTTGGGTATTTTACGACAGACTGGTCACATTTCTAATCAGACTTGGGAGCTGGCAGAGAAGCGGGTAGAGGAGATGCCAATAAGATTAGGGTTTATAATTATAGTTGGCAGATACCGACGCCTGAAAGGGTAGTTCAAAATATCATTAGGGCTGCTTTTTACGGTATTTACAGTATAGGTAATTATACCGTAGACCGAGGGTTGATTACAGCCTTAGTTGATAGGTGGCGTGATGAGTCGCACACGTTCCATTTTGTCGGGGGAGAGTTGGGGATATCTTTACAGGATGTAGAGATTATGCTTGGTCTGAGGGTGGATGGTCTTGCTGTGACCCGGTCGGAGCGGAATGACACGAAGGCGAGCAAGTTGGCTATGATGGAGAGTTTGTTGGGTGTTAGGCCGGCTGACAATCAAGTCGATGTAAACTGTCTGACAGTTAGACTTGATTGGATGTTACAGACCTTCGGTGAATTACCCCCCAACCCTAGTGAGGAGCGTTTACTATATCAGTCTAGGGCTGCCATGCTATTATTACTGGCTGCACATGTGTTTTCGGATAAGAGCAGTGATCAGATTCCACTCTGGCCTCTGCCATTTTTGGAGGATTTTGACACATGTGCTGAGTATAGTTGGGGATCAGCTCTTCTGGCCTGGTTAGAGGCTAATCTATGCAGGGTGGTACGTTGTAAGACAACCGGAGTAAGCGGGGCGGTGATGTTTCTGGATATGTGGGCGATTACCAGACTACTGCCGGTTAGACCGTGTGAAGAGCTGCCGGAAGATGTCGAGCCACCGGAGGGCTTGCCTAGGTTCCCCCTCGGTTACAGGTATGATATTTATTTAGTTTTTGAATTGGATTTGCTTTTTTATATTATTGTGTCATCTATCATTTACTTAGCTGCCGGTTATATTTATTGTTTATCGGTTTTTGTTTGTATATTACAGATGGAAGATATGGAGGCAAACTAACCTTACGCCATATGTCTACGGACGTAATGTGGTCCACATACGTGACCAGTTTAACAATATGTCGCCTGAACAGGTAAATTTTAATTTTCGTATTACATGTAACTTACGTATTATATGTTGTATATGTTTGCATTTGTCTTATGTTCGCAGAATTTATTACTCGTCTATTTTTAAACCATTGTTTATATATTCTAATTTGATGATTACAGATAGTGTGGCAACCTTACGGGGATCTCAATCAGTATCCGGAATACTGCACGCGGGGCCGTTATATGTGGCATTGTTCTGTGCCTCTCATTTGTAATGAGAAGATTGAGTACCACCCCGCGGACAGGTTCATGCGACAGTTCGGTTTTGTGCAGCGGGTCCCTACATATATTTGGAAACCAAGACAGGGTCACGGCAAGGATAGATGATATGGGACTGGGCAAAAACACGACTGGCCTTTACTAACCGGAGAATTTATAGCCGTGTGGAATGACCGCCACACCCGTCTTATTAACGGTGAATATGGGTCAGGGACGTCACCGGATTACATGAGATGGTATAGAGAGAGGACCCGTATCTTCATAAACCCACCTGAACTTGCCCCGCCCCCTCACGGTTTCCGGGAGAATACGGGTGTCTTCAATAAAATGGTAACTACTAAATCGTTTTTTACTAATAAATCGTTACTTCTTTTTCTGTATATTTCAATACTAATAAATCGTTTTTGATTGTTTTTTTTTTCAGAAAGCGATGTTGCGCCGCAGTTTCAAATCGTTCAAACGGGCAAAAATGAAAACGGACGTTGACTTACTACGTGCGGAGTTCGCTCAAATGGGTATGAATCCGTATGGGTCAGCTGATGAACAGTCGGAGGGGGATGACGACGAGGACGACGACGACGACGACGACGATGGTGATGACGACCTACGTTACGACCCACGAACTTGCACTAGGGCTTCAAGTTGTCGGCGTCCCGAGGAAAGAGGCGAATCTAGTAGCGGGGGTAGAAGATCGACTGGAGGTCGACACCCGAGTACAGATCAGGGTCCGGGTCCGAGTTCAAGCGGTCATCGTCGTCGTTCTTCTTTTGCTGGGTCGGACTACGTTCAAACCGATGTTCCGTTCGATCATCATAGACAATCATTTGGTTCGTACGAGCATCATCCTAGTCATCGGTCCACCGACAGTTGGAGTCGGGGGTTGACAATTACATCCCACGAGCGTGCGCCGCATCCAGAATCGCAGCAGCGACAAAGACGGCGTACGGAGCTAAACGAAATCGAAGAGTCTGCTGAGCCGTCATCGGATAGATTAACATCGGCGGGAAAGATGCTCCCTATGTCCAATTTTAAAACATTTAGTCGTTACAAAAAAAAATAAATGCACTGTTTTTGTATTTGATTTCTATGTTTGATTTGTACGTTATAATTTCGTAAGTTTAATTTGATTCGTATGTTTGATTTGTATGTTTGTAAAAAATATTCTGTATTTTAATTGATAGGACCAATATTGAGTTACTAAAAACCGTAAACCCTAAACCCTAAATTAAAAACCCTAAACCCTAAACCCTAAATTAAAAACCCTAAACCCTAAATTAAAAACCCTAAACCCTACATTACAAACCCTAAACCCTAAACCCTAAATTAAAAACCCTAAACCCTAAACCCTAAATTAAAAACCCTAAACCCTAAATTAAAAACCCTAAACCCTAAACCCTAAACCCCTATCATATAAACCCTAAACCCTAAAAACCCTAAACCCTAAATCCTAAACCCTAAACCCTAAACCGTAAATATTCTGATATATACATACAAACCGTACATTTAATGTACGGTTTGTATAGATTTCATACAAACCGTACATTAAATGTACGGTTTGCATGTATTTTGTGCAAACCGTAAAAGTAATGTACGGTTTGTATGCCTGATTTAAGCAGCGCCATTTTACGAATGTACTTTTTGCACTGAATCACCGTAAACAACGTAAAAAAAAAAAAATACAAACCGTAAAAGTAATCTACGGTTTGTAGTGTAAATTACATTGGATACCATATCCATCAAATGCATCCGACAACACTTTATTACTTTTTAATTATTATGAGCTGACAACCCTATCGAAAATGACTACTCAATGCATTATTAAAGTTTGGAAATGACTACACCAAAGAAAACACTACAAACCGTAAAAGTAATCTACGGTTTGTAGTGTAAATGACATTGGATACCATATCTATCAAAATAAATCCGACAACACCTTATCACTTTTGAATTATTATGATTTGACAACCCTATCCGAAATTGACTACTCAATGCATTATTAAAGTTTGGAAATGACTACACCAAAAATTCACTACAAACCGTAAAAGTAATCTACGGTTTGTAGTGTAAACTTACACTATAAATATGACTCAATTTTGCCAATTCTAACAAACCATAAAATCAAACACAAACACATTTCGGAAATCTCTAAAAAAATCCTCATTTCTTCCCAATAAAATATACAAACAAACACTTTTCGAAAATGAATTACTACTATGGTTATGACAACAACCAATGGAATAACAACAACAATGCGAATTCATCCAGTGGCTCAAACGATGAGCTAACTGATTATTCAGAGCACTTTGAAGTTGATGAATTGACTTGGGAAACAAGGGATGAAATGCTTGCTGATCTTGCTGATGTGGCTGGAAATTGGGGTTTCATTCTTATGATTCGTAGGTCTGGAGGGGGTGATGGGAGCAGAACACCGTATGTTGATATTGTATGTGATAAATCGGGGGTTTACGAAAAAAAGAAACCATCTTCCGTAAAGTCAGGTACAAAGAAAAAAGATTGTCCATTTTTCATTAAAGGTTACGTAGTTAATGGTGAATGGATGTGTCACGTAGAAAATGGACAACATAACCACCCACCTCCAACTTACCTCCAAGGGCAAGCACGACGTGCTCGTTTAACCCAAGATGAAAAAGAAATTGTTAAAACTTTAAGGCAAAGTAGTTTTAAAGTTGGTGCAATATTAGAGGCCATAAAAAATAGAAATCCTGACAATGTATCAAACGCTAAAACGATACATAATTTTTTGGCCGGACTGAAATTTAAAGAACGAGATGGTAGAAACCCGATACAGGAACTGTTTAATTTGTTGGATAGCCATCGCTACACGTTCTACTATAATATGAACCCATCAACCCATTCCCTTGAGAACTTGTTTTTTGCACACCCCGATTCTATAAGGATGTTCAAAGCTTTTCCTGATGTCTTGTTAATGGATTGTACATATAGAACAAACCGTTTTAATATGTCATTTCTAGAAGTCGTAGGAATGACATCAACGAACCAAACATATTGTTTAGGTTTTGTTTTCATGAGTGACGAGACAAAGGAAAGTTATATATGGGCATTGGAAAAATTTAAAGTTACATTGGAGGGGTGTATACTACCTAGGGTTTTTGTAACCGACAGGGAAATGGCCTTATCAAATGCTTTGTCCGTTGTTTTTCCCGATTCTCATCATATTTTGTGCACTTTTCATATTGCAAAAAATGTTTTGAAAAACTGCCGTAAAAAGATCCCTGATGAGGAGTGGCAAACGTTTCTAGATGATTGGGTTTTATTGGTTGATTCTGAGTCGATAGAGGAGTACAATCATAACCGAACTTATTTCAATTCCTCTTACAAATCGTACCCTGCTGTGATTAAGTATGTAGACAAGCTTTTAAATGATTATGCTGAAAAGTTTGTTGCATGCTATACCAACCATACAACACATCTAGGTAACAGAACTAGCAATCGAGCCGAACAACAACATGCTAAGCTGAAAAGATCCCTTTCCACAAATACTGGCACGCTTGAAACTGTTTGGGTAAAGGTGAATAGAATTCTAGAAAAACAGTTTGAGGATATTAAGATGAAGTTGGATAAATGCAAGTCTTATTTTCCACATTCTGAACGAACACCTCTATTTATAAATCTTAGGTCGTATATCACACACTATGCCTTTGATTTATTATTTCAAGAACATAAAAAATGTAGTGGCCAGGCTGATGAGAATTGTTCTTGCGGTTTCAAATTGTCTCACGGTTTACCTTGTCATCATATTATGAGTGAACATATTTTATTCGGGAAGCCTCTTCCTCTAGAATATATTCATCCATTCTGGAAAAAATTAGACGTAATTGATGATAATGGGAACACAAATGATTATGGGGTAGAGGGTGATCTAGAAGAGTTTAAAAGTGTTTATGCTAGGAAAAGTAATGTTGAAAAACGGCGTATGAAAACACAACTCCGAGAGATAACCGTACCAGCCAGAACATCCATCAGTGACCCCGAAGTGAGAGTAAATAGGGGGAGACCTAGAAAAGGCGACAAATCTAGTAAGAGGGATAAGTCGGGATGGGAGTATGTGGAGGAAGAGGGTGCTGGTGCTAGTAGGGACAAGGGCAAAGGCAAGGCGGATGAAACACCCGAGGTAAGGGTAAACCCAACTAGGAGGCCGCGAAACCAGAACCCTAAACCCACCCCCAATAGGCCAACCTTCCTGTACAGTGACCAAATATGGGTCATGTTACATAGTTACATCGAAACGGTTTATGATGTGCGTGGGGATGGTAACTATGGGTTCCGGGTACTTGCAAATGTGACGGGTAAACAGCATGGGGAAGATGATTGGTATGCGGTAAGATGTGAGTTGTTTCAAGAGCTGCAGCAAATGAAAGGTGTTTATTATGAGCTGTTTGAGAATCTTGGCTTTGATTACCGGTATGATTATATTTTATCAAGTTTAAATTTTTATCATGCTACAAATCCCGCACCTTCTGACAAATGGATGAGATTTCCGTCTTATGGGTTTTTAATTGCTTCTCATTACAATATTCCAATTGTATTGTTGTCCTTATGGCAAAATAGTGATGGAGGGGTAAACGTGTGGAACAGTACCTTTTTACCTCTTTATACTGGTCCGCCTCGGGGAACAACACATTACATCCCGACTGTAATGGTGTTCGTCAACAGTTGTCACTATGCTCAGGTTATTCCTAAAGAAGAAGGGATCTTCCCAATGCCAGGAATTATAGCACGGTGGGAACAAACACGCACTGAGACAGCTGCGCCATGGAAGGAACTTTTTCGACCTAATTTCAAGTTATATATGGCGCTGGAAAAGAAATCGGGAAAGAAAAAAGCAAATGAAGATCAAGCTATAGACCTAAGTCCATAATCAGTTTTTTATTTTTAATTTTATGTAAATTACTATTTTTTCCAAGTTGTTGTAAATTTATATGATGTAAACAAATGTTTAATAAATTTGTTTTCTGAAATTTAGTTCTATGAAATTTTGTTGTAAATTTTGTTTAATAAATTTGTTTTATGAAATTTATAAGTTGATATTCATGTTTGCATATTTAGTTAATTTTTTTTATGAAATTTATATAATTTATGATTGTTTCATTCAACAAAATTGATGATTGACACCAAATTAACGACTTAGTTAATGTTTCATATTACGTTATACAAGTGTTAAAAACAAACCAAATGTACTTCACAAAAATTGACGATTTAGTTAATGATTCAATAAATATCAACTTATACACTTGACAAAAATATAACATGTAAAATTTTGAACTTATACAATAAATATCAAACATATAATTTATCAAATCAACTTTATTTGTGTAAATTTGTGTAAATTTTGTGTTTATTTTGAGAGATTGTTAGAATATTGGTAATTTATTTTATGTAAAATTTTAAAAATAAGGCATTTAGTTTTTTTATTAAAAAAATCATATTTATTTTGAAAAAATTATTCAGTTTTTTAATTTTAATTCTCAGATTTTTTTATTTTATTTTTAAGCAAAAAACTGCTGTAAACCGTATAAAAAATCTACGGTTTACGCGTTAATACAGATTAATTGCAGTAAATTAATCCATCCTCTATACCTAATACCGATACAAGATATGCAAATGTAGATCCTTAATTTTTATTTATTTTTTGTAGAAGAGCTCTAATATATTAACAGAAAAAAGTATTATATGGGACAGAAGACCCCCATAGTGGCTTTAAAATCAACAATAGTCCGACAAGAATTTAGAAATCATTACATGAGCCTGGTAGTAGAGAAACAAATGTAGATCCTTACGAAGCTTTAAAACACCGGTTAAATACACCTTCGGGACAGTTTAGTAACAGTCAAAATGAGCTTTTTCGTCATGTACAAATTATGGGCACCCCATGGTTTTTTATCCTCGTGGTAATCCATCTTCCTCTAGGGTTCAGCGTAGGAGAACAGCGGGTCAATGTAAAGCTTCATCCAGGCAACAAACTCCCCAGTATTCGGCCATATGTCACTGCTCTCTCTTGCCATCACACCTTTCACTACACATGCCTGGAACGCATCACTCCTGAAGACCGAAAAACAGATCTTCCCTGGATCCCTTGCGCCATGGACGAAAAATAGGTTTTAGTATTTTCTTCATTTTTTCTGGAAGACAAATTTAGCCTTTTGTGCAAAATATATCGCAGTCTTTAGTGAAAGCAGAGTAGAAATTGGAAATAGAACTTAATGGCATATAGTAAAACATTTAGATTTTTTGGGTAAAATCTTACAAACACGAAATATCCTAACTTTTAAAAAGCGTTGGTCATTTTGCACTTTATTTTATTTTATTTTATTATATTTTAATTTCTTTTTTTAAACAAGGAAAGAAATCACTATATTATATTTTAATTTGACAGACGTGCATGATAATTTGTTTGTGGACAATTAAAAAAAAAAATCCCACAGTTTTTCTTTAATCATAATTAGGTGAGGATGAAAACCGTTTATGTATAAGTTACAATATCTAGTCTTCATAGTTTAAAAATTTATATAAAAAATTGACATTACTATCAAGCAGCAACACTTGATAGTGGGTCTCGGGATTTGAGATTTGAGATTTGAGATTTGTGATTTGCGATTTGCGATTTGGGATTTGAGATTTGCGGTTTGCGATTTGGGATTTGTCCCGGATCTTGGGTATTGGGTATTGTGTCTTGTCCCAAGAAAGAAAATAAGTTTTTTATAAATAACAACAGTGGTCCTTAAAGTTTACAACAAATCTGTAACTGATGCAATGAATATGAATTCATTGCAGAGTTAATACTGCAGTTTCGAAATTTAAAAACTAACAGTATTAAGTGTGATTTAATGGCTGAGGTACTCAGCAGCCTATATATAGCCAGCTCCCCACCACATCAGAAACACATCTTGAAACACAATACACAACAAACACATCTCTCTAAACAGTATTACATTTTAGTGAGAGAGAGCCACCCACCAACAGCTCGGCATTGACTTGTCGTCAGTTTCCGGCGAGTCATCCGAGACGTTGTACCTTGAGATCGAAGCGTCAATGCAACCAGAAACCTAAAGGTGGTTGGGCGAATATCGGTTAAGGGCATACTGTTTAACAGTCGTCTCGTCTTTTACATTTTAGCATTTTTATTCTGTCTTTAAATTTCTGCAATTTTATATTCTGTACATTTCAATTCTGTAATTTATTTTCTATGATGTAATTTCATTTCAGTATCTTTCTTTTCTGTATTTTCAATTATATAATTTAATTTACTATTCTGTTTTGTAATTTCTTTTATTTAAAGAAACAGTCCAGCAGTTTAGTAATCATACTATTATGTCTGTCAGTTTATTTTAATTAACAAACAGTCCAGCAGTTTAGTTTTATACTATTCTGTCTAACAGTTTCGTTTAATTACAAACCAGTCCAGCAGTTTAATAAGTTATATTAATTTGTCTGGAATTTTAGTTAATCGTATTTACATTCTGCAAATGTCGAAATATTGTAATAAAATCACATTCCAGTTTAATAGAAATAAAATTATTTATTTCTTTTTATTCTTTACATTTTAGATTATTTCTTGTAGGTATACCAAAAACCAACATAACTTACTACATTCCATAGTTTTTCTTTAATCATAATTTAGCAAAGGATGAAAACCGTTTATATATATATAAGTTACTATATATCTAGTCTTCATAGTTTAAAAATTTATATAAAAAAATGAAATTACTATCAAGCAGCAACACTTGTTTATTTATTCAGCCGGAAAAAGGAACGTAGAGAGAGAGTGACAAAAAAAGGGGAGAATGAATACAAGACTAGATAGATACATGATGAATACATACAACAGCAAAGACCTCACCTTTCAAATCCGCAACTTCTGAAAAAGCAACATCCAAGTATCATATCATTTGTTGAAGTCATATCTGAACAAAAAGGTCCCTGCAATCCATTAAAACATATATCAAATACCACAAAGGACAAGTTTCAATAAATTTCACATTTCAAGACGTAAATAATCTGTCACAGCCTTTCAAATACACATTAGTGGGCAAATTCACCCATGGAAAGCCTGAAATTTAAGATATTAACAGACTTCTATCTTTATTGGGGGGGGGGTTGTTAAAAGAAGAATTCAAAGTGGGTATTATTATCATAATTAGCATGTTCTTCTTAGGTTCTTTCATGAAGAATACTACTTTAGAGTTTGGCTAAGAAAAAAAGATAGGATATTTTAGGCTTTTCCAATGAGGGTTTTTAAATGTACATACGATTTCAGACCTGGTTTTGAACCCTCTATCACCCCAGTTTGGACATGCTACCTATTCACCTTTATGATAAAGCTAGTATTTATGCAATAGATAGGGTTTTTGGCATACCATTAAAGGTTGATGAAGATACAAATAACCTAACAAGGCCTAACCTTGCAAGGGTTTGCATACAAATTGATTTAAAGAATGAACTTACTCATAGCGTTTGGATTGGTTATGGGGATGAAGGACATCAAAAAGGTTTTTGGAAAAATTGCAATATGAACATCTTTTTCTGCAACAAAGTTGGTCATGGGAAAAATGAGTGCAAGGCGTTTGATAAAATGCACAGTTTATTTAAAGTATGGCTCACAAGGTAAATTTTAAAGCTGATAAAAAGAATAAACAAGACAATAACTTGCAAAATAAAAGAACAGTATTCATATGGAAAGCTCCAGTATTGGTTGAGAGATGGATTAGCAAGCAAAAGTTGCTACAAGCGGTGGTCAATTTGGAGCACAATATATATACAAGGAAAAGAGGGGATACACATTTCAAACCATTTTGCAGCATTACAAGATCTGGAGGACCAGGAAGAAAAATAGAAACAAATGGAAAATCATAAGGAAAATGGCAATAAACAAATAGTTGCAGAACAGGAAAGTGGTAATCCAAGCAAGTAATCAAGCAGTTTAGCCCTATATCAGGATCCAAATGGGTATAAAGAAGATGAGCATATGCCTAAACAATCATCAGTTCTTAACCTCAATAAAGTGGTACCAAATGTTGTAGAAAAAACACCCAAGTTGTTTCTCTTAATATCAGTATTTGTGACCCATCTACACATGAATTAATACATCTGGAGAGAAAAATGAGACCTTTAATACAGATTTTGCCCTCAACTTTATGCCCTAACTCTGGTTATGCATCGAATAACTCATATGAAACTTATGTACAAGGTCAAAGTGACCAAGATGGGAGAAATAATTAATGGTGATAATGGAATCAACAATTCTAGTCCTAATATAGAAAAGCAATTACAAATGGATCATAATGCTCATTTTAATGAGCAAATTAATCTAAAAGAAGGTGAATTAACTGTGGACCTTTAATCATCAAATTGGGAGACTAAGGTAGACGAAAAGGATGAAAAAAAAGAGAATTTTCCTTATGGAAGGGAGTCAAATTACATAGGGATGGAAGAAATGTCAAAATGCATAAATATCATACTAGGAGCAAGACAAGATCAATTAATAATTAATACTATCCCTATGACTATGGGGATTATGGTAGTTGTTAATTTATATGTGTTAGTATGAGAGAATAAGTTGAGTTTCAGCTTTTAAGTTTCTTTCCAATTTTCAGATACATAAAGAGTAAATTATAATAGTATTATCTGAAATTACCTGAGAATTAGAGAACAAAGCACGACAATCCTTAAATCAAGAGCTATAAACTAGTAAATAAATGAGTTTTGGAATAATAGAACATGATATTACTTGTGTTATAGAGATCCAGTTATCGAAGTAGTTCACTGTCACTATCGCCATGAATAATATCAGTGCCCTATTTGATGAAGCTTTTAATGAATAATACAGAGCTACACCTTATTTCATCCTTGTCACAGAGATAGCTATATCAAGATCGTGCAAGAATAAGCAAGGAAGGGTTACTCTCTTTCATTAGATGAATCGAGATGTTTAGACTATCCTCCACTTTTAATTAAAAAAAAGTTTAAAAATTTATAATAAAAATTAGAAATTGATAGAAATTTTAATAACTACACGTTAAGTTATCGTAATATAATAAAGTAGGTCATAGTCTGCCTACACGAGGCTTACTATATAAGTATAGATTTTTTAACAAGTTAAAAGGACACTTACAACCTAGTAAAACTTTTAATTTTAGATTGTCCATCAAGCCGGGCAACACAATATAAATAGTTGGTTCATACCATCATACTGTTATAATAACCAAACTCTTGACTCTATACAACAGATCATATCATCGTATCTCTTGATGCATAAAGTTAATAACAATGGATTAAAAAGATAAGTTCAGAGACACTATACAACATAATGTGCAGAAGATTACGGTGAATATATGTATGGAATTTGTTGAACCATGGGGTTCAATAATTGATTTTGATTATGTTTTTAATGATTTTACGATTTCTCTATTTCGATGATATAATGCTTGTTTTTTCCAAAAAGAGAATTTGTAAATTGCAGAATGCCAGAAAGATAGATCTCGGAAAAACGAAGCCACAGGTTCAAGCGGAACCAGAATCGGAGCTAAAACGAAGGAGTTATGGGCTTTCGAAGAAGACCGAAAAAACTGCCAGAAGAACAGTCGACCGATCGACTGGACAAAAACGACCGATCGTTTTTGGTCCAAATTCTTCCAGTGAGCAGGTCGAAAAAACGACCGATCGTTTTTCAGAAACGACCGATCGTTTTCTGGAAAACGACCGATCGACTGTAGAAAACGACCGATCGTTTTCTGCAGTTTTCGAAAACAGCTTTTCAGCTTTTTCTGGAAAATAGCTTAAAACAGCCTCAACCACTGCCAACGGTCATATACAGAAAAACAGACTTTGGTGATTATAAAAGCCAACCCAATTGACCTTCAAAAACCACCAATCACAACAACAATCAATCCTTCAACCTCTCTCATATACAAAAACCCAAAATCACCATTTTGGTGAATTACTTCAAAAAGAGAGAAATTGAAGATAAAGAGATACAAGCTCCAACAAAGATCAAACATCATCGAAACCACACATTAGCTTATTTTAGAAGCAATCGATTGTGGGTGTTGTTTCAATTTTCGATAAAATTGTAACGAGTATTTTATAAACTCATTTTTGTGAGCGAGTGATCGGGTAGAGGCTTTGTAAGCAATTTAAGCTTAAAAGCTCTAGGTCTTTTCATTTCGGGATACTCATAAAGTGAGGGGGAGCTCAATCGGTTGATTAGCTCGATAGGATTTGTAATAATCCGCAAGGAGATTTTTAGTGAAATACTCGGTAGTACCGAGGAGAGGACGTAGGCCGTTTGCCGAACCTCTATAAAATCACGGTGTCATTTTCTTTCCTTGCTTTTACTTTCCGCATATATATTATTACTTAGTTTATTGCTTGCGTTTAGTAATTCTAGCAATTCTTTATCTTTTGTTAAACGCAATAAGCTTTAATTTGCATAAGTTGGGTGGTTAGTTGCATAGAATTTTAATTAGGCGAAAATCGCCATAAACCTTATTCACCCCCCCCCCCCCCTCTAAGGTTAGCACACGGGCCAACAATTGGTATCAGAGCCGAGGCTCTTGCATATAGGAATCTAACGATTCTAGAGTTAAGATCCCGATGGCTAATATTCTTAATTTCGCATCCGGCATAGCTTCATCACCCAATACACCTCCATATTTTGATGGACTAAATTTTTCATATTGGAAGGATAGGATGAGCATGTTTTTACAAAGCTCTAATGTTAGACTTTGGATGACTATAAAAGTAGGATATTCCGCACCTACATCCGAAAATAGCGAGAACCCAATCCCCGTAGAAGACCTAGATAATACTCAACTAGAAGCCTACTCTACAAACGCCAAAGCGATGTATGCTATTGTTTGTGCCGTTTCTCCTAACGAGTACAACAAGATTTCCGCTTGTAAAACCGCTAAGGGTATGTGGGATAAGTTAGTAGTTATGCACGAGGGAACTAACCAAGTTAAGGATTGCAAACTCCAACTTTTAGTTCATGACTACGAACTCTTTAAGATGAGCGAGGGAGAAACTATTTCCGATATGCTTGCTAGATTTACAACTATTACTAATGGATTAACATCTCTTGGTAAGTATTTGTCTTGTAAGGAAATGGTTTCAAAGGTGATTCGAAACTTGCCAAAGGAATGGGAACCGAAGGTCACCGCAATTCAAGAGACGCACGATATGAACACCTACACTCTTGATGCATTGACGGGCTCTCTCCTCACTCACGAAATCACCCTCAATAGTCACAAGCCAATCTCAAAAAGGAGGGAGATAGCCTTCAAAGGAACGACTTGTGACGAAAGCAATGAGCTATCCAATGATGACGAAAATTCAATGCAAATCATTCGAATCGTCAAGGAAATACTCAAGCTAAAAGACCACCGCAAACATAAAGGTAAATCGTCAAATAATTCAATTTATTCTAACGATTTTGTTTGCTATACATGTGGCAAGGAAGGACACATGGCGAGAGATTGCCTAAAGAATCGCAAGAGCAAAGCCAAGAAGAAGATATTCGATTCAAGCTCTAGCGATAGCTCCGACCAAGATGAAGTCGCGCATCTCGGTTGCTATATGGCCATGGAAGACAACAATGAGCCCAACAAATCGTCTTCAAGCGAAAGTGACCACTCAAGCGAAAGTGACAACAATGAGGTAAAAGAATTCTCTCATGATGAACTTATTCATATGTGTGGAATTTATTCCGAAAAATTTCCTAAGCTTGTAGAGAAGGTCAAATCTCTTAAAAAGATAAATTCTTCTCTCAATGAAGAAATAAGATCTTTAAAAAGAGATAAAATTGAAAATGAGTCTATTCCAACATCGTCATTTTCTTTAAGTGATATAGATGACGAAAAGGAAGACTTGAAAGAAAAAAACAATGATCTCATTATTCAAAACGAGTCTTTACAAACCGAGATCAATTTTCTTAAATGTGAAGTCTCTAGACTTACTAAAACTCTTTCAAAACCATCTTCTTTAGATTGTGATTTATTAGAAAATTTTGAAGAGTTAAAGGATGCTTTCGATAAAGTTAAAAGCAAAAACAAGGTTTTGAGTTCTCATGCTTTTAACTTAAATGACAAGGTCAAGGTTTTAGAAACCGAGAATGAATCGTTGAAAACTAAAAACAACGATCTTGTCATTTCCATTGAAAAACTTAATTTAACAATTTCAAAGTTTTCTAAGGGTAAAACCGTTTTAGATAACATCTTGAGTTGTCAAAAAGATTTCAAGGATAAGAGCGGTATAGGTTTTGATTGCATTGGTTCTACTTCTAACAAACCCCGCTTCGTTAAAGCCTCTAATATTTCTACAACTCCTATTCCACCTAAACAAGAGGTTGTTTTTCCTAAAAGGAGTACTTCCAAGATTTTTCAAAAATCTTTTAATAATAGGAATGGTTTAGGTTTTCAAACGAAATTGGATACTCCGAAAACCCTTTCTAGAACTTCGTATAACTCTCGTTATACTAAAAAATCTAGGCATTGCATGCATTGTAGTAGAAGTGAGCATAACTCTTCTAAATGCCCTAATCGCTTCCATGTTAGTAGAAGCAATTTGAAATGGGTAGTTAAGACCCGAACCACTAACAATGTCGGACCCAAAAGAAATTGGGTACCAAAGGACAAAATTTGTGTTGTAGGTATCTCCATCCAAAAGGAGAAAATCAACAAATGGTTGGCAACGTCGACAAAAGCCGTGGAAGTCAAGAAGATCGACTCCACCATCAAGGATGAAGTGTCGTTGATCAACAAAGGTGGAAGGCATACCAACAAGTGGTACCACCTATTTGGAATCGGCAACGCTCAATGCAAATGCCATTAGCGAGCGGACTCGACCTCACATCACATATGCGGTATACTCTAATCCTTAGTATTTACTTATATGTGATTAGATGGGTCGGGTATATGCATCATATTTACATTTTTCATGTTTTGGTTTTTCTTTAAAAACCCTTCACATAACCCCATAATTTTCAATTGCATTTTGATAATGCCAAAGGGGGAGAAAAATGATATATTTGGTGTAATGCGTTTTGTTAAAATGGAGGAGATATTTTTCTTGTAAAATCATCATTAGTTTGTCATAATCAAAATGGGGGAGATTGTTGAACCATGGGGTTCAATAATTGATTTTGATTATGTTTTTAATGATTTTACGATTTCTCTATTTCGATGATATAATGCTTGTTTTTTCCAAAAAGAGAATTTGTAAATTGCAGAATGCCAGAAAGATAGATCTCGGAAAAACGAAGCCACAGGTTCAAGCGGAACCAGAATCGGAGCTAAAACGAAGGAGTTATGGGCTTTCGAAGAAGACCGAAAAAACTGCCAGAAGAACAGTCGACCGATCGACTGGACAAAAACGACCGATCGTTTTTCAGAAACGACCGATCGTTTTCTGGAAAACGACCGATCGACTGTAGAAAACGACCGATCGTTTTCTGCAGTTTTCGAAAACAGCTTTTCAGCTTTTTCTGGAAAATAGCTTAAAACAGCCTCAACCACTGCCAACGGTCATATACAGAAAAACAGGCTTTGGTGATTATAAAAGCCAACCCAATTGACCTTCAAAAACCACCAATCACAACAACAATCAATCCTTCAACCTCTCTCATATACAAAAACCCAAAATCACCATTTTGGTGAATTACTTCAAAAAGAGAGAAATTGAAGATAAAGAGATACAAGCTCCAACAAAGATCAAACATCATCGAAACCACACATTAGCTTATTTTAGAAGCAATCGATTGTGGGTGTTGTTTCAATTTTCGATAAAATTGTAACGAGTATTTTATAAACTCATTTTTGTGAGCAAGTGATCGGGTAGAGGCTTTGTAAGCAATTGAAGCTTAAAAGCTCTAGGTCTTTTCATTTCGGGATACTCATAAAGTGAGGGGGAGCTCAATCGGTTGATTAGCTCGATAGGATTTGTAATAATCCGCAAGGAGATTTTTAGTGAAATACTCGGTAGTACCGAGGAGAGTACGTAGGCCGTTTGCCGAACCTCTATAAAATCACGGTGTCATTTTCTTTCCTTGCTTTTACTTTCCGCATATATATTATTGCTTAGTTTATTGCTTGCGTTTAGTAATTCTAGCAATTCTTTATCTTTTGTTAAACGCAATAAGCTTTAATTTGCATAAGTTGGGTGGTTAGTTGCATAGAATTTTAATTAGGCGAAAATCGCCATAAACCTTATTCAAACCCCCCCCCCCTCTAAGGTTAGCACACGGGCCAACAGAATTGATAATGATCTTTGTAGGAAAACAGCAGAAAATTGTTAAATGGATTTTTAAGGCTTGACGAGGACTTACTTATGCAACATATCATTTATATAGTAGTAAAATTATACATCTCTTTTTGCTTTGTTTTCTTTCTGTTTTTGTACCATTAAATGTTGTCTACTACATTTCCAAAATAAAACTGACTATTTTCATGCGGCATTAAGGAATGGTAATATACTTATGTTTGAGTACATACAGAAGGTCTCGCAAACGGAACCAAAAACTTGTAGTAGATTTAATTGAAAGTAAATAAATTTTGGAGAGGAATATCAAATTAATTAACATATTTGTACTAGCTCAAATCATATTAGAATAAATCGAGTAATTATATGCACACAGACTGTTCACTCCCGACCACAGTAATACAGTCAGCAGACTGATGTGGCAGGAACTCTCTGCAATTAACAGAAACTTCAAAACTATAGTAGTAATTTCTCAAAAAAACCTAAAATCCAATCTCTTTCTCTCTCTCTCTCTCTTCTCTGTATCTCCTAGCGCATAATATGACTATATCTCTATCTCTATGTGGCATGTGTGTGTGGATGTGTTACGAACCTCGGTCAAATTTGCCAGAATTTCATTTGGTCAGTGAATTGTTTTCTCGATACCTTTATTATTTATGTATGCATCGAAATTCGATTGCTGATTTTGAAAATTTATATATCTTATAATACGAGTTTCTAACTTAAGGTTTTGATTTGGGGTTCTTATGATTCAGTTTTTACTTATTATTCGTGTTGCATATAAGTGATTGTTATAAAAAGAAGAAAATGACATACAATTGTATTTTAGGATTATTATAATTCGGGTTTTTTTATTTATGTTTTATTTAGGGTTTTTTTGTACAAATTTGTGTAAAGATCCTCATAAAGCATATTGTCTTTTATTCAATTTAGTAGTATATTGCCTTATACCCTTGAAATTTGGACTTTTGATGTATATGCAGTTGGGGATTTTGGTAACCTTTGGGTTTGAAATTTAGTCTTGTACATTAGTTTCAATAAAAGAACCATAAAACCTAGGAAATATGAGTGTTTGACAATCATATTGTAAAGTGAGAGTGCTACTGCTATTGAAAAACTAAGGTCTCATGTTTAATACTTTTCACTTTAAGATTTAGGGCATTGATTTCGGTGTTTGGCGGTATAGATTGTGTAAAAATGCTGATAAAAGATATCGACTTTAGTTCAACTACCGTTTATTTTATCTTCTACCTTTGAAATTGGTTACACTTCTGATGTATTTGCACTTGGGGATTTGATATGTTTGGGTTTTCTCCATCTAGGTTGAATATTAGTCTTGGACTTTAGTTTCAAAAGCTCACACAGTACATGGAAATAACTCCTTCAAGTTTTTGTCTTTTGTTTGCTTTTTAGCTATATTGATAGGTAATATTTAACTAGTCAGCTTTTAAACTCGTACAATTAGTGTTTTCGGCTTGAAAGCAACATTCTAACCTTGATTTACTAAGTTTTTGGAATAATTTTGTTTTGTTTTGTTTTGTTTTGTTTTGTTTTATAGGATCATGCAACAAAAGAACGACAATATTCTGATATGATGCGAGGTGAAACATGAACGTGGTATAAGAACATACAGTTGCGTCCTTATAAGATTTAATTGACAAAGCGTTTCAAAGTTGTAATTCTTACACCAGGTCACTCCGTTTAGGCTTTAAAAAAGCTCTAAAGAAAATATAAGAGTTAAGTGACATGTTTATTATGCTTGTCGCAGTATGAAGAAACATCATCGATCACATGAGTAAATCCTATGAAACCCGGTCTACGACATCATTTACGACATCATTAACTGTGAAAAGCTCAATTGCCTATCTTTGGAAAATGTTATTATAGAATTCATTTTTATTGTATAAATTCAGTTTTATCGCGAAATTTATTAATTTGAGAAGGATTTGTAAGGATATTTGACAGTGTTATTATAGAATTCAGTTTTATTGTATAAATTCAGTTTTATCGCGAAGTTTTTCTAGTTCTATAAGATATATGAATGCAGTCATGTTGCAAATCGTATTGAGTTTTTTTTTGTTTTCATTTTTCCAACAGTCTGCAGCTTTATGTATGATTTCGTTCACCATCTATACTATGAATTGGAGAATTCGAGATATCATTCACACATTGAACTAAAATATAAGAACTTAGTGGCGAACTGTTTTCAATATTTAAAAATTGTTGCTTTCCAGAATAGTTGAGAAGTAAAAAAATTACAAAATCTTCGTACTCTCGAGATCCAAAAACAAAAAAGAAAGATAAAAACGGAATAGATACATGGCATCCGCTTCACCAAGTAGTTCCCTTAGCTACATCTTTGCTATTATCACGATTTCGGCTTCATCACTCCATAATTGTTTAAAATCTGCAGAAACAAGACTTATTAGAAACTCCACTTGCACTTAAAACATAGCTAAACCATATTTATTTAAAAGTTACAGCAAACAAGACCTGGAGCTATATTGATTGCTTAGGAATGTGTCGGTGATAAAATCTGGAGTGAAATCCGGCATCATGCTCATTTTCCATTGCTAAACAAAATAAAAGTAAAAAAGAAAATTTTATAATAATTGTTAACTCATAAAAGGAAACAATAAAATAATAGGATATTTATACTTACATGATTCGAACTCTCTTGAGTTAAAATTGGACGATAGCATTCAGATATATCATTATCAACGTAATTTCCAGGTTTGCCACTTTTACTCCTCTTTTTACCCATTTTCTCACTAATTTTTTCGCTTTGTGGCTTAATTCTCTTTTCCCTCGGTTTTCCCGGACGAGGAGCTTTAGCCGGGTCTCCAACGACTTATGACAACTAATTTCCTTACTAATAATCGGCCCACTACTTATGCATTCATCATCACTCATTTTATCAATCATTTCGGAGGCCTCTTTCAATTTGGCCAATACAATAGCAGTTTTCGCATCCGAATGCATAGTCTTTTCAGCAACCTCACGGTGAACACTTAACATTTTGTCAAATCGATGCCATTCATCATTTTTTTCCAATTTGCATAACTTATTTTCACGTTGGTGTGACTTCGCACTATGTTCTTTCTCCACCTCTTTAATATGTAAGCATCTGGTGTATTTACGAGTATTTTGTGAGCCCAAACACACATCATATGCCCGCACACCAATCCTTTGCTCTCAAACAAACGGAAATTACACTTTGTTTCATAAGACTCTTCATTATAATGGACAGTGTATATAAATTTTTTTTCTATCGGGTGTTTGTTACCAACAAACATCTCATGTGTGATAAAAAAATACTAAAATACCATCCACAATAGGCCCTACAGCCAAGTTACATCCAATCATTTGTTTGACTTGCTCTTGGATTTCAGCATATTTTAGAAGTGTATACGCTTCCCGAAATTGTTCTTCGAACCAATAAGGAGAGACTCTGCCAAGTTGTACATTAGTGCAACGAAAGTCTTCATCTTTTTCTTTTTGTACCTTAGCACCTAATGCATTCTCATATTGCTCGACAAACTCTTGTAAGCTAGTACTTTTTTTATCGTACTCCTTAAAAAATGCATTAATACTTTCGCTTATTTGGGTTGTCGACATACCCGCCCAAAAAGTATCTTTCACCAAAGCCGGTACCCACCGGTTTCTTTCTTCATACAGACCACTTAACCACTCATTCTCTTCTAATTTGTATTCTTTGATGATTTCTCCCCAAGTCTGTTCAAAATCAGTTGAACTCAATGCATCATATACTGCAACCTTAAATTTGAATTTAATAGCTTTGTATACGCCAATTTCATATTCCTTGAACTTCTCAGGAATTTATCTCATGATATGCCATAAACACCAACGATGTCGAGCATTTGGAAACACTATCTGTATTGCATTTTGTATGGCCCTGCATTGGTCTGTGATAATGGCTTTAGGTGGGATATCAAGCATACACTCCAACCATGCTTTAAACAACCATACGAAAGAATCTGTGTCCTCTCGTGTTACCAACCCACAACCGAACAAAACAGAAAATCCATGATGGTTGACTCCCACGAAAGGGGCGAATGGCATACTAAACTTATTCACAAGATAAGTTGTGTCAAAAGTAATTACATCACCAAACTCCTTGTATGCCACTCTGCTTTGAGCATCGGCCCAAAAGACATTTTTTAATCTATCATTCTCATCAAGTTCGATCATATAAAATAAATCACTATTTTCTTTTTGCATTTTTCTGAAATATTTCATCATTGCCTCTGCGTCTCCTTCTTTTAGTTTGTGACGTTTCACTTTCTCCATAAGGTTTCTCATATCTCTTTCGGTATAAGA
The DNA here is from genome assembly GCA_963920805.1 of Primula vulgaris. Taxonomy (NCBI): domain Eukaryota; kingdom Viridiplantae; phylum Streptophyta; class Magnoliopsida; order Ericales; family Primulaceae; genus Primula; species Primula vulgaris. The sequence continues at coordinate 17,992,690 of OY987215.1, forward strand.
AAGATTATCGGGACCTCCCGCTTCGATGATGCATGATGTCATAGTTTTATTAAGTCGTATTCCAGCTGCTGCATTCAATTCGAATGTCCTTTTTGCATATATTGGGATTGATCTATTACAACTTAAATATTTGGTTTTCTCAGGTTCAAGCAATTTATGGTTGTGTTTGAGCTTAATTGAGTTTAACATCCACTTCCCATCTACTTTGAGAGAGACACACATCTGGAAGTTACATTCCGTTTTCCCCGTTTGCATTGGATTAATCGGATGCGATCCTTTTGACCTAGGCTTTTCTGAACGATGACAAGCATAAACTACATGATATTTGATACCGTTTTTTGTCTTGGAGCTTTTTGTCACAACACCAAAATCCGTTGAATCGCCATAACCACGAAAGCATTGCTTTGCCTTATCTACCGAATTAAATAGTGTTTCAACCTCTGGTGGCAAATGCTCATCTTCCACTTGCTTCCCTGTTTCCATATTCTACGAGTACAAGATTTAAATATATTTCTCACAACCATACAAAAGATATTAGTCACAACCATAAAAAAGAACAAATTGTATTAGCTTCATTTTATAAGCTCAAAAGTTGTATTGACTTCAAATTGTATTGTATTATGAATAAACTAATGTAACAATTTTTTTACCGTCGTCTCAAATATAACTATTTTCTAATGAAAAATGGGATTTTTTGGCTTTTAAGAAAGTAATTGTATTGGCTTCAGCTTATAAGCTCAAATTCATTGTTTTTCTGTTTAAAAGTTAGTTTCTACAAAGTCAAATTATAAACCAATCTCAATCGGATAGGCAAAACAAAATGCAAGAAAACACTCACTTTACAATATGATTGTCAAACACTCGTATTTTCTGAGTTTTATGGTTCTTTTATACAAATTGTACAACCAAAATAGTTGTATACTTAACTAAAATAGTTTAATTCAGAGTAGGATAAAAAAAAACTCAAAGAAACAAGATTAAATGTTTTAGGATTTTTAAGCCAAAAATGTAAACTTTCAAGCTTAAAAGCTGACTAATACAAGAGCACCTATCATAATAGCTAAAAAGCAAATATAAAAAAAAAACTTGAAAGAGTGATTTTTTAAGTACTTGGTTTGCTGGCTTTTGAAATTAATGTACAAGACTAAATTTCAAACCCAAAGGTTACCAAAATCCCCAACTGCATATATATCAAAAGTCCCAATTTCAAGGGTATAAGGCAATATACAACTAAATTGAATAAAAGACAATATGTTTTATGAGGATCTTTACACAAATTTGTACAAAAAAACCCTAAATAAAACCTAAATAAAAAAACCCGAATTATAAGAATTCTAAAATACAATTGTATGTCATTTTCTTCTAATAACAATCACTTATATGCAACACGAATGATAAACCAAGTAAAAACTGAATCATAAGAATCCTAAATTATAAGAACCCCAAATCAAAACCTTGAGTTAGAAACTCGTATTATAAGATATATAAAATTTCAAAATCAGCAATCGAATTTCGATGCATACATAAATAATAAAGGGATCGAGAAAACAATTCACTGACCAACTGAAATTCGGGCAAATTTGACCAGAGGTTCGTAACACATTCACACACACATGCCACATAGAGATAGAGATATAGTCATATTATGCGCTAGAGAGATACATAGAAGAGAGAGATACAGAAAGAGACTGGATTTTAGGTTTTTTTGAGAAATTACTACTATAGTTTTGAAGTTTATGTTAATTGCAGAGAGATCCTGCCACATCAGTCTGCTGACTGTATTACTGTGGTCGGGAGTGCACAGCCCGTGTGCATATAATTACTCGAATAAATCTAAACAAAAATAGTCCTCAATCCTCATATCCCGAAAAAAGCATCATTGTTTGATTCTTATTTTAATCAATTATGAACAAACGACCTATTTATGAAAAATTTATAATTTTTTTTACTCACAAATAAGGTTTTTCGAAATGCATAAGGCTTATGTGTAACCTTTATGGAATTCTACCAATTTTATATCGTCGGCCATAATAGCTTTCTTGATTGTCGTGGTATTCTTTTTCTAGCTAGTTTCTTCTTATTGCATAAAAAAAATCCTAATTATACGACAAATGCGTAACATATACCACTAAGAAATTCATATACAATTTAGAAAGTTTAATTAGGGTTTTACCTTATCATTTGCCTGTATCTTGAAATGAAATGAACATCGATCAATTATTAATATTTTTCAAATGATATAAGTTAGGAACCCATCACTTATAAAACAATTTGTTTCTTGCCAAATCATCTATCAAGACGATTATGGTTCTTTGGCATTCCACCAAGCCTTTTTACGCAAACTCTGTTATTTTCTTGAAGCATCAGTTTAGTGATGACCCAAGTTTTTTTTGCTTTGTTTTAATAATATTCTTAATTGCCCGAAAAAAGATATCAACACACATTCCAAATTAGTATTACTTGTAATAATATTAATAAAGTTGACAATTAACACACATTCTATTACTACTTTATAAACTAGGAGTTTTTCATCACATTTTCATCGGTTTTCTATTATAGAGTTACGGGTTTCATGTTCTCAATGTTGCATCTTGCATCTCCAGGTTAGGTTCTCCAAACTATAGGGTTTTTACCCTTTATTCTTTTTTCTCTCCCTTATTTTTATCTGCGAAAGAAAACGACCTATGGCTTTGTGCGAAGAGGTTCTCACATGCATGATAATCTTATTGTGTTTTTGTTAAAGTGTTATTTTTCCATTTGGTATACCAAGATTTTTGAATGCAACATATTTTTTTTTGCGAATGCACAAATAATCTTGGTATACCAAATGGAAAAATAACACTTTAAAAGATTATCATGCATGTGAGAAATTATTCGCACATAGCCGTATGTAGTTTTTTTTCCGCAGACAAAAACAAGGGGGCGAAAAAAGAATAAAGGGTAAAATCCCTATAATTTGGAGAACCTAACCTGGAGTTGCTAGATCCGACACTGAGAATATGAAACCCTAAATCTATAATAAAAAACTGCTGAAAAGGTAATGAAGAATTCCTAGTTTATATAGTAGTAATAAAAAGTATGCTGATAAGCCAACTTTCTATTAACATTATTATAAGAAAAACTAGGTTGGAATATTAAAATTGTGTGTCAAAATGACGAAGAGCATCAAAAATTGTTTGTACAGGAAGAAGAATTTATTATGTTTTGGGTACAAGCAAGGCATCACCATGAACGAGTATCTCAATAGATACAATAAAATTTTGGCTGACTTGCAAAATTTAGATAGTTAAAATTAAGAATGAAGACATGCCATATTGTTGTTGAACTCACTTCCTGATCGTTATCACTATGTTGTTGTATGGTAAGGATTTAGTAAAATTTACAGACGTGTCGAATGCACTCGTAAATAACGAAAACAGGAAGATGGATGTTATGGGTCCTGAATACGACAATGATGCATTGACCGTTATCACAAGTCAAAGAATAGTTCGCATAATAACATAAAGAATCCAGCTCGTGATGAGTGTTCTTAGTGCCATAAGAGAGGACAATGGAAATCAGAATGCCTTTAGTTAGAAGATGCGGATATTGCTGACGACGAATATGATTTTGACAACTATGTTTTTGTTAGGTCAGAAGTGGCTATTGATCGCGATGAATTGGTATTGGATATGGCTTGTTCCTATCACTTGTTTTCTTATATGGCGATGTTTTCTAGTTTTTATGAGTTCGATGGTGGAGTTGTCAGGTTAGGTAATGGCGATGCTTGTAAGATAGATGGGATATGGAGCATCTGTATGAAGCTAGGTGATGGAACCTCCGAATATTTAGAAGATGTTATTTGTGATTGGGTCTTCAAGAGGGATTTTGGGGTTCCTAGTGAAGATTTATTTGTCTACGAGGGATGGTTTCGGAAAAAGTGGATTGAACAATGGGAAGATAACTGTTTCCATAAGGCATTATTTTCATTTGTTAACTGTTTATCGATTTGTTTATCCTTGATAGCAAATTGGTGTATTGAGTTGGTGGAGCTTGATATTGTACGAGCTTGTTTGCATGATTTTGGTTTGGGATCTTATTTTGTTCAAACCTAGGGGTTTCCAATGTCCGAAACGATGTTTGTGCCATTTATGGTAGAAGATTAGTTTAACAGAGACATGTTTGATCCTTTTGTGTATAGTCCCAATTCTACATGAGGTGATTTTTTTAGCTTGCTTAGATACGCTTGCATCATAATATCGTATAGTAGTGAGATGAAGCTTCATATGCTGGTCTACTCCAAGAGGAAGACCTTATGGGAGATTTGGGAATTATTTGGAATAGATGATTGTTAGAATCAACATAGTTGGTCTCATTCTATTGAGGGAATGAGCATTGAGAAGGTTGCAAAATTGCGGTTCGACAATGAAGGAAATCTCACCGATATGTTGGGTTCTTCTTGTGTCAAGTTCAGACGACGTGTGAGCTTGACGAACGTCTCTCGTATTTGAAATGTTGAAGGACGCATATTGCAGATGAGAAGATTTTACAGACTACAATTTGAAGTTGATGGTATGATTTTCTACAATTAAAACCAATGTGGAGATTTGTTGAATAATTGGCTTTAATTATAGTATTTGTATTGAGTGTTATCTCACATTTGTTAAGTAAATGAATTGGCTTATCCTTAAGGCTATAAATAGACCTTAGGATTTGTTTATTATTTCTAACAATAGTAAGTGAGTTTTACTAGTGAAAATAAAGTCTCCTGAATTCGGTCTAAAAGGTGGTTTGTCTATTGTATTACCTCAACTATTAATAGTAAGATTTATTCTTCCGTGGAGAAGTAGATGGTTTATTTTTAACTTTCGAACTCCACGCAATTCTTGGCGTCTTCTTTTTGTCTTGCATTTCCTTTTGATGTTTGCGTCTTCAGGTGTTGCGTCTTCTACCATCCTTTGGAGCTTCCAGACAACATTTTCCAAAAAAAAATACGTTAATTTGGTTTAAGGTTACCGAAAGTTAACTACAGTAAAAGTAGACGGCCTAGTTATAGTAAAATTTGACGGCCTAGTTACAAAAACCAAATATCGAACTTTTAAAAAATTGATGCATAAAAAAAAAAAAAAGTTCAGAGACAGTACAGACATAATGCGCAGAAGATTTACCTTGTATTTATAGAATTGATAATGATATTTGAAGGAAAATACCAAAAATTGTATGTAAATGAATTTTCAAGGCTTGACGAGGATTTAGTTATGCAACGTATCATAGTAAAAGTATAGGAATCAAAATTATACATCTCTTACATTTGCTTTCTTTCTTTTTTTGTTAGATCTGTTTTGGTAGCATTAATTGTTTTTTGCTATATTTCCAAAATAAAATTGGCTATTTTCTTTTGGAATAAATAGGGAAAAAAGATTTATGGGTATAATATTTATTACACATGATTGGTTTTAAGTAAAAACTATTTTTTAGGAAAAAATTATAATGTTTCCACTAAAATAAGGAAAAACGTGCAAAAATAGAGGGGAATGTTTTACGGAATAACACGTATTCATCATTTTGTTTCTTCATTATTTTCTTCTTAAATTTTCTTCATACCTCATGTTCACATATTTATAGAATTCTCTATAACATATTTAATTTTGAGGATACTTTTTCTTGATATTGTTTGTCTGAATTTATTTTTTTAGATTATCACGGACAAAGATATTTTCTAAATGTACATTTGAAATTAATGAGTTAAAAAAATCACGCAAAAAAGATTTTCAAAAATTTACATGGAAAATATCATATTTGCCAAACGCCTGGAAATAAAAGGAAATCAAACAATTTATGTGCAAAACTTTTTCTGAAAAATATTAACCTCCAGAATTTGTTTTACCGTGAAACACATGGAGATGTTTGAATACGTACAAAAGGTCTCGCAAACGCAAACAGAACCAAAAACTTGTAGTAGATAAATTTTCAGTAAATAAATCCAGGAGACAATATCAAATTAATTAATATCCGTACTAGCTCCAAGCATATTAGAATAATTTCATATCCCAACAAGAATCACTGTTTGACTCTTATTATAATCAATTATAAACAAACGACTTATTTATTAAAAATTTATATAAAAAAATTACTCATAATTAAGCTTTCTCGAAATGCATAAGATGTATATGTAACGTTTACGGAATATTCTACCAAGTCATAAATTGTCGGCCAAAAATGTTTTCTTGATTGTTATGTTATTATTTTATTTTGTTTTTTAATTACATAAAAAGATACTAAATAAATTAACGAATAAATATGTAATATATACCAGATAAAAATTCATATACACTTTAGAAAGATTAAATAGGCTTTTACCTTCTCATTTGCCTGCCTATCGCTTGAAATGAAATGAGCATCGGTTAATTCTTAATATTTTCCAAATCAGATAAGTTAGGGTTAACCCATCACTTAAAGAATCCATTTTTTTCCACCAAACCATCGATCAAGACGATTATGGTTCTTTGGCATTCCACCAAGCGTTTTTGATTGATAAATGATTTCAATGAAACTGATAGACGTGAAAGCCTATGATTGCTAAGCGGCACATGATATGAAAATATTTTTGTTCAATTTATAGGATGTTTAACATTCATGACCGACTACCGGAGTAGCACGTTGCCAAACCGCGTTAATTACATATCAATGCAAAAAACTCGAGACAGCTCTTAATTGTCTAGATTTTCTACTATTAATATTCTTATTCTTATTACTACTATTGTTGTTTTTGTTTTACTGAATTAATATTAATATATTATAAATCATATATAAGCGGAAAATATTTGTGAAATCGATATGTTTCAAACTGTCAGATTTAATAGGCTGAAAAATATAACCAGCTAGAGCTTGTCGTTCTAGTAATGTAGGTGATCAAGATTATAACCTCGTAATTTCAAATTTATTATTTATTATTTATTTGTTTTATTTTTATTACGACAAAATCCTATGTGAACTTAGGCGTCGGTCCCTGAATAGACGCAAAAATGAAGATAATTTTTTATTTTTTTTTATAGAAATATGTCGGTTTCCTTAATAACAATAAAATAAGAACCTTTGTTTTTTAAGTTATATTTTGTGTATTGTAAAAGACAATGTTTTGTTTTATTATGACATGCTTCATAATATTTTTACGAAAATTATGAATTTTCTCAAACAAAGTTAAAAATCGCTAAACAAAATGTATGTATTAGGTGTAGAAAGGCGCCAGACCGGCAGTACTCGATGTTTCCCGACTCAAGAAAGAGTGAAGCACACCTAAATTGTAAACCATTAGTTTTTTGTGAAGTATTTTCAACGACAGTTTCGAGAAAAAAACCCAATCAGTTTGATGACAAACTAAGTAGTTTTGGCATCCGCGCGACTCCCTTATCACTCTTCTATAACTATTGGAAAATTGTGTTTAGTAAAATTTAAAAAAAAAGTGTGTTTATTGTTGCTACTTTCTTTGATTCCTTCATAAATTTCAATATAATAAAAGAAATTCACAAATACATCACATTGATTGCATTTTTCTTGTATGTGCACGATGAGATTTGTTTCCTCGAAATGATAAACTACTATTTTTTATTCCATTTAGAGAAAAATGAGCATGTCCATCTTCACTTTCATTGCTTTAAATTTGATTAATGCTTAGTGACCAATAAATATTATTTATGTATAATGTTGTTTATGGAAATTTTCTGGAATATCTTGAATTATACACCATATCAAAGATATTTATTCTAAAAGTTGCATGCGATTTTTGAAATTTGCATTTTGCCATTATACTGTGTTTGTTAATGCACCCAGGTGTGCATTTTGACATTAAAAGGAAATCAACATTTTCCCCTAATTCTCAAGTTTGTTGTAGTGATTCTAACCGGTGCAAAAAAACTATTAATGTTTTGGATATCAATTATTAAGCAACAACCTAAAGTTTGTTTAATAGTTATGGTTAATTAGACAGCCAGTTAGTTTTTATTCCACAAATCGAATATTCGGATACAAAAATAAAATAAAACTTGGCATCAATGACCATCTCCCACCATGACAAGAGGACAATCTAAATTTTGCCTCTCAATATCAGTAATTGTTAACGTAATGTTGTTAGCTTATATTAATTTGTGATTACTTGAAAGACCAATTTTATTTTATTTTGGTCGCCATATTTAATTTTAGGACCAGGTGAAAATCGGTGCACATATATGTAACCGTTAAATTCTAATTGAAAGATTTATATACATATGGAAATATTTAATATACAATATAATAGTAAATAACAAAAAAGATATAATTAATTTCATATAATAATGGTGAAATAAATTTATAGTTGAAAATCATGAGATAGTTTTTGTTGGTCACATAATCTTATGTAAAAAAGAATCGGGTTATTAATTTGTAAGTAATTTTCTTAATAAATTCTATCATTATTTAAATAAAAATTGTGAAAATACCAACTTCTCTTATTTTTGTTAACATTTTAAGTTAAATGAACCATTCTTGCAAAAATTCGTGTTCGTGTGGTCAAGCGTTGTGTTCATGATTGTTCAGCCATAATCGAACATAACATGAACCATGCCTTTTTCAGTTCGTTTCGCATCATTATCAATGCTAATTAAAGTATTATTTAACAATCGTCATCATCAGGGCTGGCTCTACAGTTTTAGTTTTACGGGGCAATAAACAGTTTTAGTTTTACGGGGAAATAAAAATGTTGGGCGTATTTTGAGTTGACATTCGCTGTAATAAAATATTATAACAGCTAGATAATTCAAAATTATCTTTGAAAGGAGAATGAGAAAACTTCAATAACATAATATACATATGGGAATATCGTATCTATCAACATCTAACATCCCAGTCGAATGATACAAAATTTTATTTCGAACAAAAATGTTCTGATTACCGTAATACTCTTAGTGGCATTCGTCTGGCATTGTTTGAAGCAAAATATTCGATAATAAACGATCATATATTAATGATCATTCTTTTTAATCATACAACAGTCGTGAAATTAATCATAGTCTTTATATATATTAATGGCATATTAAGATTGTACACTTTCACTTTCGTGTCTGTGGAATTTTTGATAAAAAAATATTTATGCATATAATTTTTTTGAACGTAAAGATAATATTTTGGGAGGTTTCACAACACACTAACATTGATTTAGTGAATATAAAAAACAGTCACAAAATTGTTAGTATACGGATTCAATTGTCACAAAACCGTTACAATTAAATCCACTAAACTGTTACGAAACCCTCACAAAATTTGTCGCTAAAACATGTCACAAAAGGAGGTGTCACCACTATCGTAAATATTTAGACCTTTTTCTCGTACTCGTGAGTCCTTGAACGGTCGTCCCTACCCTATTCCGGGCCACCTAACGTTACACTTTAATTTATCCAAACTTCTAAAACTACCAATGTATTTGTTAATAAATTTCAAAGTTTAGATGAGATATCAGAAATCGAGTGTTCTTTTGCTAAGTCAGTAAGGTGTGAAGGATCGTGCAGTAAAAATGTAAACTCAAGAGGAAAAGAGACAAGAAAAATTAACTACAGCTAACCTAAACCCAACTACAACAAAAGAGTGTTAGCCAGCACATAAAAGAAATGGGAATAAGCACTTCAAATCCGGTTGAGGCTTTACATGATCTAGAGGTAAATGAAAAACAAGTGGAAAAACTGGAAGAAAGGGCAACAATGTTGTCTGGTCAAGCAGCATTATTGAAGTCCCTTGAATTAATTCCTTTTGCAGATTTACGCACTACTATATTAGACCAAGTCAACAGAGAAGAGGAAAAAAGAGAGAATGTTCCTTTAAGAATTTGCATACGTGACCCAATTACATTAGAGATTATACAATTTGAGAGAGTACCTAAAGAAGTAACACGGAATAAATTTGTTGATTAGATCACGAAATGGTCATTTTAAGATATTACAAAGATATAAATTAACATTGTTTCACTAGCATTTTACCTTGTTTAAGCCATGTTTTGTATGTTTCTGTGTTTATTTGCACTATTTTGCATTATTGCAGGAAAAAGCACGGAATTAGCACAAAGATGAGACAAAAACATAAGAGGACCAAGCAAATGACTAAAAGAGAAGAAATCATAAGATAGAGGGTCTAAAAGCAAGACCAAATAAAGTGCAAAACGGATTCAAGTGAACATGAAGTCAAAAGAATATTCTAGAAGTTAACCTAACCGGTCAAGTCAGTTATATTTTTTGGCTACTTTTAAGGCTAGGGTTGTCTCATTTGGGAGGATAAATATTATTTCCCCAGCAGTAGAACATATACTTTTTCGTGTAAAAAATTTAGAGAGGCCACAACTCTCTAAAAACTCAAGTTTTATTTCAAATCTCAATTAAAAACACATTTACTTTAAGTATTGATCATTATCGGTGTTCTCCGACCACTAGACTTGCGCAAGCTAAGTTTTTGCTTATAGTGATGTGTGTATCGATGCATGTTCCTATTTTGATGTTTGTTTTTTATTCTAATATTAAATAATTTACAACTCGGTATTGGATTAAACAATGATATTGGAATTGGTTATGATGAACACATGATTAGTATTCGGAATCTATGACAATAAATAGTGTAATGGCTCTTTTTATAAATTATGTTTAGATGAACACCATGTTAGTAGGATGTGAAAATGATGAATATCGGAGTAAAAGTAATTGTTAAGAATCATTTAACGTAATTTTCCATAAACAAGTTCTTTACCGAAGTCAATCTAGGTAGTTCTCTGTGGAACGAACCCGTGCTACCAGGATATATATTGCTACTACACTCATACTCTTGCGAGACTTTTATGTGCGTTAAAAATAACACACTTAAAGAGCAGTCAATATTTTGGCACCGCTGCCAGGGAATTAACTTTTAGGTTGATAATAGTTCCAAAAAGAACTCGGAAAATTTTGTTTAAAGACTTAGTTATTTAGATATTATGGTCTGCATTCCATCACTGCAGACCTGACCGGTCAAGTTGACCGATTAGGGCTTATTCAGTTGACTTATTCAGCTAAGTCAATTCAAAGCTCGACTTATAATATCTAGTTAAACTTATAGATAATAGTTTTAGTATAATATTAGAACTCAGTAGTAGTAAGTACCAACCCTTGAATTATCAATAGAGTTGGGCCACGCAACCCCAAATAAAACAACTATAGAGTAGTGCCTTAATCCTAACGTCCCAGTTGGATTGTCATGCATTTTGTTTGAATCCGGCTAGGACGAATTCGTTCCTAATGACCTTCACCTATAAACATTCTTTCAAAATTTTCTGGTCAAACTAAAGAGGATCCATATTCTCACTTAGAGTATTTTGTTGATATGTGTCGATTGCAATACAATGGAAAGATTCCTCTCGACCAAATTCAGCTCAAAATATTTCGCTTCTCTTTGAAAAATCTTGCTTTAGAATGGTATCAAAACCTGCCTAGAAACACAATTCGATCATGGACAACCATGGTAGAACGTTTCCTTAAGCACTATTGCCCACCGATTCGTTTAGCAGAAGCGAGAAACAAAATTCAAAACTTTCTTCCTGCATCTTCCGAAGCTCATCTCGAATCCTGGTATCATTTCAACAAGCTTCTCAGGGAATGCCCAGCACATGGATTTTCTTTGGGCATGATGATTCGAATTTTCTACACCTCACTCCGACCTGAATGGAAACAAATTGTCAGAACTATCACTCAAGGACAGTTTTTGGCACTAAGTCCTGTAGATGGGATGGAAAAACTAGGAATGATTGCACAGATGACCCCAGAATGGGAGATTCCAAAAGAACTAGAGCTACCCCAAAAGGTAGAGCTCGGCGATCCAGTTGATCAAGTTATTCAACAACCCATAGTTAAACCATATATCGCTCCGGTCAAGACTCATCTAGATCAATTAGAGTTGAGGCCACATTACAGACCTTGAGAAGTTCAAGAAGGGACGGGAGTGTCAATCCCTCGACCTAGGCATTCACCAGGGGGGGGGGGGGCAATTCTAATAGAAATTTCTTCAAGGAAAATTCTAAAGGTGTGACTCTTACCGATGACCATGAAAGGAACTTTCATTCCCCTACTCCTGACGAAGCTGTAATCCCAAAAGAAGAAGAACCAGTTAGTAAATCACAGCTACCTAAAGAACAAAAGAAGACAAAAAGTAAGCTCAACAAAAATAAGTGAGAAGCCAACCAAGCTTTGGCAGTCAACCTCAGAAGGGGGGAACCTTTGGAAAAGCCTGTTACAGCTCCAAAAAGGGTAATGCCAAAACCAGTACTGAGAGCAGGGATCGTAAACCCAGTGGAAGACAAAAGAGAGGAAAAGGCGGCTAAAGATCCCGTCGAAGATGAACCAGAGATAATTGCTACTTCTCAATTTCCTCAGCTTCTCGAGAAACCCAATAAAATTTTAAAGAATGATCTTGCAAAAGCATGGGTTGAGGACTTAATAATACGAATTCCATTGGTAGATGCTATGAAATAAATTCCTTGGATAACAAAATTCTTCAAGGAAATTATCGCCCAGCCTAGATGAACTAAGTTTAGAGAGAAAGCATTCCTTACAGAACACATAAGAACTTTCTATCAAAACAGCATGCCTGTTAAGCGCAAAGATCCTGGGAGTCCAACTGTAACCATTCAGATTGTCACGAACACCGTAAACAACGCCTTACTAGATCTAGGACCGAGCGTAAATTTTATGCCTTATGAGATCTATAAACAATTGAAATTAGGGGAACTCGAGCATACACAAACAGTTCTTCAATTGGCTAATAGGTCAATTTGCTACCCTAAAGGAAAAATCGTGGATGTGATAGTAACAATACAAAACATGAACTTCCCGGTAGATTTCATTGTACTGGCAGGACAAAAGGAAAACTCAAGCCATGTAGCACCAATGTTATTGGGGAGACCTTTTCTCATAATAGCTAATGCCGTCATTAACTGTGAAAATGGAATTTTGAAAATCACTCATGGAAATCTAGTAGCAGAAATTAATCTATTTACCACTGGGAAGAGACATTCATTCGACGGGGATGGCCTGTATAAAGTTGAAGGGTTTGAATAAATAATCGGTAAAGTCGCCCATATGATGATACAACATGATCATGTAGAGGTTGCCTTTCTAGACAGTTTAACTGGGGAGATGCTGTCACAAGATGAAACTCATGTTATCCAAAGCATAAGAGAATTGGGGAAAGAAGAAGTTAAGAATTTTCGGCATTGGAAGCCACCAACTGAAGATATTTTTGACCAAGTTACATAGGTAACCCACTCAGACGAAGTACCTCCTACGTCAGAACAAAAATCGTTGCCTGCCGAACTAAAATATGTGTTTTTGGGAGGAGGATAAACATACCCGTTTGTGATATCATCCCAATTAACTGATACGCAAGAGAAGAAACTTATGGATGTGTTGACAAAACACATGAAAGCAATAGGTTGGGTAATATCATATTTGAAAGGAATATCGCCCAACCTTTGTAGCCATTAAATTTTTATGGAAGAAGATGCTAAACCAGTAAGCCAAATGCAGAGGGGTCTAAACCCTAACATGAGAGAGGTACTCAAAGGGGAAGTCATCAAGCTTTTGGGAGCATGCATAATTTATCCCATCTTTGACTCTAAATGGGTAAGTCCCACCCAGGTAGTACCCAAAAAGTCAGGAGTGACTGTCATGGAGAATGAAAAGAATGAATTGATACCAAGCTGTGTTCAAACAGTTTGGAGAGTGTGTATTGACTACCGTCGGCTGAATACGGTAACCATGAAGGATCACTATCCACTGCCATTCCTTGACCAAGTTTTGAAATGGGTAGCAGGACATGAATTTTATTGTTTTTTGGATGGATATTTAGGTTATAACCAGATAGAGATAACCGAGGAGGATCAAGACAAAACAACATTCACCTGTCCGTTTGGCACTTCTGCTCATAATAAAATGCCATTTGGTTTATGCAATGCACCAGCAACCTTTTAGCGATGTATGATCTCACTATTTAGTGATGTGATTGAAAAATGTGTGGAGGTACTGATGGATGATTTGTCAGTATATGGAGATACATATGATCAATGCATGCACCACTTGGAACAAATTATGACTCGTTGTGAAGAGAACAATTTGGTGTTGAATTAGGTTAAGTGCCACTTCATGGTAACTAAGGGGATAGTCTTAGGACATGTAGTCTCACCTAAGGAAATCGAGGTTGATAAAGCAAAGGTTCAGCTCATTGAAAGGCTGCCGTCACCTAGGAATGTGTGAGACATCGGGTCATTTCTGGGCCATGCAGGGTTTTATCGGTGATTCATTCCTTCATTTATCACCCTATCTAAACCAATGAGTGCACTTCTACAGCAAGACACCACTTTTTAATGAACTCCGGGTTGTGAGTCATCCTTTCATCAACTTAAGCAAGCTTCAATTTCAATACCGGTAATGCAACCCCTAGACTGGTCATTACCATTCAAATTAATGTGTGACGCAAGTGACGTAGCAATAGGAGCAGTGCTAGGCCAGCGAAAGGACAATAAACCAAACGTGGTTTACTATGCTAGCAGAACCGTAAATAATGAATAAAAAAATTACACAGTTACAGAGAAAGAATTTCTCGCATTTATCTAGACTCTGGATAAATTTAGATCTTACCTAGTAAGGTCTCCAGTGATAGTTTATACAGATCATGCAGCATTAAGGCACATTATGGTCAAAGCCGATGCCAAACCACACCTCATCAAATGGATATTCCTATTGCAAGAGTTCAACCTGGAAATTAGAGATAAAAAGAGGGTGAAAAACATAGTGGCTGATCATCTGTCTAGACTACTGGTACTTAAACTAGTGTCTGGTGACTCTGTAATTAATGAGAACTTTCCAGATAAACAACTCTTTCAAGTTGTCTGTCATGTGGAAGTTAAACCACCTTGGTATGCGGATATTCCTAATTATCTGTCTTCAGGGAAACTGTCAGGGAATTGGTCGAATCAAGACAGAGTAAAATTGTTAAAAGTTTTGAGAAATTTTTTTTGGGATGAGCCGTATATGTTCAAATACTGTCATAACCAAATAATTCGTCGTTGTGTAGAGGACGATGAAATTCCAAAAAAAAATTGAATGATGCCATTCGTCGGCATGTGGAGGACATTTCTCCGCAAAAAAAAAAACGACAAAGATATTACAAAGTAGATTTTATTGGCCCTCAATTTTCAAGGATTCTTATGAGTTTGGACTAGCATGTGACAAATGTCAAAGGCTATGTGGGTTAACGAAAGGAACATGATGCCCCTAGTACCAACGCTAGTTTTGGAAGTTTTTGATTGTTGGGGAATAGACTTTATGGGACCATTTTCACCATATTTTGGTTGTCAATATATCCTAGTGGCAGTTTACTATGTCTCCAAATGGGTAGAAGCCGTAGCCATGAGAACCAACGATCACACAGTGGTCATGGATTTTCTTTAAGAGAATATCTTTACAAGATTTGGCATGCCTCGGGAAGTTATCAGCGATGAGGGAACCCATTTCTGTAACCGGCCGGTATATAATCTCATGAGAAGATATGGAGTGTTATAGAAAATGAGCATCGCTTACCATCCTCAAACTAATGATCAAGCTGAGTTAGCTAATAAGGAAATAAAGAAAATTATTGAAAAAGCAGTCAACCAAATCGGAAAGATTGGTCGGTATGACTGGTTAATACTTTATGGGCATACAGAACTACTTACAAAATTGTACTGTGTACATCGCCATATCGATTGGTTTATGGAAAAGCATGTCACTTACCAGTTGAACTAGAACATAAAGCTTTCTGGACATCAGAAAAAAGAATGAAAATTTGGACGTTACAGGTTTGCATAGGAAGTTGCAAATTTCGGAACTGGAGGAGATTCGTAATGATGCATACGAGAATGCAAGAATCTCAAAATCAAAAATGAAAGAAGCTCATGATAAGAGAATTATCATGAAAGACTTCTGTGTGGGACAAAAAGTCATATTATACAATTCTAGGTTACATCTGTTTCCATGGAAACTTAAGTCAAGATGGACAGGACCCTATGTTATAACAAAGTTTTTTGCAAATGGCGCACTAAGACTTAGCAATCTTAAAGGGAGCGACAGTTTTGTAGTAAATGTCCAGCGGGCTAAACCGTACCTGGAGAATTCAGAAAACTTGAATTACATTAAATGGGAAGACCTAGTAGACCCACACCATCACACTTTTAACACCAGGCTAACTTTCTTAAGTAATATTTTCTCCTAAAAATTTGTTTGGATGTGGTACCCGGACTGTCTAACAGCGGGGATGACGCATTTTAAGTTGGGGAAAGAGATACTACAATTTGAAATAAAATAAAATAATAAAGTTATTTTTACAATAATAACTTGGGAGAAATTTCATTTAACACGTGAAATAATTGGATGTTTGAATTAACATGGAAAAAAAATACCAAAATCAAAAAAATACACTGCACTTGACCGGTCATGTTGACCGGTTAGGTCTGCCGGGTTAAACTTCTTTTCTCCAATTTTTTATCCTCACTTTCTCCCTTAACAAGCAAAACCTCCACCCCTCTCTCTACAATTTTGGCAAAAAATTGCCAACCCGTTCTTTCAAAACACACTATATCATCACCAACACCCTAAAAACTACAACGCAAACCTCAAATCACCAATATTCAACCAAATTCACTCTAATCCAAAAAAAATCATAAAAACCCTAATTCTTGATTTCGCTTTTGGCAATCAAATCAAGAAATCTAAGGTTGATTTCCTAGGTTTTAAGATGTCCCCAACAAAACCTCGGTGTTCAATTTTGTACTTTGTAAGTCTACGGCACCTTTTATTGAATTTTTCCCATTTAGGGTTTGCTATTTTTTTAATTATTTTCTAAAACAAGCAATTGGGTCAAATGGCAATGCCAAATAGAAATTTATTGCAAGAGGATGTTGCCGAAAAGGTAAAACTACCTACAAAAAATGCAACATACAAGTTTGCGCAGATAATGGAACTTAGGAAAGCGCAAGGTGAACGGGAATTGCTAGTTGTGGATTTTGAGAATAGTGATCTTAATTGGGTTTTTTAAAGGGGATGGAAAAATTTGGTGATATCTAGGCCGTATAACCTTGTATTTTGTGTGGAGATGCTAGCAAACTATATGGTTGATTGCGATGAGGATGTGTTCCGGACGAAGTTTAGGGGTGTTAAAATTGACATAACACCGGCGATGGTGAGAGGAATATTGGAGATCCCGAAAAGGGAAGAGGATGTGGTACGACCACGCGGTTGTCCGGCTATTGAGTGGTCGGATATAATCTATGACTTTGGATGTATCCCCGCGGAATATGAGCGGGCGGTGACATATGAGATAATGTTGCACGAGACTATTTGGAAGAGCCATAGGGGTTCAAAATCCATGCTTAAACCCCAACATTGGGTATTGAATGAGTGTTCGTATGATAATTTGGTTCCCGGAGGAGGACATAGGGATTTGGCTATTGATAGGGCTGGGTTTATGTATGCTGTGCTGAAAGGGTGGTGAATCGATATCGCCAAGTCCATAGTCCACCAGTGGAAGGATATAGCCACGACAGGATTTAGGAGACATAATGATAGGAGTATCCATTTCCCTGGTTTGCTTTGTAATTGTGCCACTTCGGTGAAGCACACTGAAGGATGGCCGGGCTTTGAGTTTGCAGGGAGGCCTATCGACAAAACCGCACAAAGCATATCAGTTCGTGGGACTAAAAGGACGAGGTTTAAGGGTAGTAGTTCTTCACAGGCTGGGGTTGAGCGAGGTTCTGGATCTCGCCAGGATGCGGCCTTCATGACTGATCGAGAGCTACGGATAGACAACCGGGAGTCCCTTTGACGAACAGAGGATTCCCATAGGTACTTTGCAGGGCGACTGGAGGCCAGGATGGAGTACGATGCTTAGACCACCAGGCAGTACATGGCAGGGTTGTATTTGGATAGAGGCCTCCAGATGCTGACTAGGCTCCCCTTTCACTACCCAAATCAGGACGAGGACGCAGAGGATGATGAGTAAGCATCGTAATCTTCTAGATTTAAGGGACTACGTATGGTTCCAAATAGGTAAAATCAACTGCATATAGTTCAAAACTAACTACGTATGTTTCAAAATTAAAAACATCAACAACAACATAATTAGGACACAATACACTGAAATTTGCTCAAATTATGGCATAACATACTGTATAAAGTTTATATTAGAGGAAAATACAATTAAATTACCCAATTGAAATTAGGACACAATAGCTTCATAATTTCGTATTCTAGTGCACCAAATGCATATAGTTCAAAACTAAGTATGTAAAATTCCAAATAGGTAAAATCAAGTGCATATAGTTCGAAACTAACTACGTATGGTTCCAAATAGGTAAAATCAACTGCATATAGTTCGAAACTAACTACATATGGTTCAAAATTAAAAACATAAACGACAACATAATTAGGCCACAATACACTGAAATTTGCTCAAATTAGGACATAACAAACCGTATAAAATTCATATTAGGGCATAATACACTTAAATTAGGGCAAATCAAAACAATATATTCTTTTAACAATCAAGTGCATACAATTGAAATTAGGGCATCAAATTAGCGAATACCTTTTTTGGCGCCTCCATAACTTCATCACTATCACTTTCCTTATTGTTTCTCGTTCTCACAATTCTATCAACGAGTACGGCGCTAGAGAGAGACTATTGGAAGGAGTTTGGGTGAGATCTGAAACCCGAGTGATATGTGTAATGGAGGTAGATCAAGTTGCAGCGTAGGGTTTTGGAGAGAGAAAAAAATCGTGATGTGTAGAGAGAGAGAAATGCGACGATTTCAAATTTATTAGGATTTATATAAAAGTGGTGGGAATTGTAACTTATGAAGGTAAATAAAAGGAATGTAAGTTGCTAAAAGTGACTTATAGATAATTCCTCCTTAAATAAATGAAAATTTCTTGGGTAACTAGCTATTTGCCAGATTATAACTTACATTTCATGATGTTTGTGCACTCAAAAAAAAAAGGCAACGTACGTGTTCGACACGTAAGAGATCCACCCGACACTCCATTTTATGTATCGGACTTTTCAACTCTCGTATCCTTAACATATTAACATGTTGATCATGTGGACATTTCCGTAGACACGCATTTGACACTTTCTAAAACGTCATTGACAGTTTAAGTAACTAACAAACATAAATTATTCTACTAAAAATTTATTAACTTTCAAAATTTACAATTTTATCTCGATAATTACAAATATATTCAAATAAAAAAATGTAATTATACTAATATTTTTCATTTACAATAAAAAAAAAACTATAAATTTTCTTGTTTTCTTAAACAAGATATATATAAACTCATATATAATATATTTATTATTTATATAATTGTGGTGTCCTAGTCGTGTTCTAAATTTTAAACATTTTCCGGCTTGCATGTCATGTCGGGTCAATCGCACGAATCGGCCGTGTCCATGTTACATAGCCTACACGTATGACACACTACAAAAAAATACTCAAATAGCGACGGGATTAGTGACGGTATTTTTTGTTACGAGCTTATTAACGACGGTTTTTGTGACGGCTTTGTGACAGTTTAGTCAATTTGTGACGGTTTTGTGACGGTTTAGTCAATTTGCGACAGGCTTGTGACAGCTTTTGACTCTCACTAAATCAAATATTATTTTGTAGTGACAACAATGTAAGCAACGTATGTCGGCCTTGTTTCAAAGTTATTTTTCTTCGAGTTTTCATTTTTTTTCGCTGGATGCTTTGATGCATTAATTAAAGAAAAGGTAACATATATAAAATTCTTATATTGTAGCAATCAATGCCAATTGAATGCAATTAAATACGGAAAATGGAACTGTGTAACTTAACTACATTAATGAATTACGCCGAAATTCTTCAATTAACGAAGGTAAGATGGGTGATCGATCAACAAATTATCTGTCACAAGTTGTCATTGAAGATTACGGTAGTTTTATATACATTTAAAAAAAAAACGATTTTACATATGTTTTTTTTTTCATTTACTTTCTCTCACTCTCCTTAGTCTTTTATCAACTCTGCTCTTTTTCCTTTTTGTTTATAAGGTACAAAATGGAGGTTGAAAAGAGGAAGAAATGCGATTCAAAGAAGTTAAAAGTCGGCTTAGCATTTTTTATACTCATTTTAGTACCACAAATCAAGATTTCACCGATCTCTAAACTATTTTCGGCTATTTTCGGGAGAGCTGATCATCAAGGTACATAACTATCGAAATATCTTCAAAATCAGTTATATTATCATGTCTAGACTTAGATAATAATGCATCAAAAAGTTATTCATGCCGACCCGGTAAATCATGTCAAGGGTGGGCATTGGGCAACACGTTTTTTCTCGAAATGTGTGTTTCGAAATATTTACTATACGCATTGAAAAGAAATTCAAAAACTCTTAAAACAAGGAAAATTTATCAGAAACTCTTATAATACACAATAAGAAAATTTTAAATGAATTTTTTGTCTACGATTTATAAAAAATAAAACAAAACAAATCATTATTGATTTGATCGAATGAAATTTTATTCTTTTCCATAACAGCTTTGTTTTATTTCCTTTTTTTGTGAAAATAAAATAAAACTAAAGACCATTTTTGTTTTAAAATATTATGTCAAATCTGTTAAAATCTTTTCTATATTTCTACAAATATGTTGAGACCATATTTTCACCAAAAACAAATACTCTCTTTTGAATGATTTTTCTTTTACAAAACGGCTTTGTTTAAGACAATTCAGTACATATTTGAATTAATAAAACATGCTTGTTTTGGCAATGTAGTATAGTTTATGTTTTTTTCTTGCTTTCCTAATTATTGCATGTTTTTTACACAATATTGTTCATGATTTCCAGAGTTAATATCATGCAATCGCTCTCATTTCCTCTATGACATGTGTTCAATCAATGGTCCAACTATTTTGGACCCCAAATTATCCATTGTATATGCATTGAGCAATTCCATCTCAAAACCTCAAGTCGAAAAAATACGCCCATATCCTCGAAAATGGGATATTTATAAAATGGCACATATCAAAGAAATAACTCTCACTTCGGGTCCATCGAGCCCACCCTGCGTGATCAAGCACAATGTCTCCGCCCTTTTATTCACTGTTGGAGGGTACACCGGGAATTTCCATACAGATTTCAATGAAGAATTTATCCCTTTATTCATAACTATGAATTCTATGTTTCCTGGCCAAGATCGTATCCTTGTGATAGCAAACGCACGTGATTGGTGGATAAGAAAGTACGCGGATTTGCTTCGGAGTTTCTCAAAGCACCCGATCATTGATCTCGATAAAGAGACTGTAACCCATTGTTTTCCTTCAGTCAATTTGGGCCTCATGTCCATTGATCCTAAAATAATTTTCAAGTCAAAAACCATACTAAACTTCCATTCCCTGCTAGAAACCCTTTACACCCAAGATAAAATTAAACCTATTTTGACCCTACCAACGTCTCGGCCTAAGTTACTATTAGCAGGACGTCAAGACTACCTTGGACGTAAAATATTAAACCGGGCTGATGCCTTACAAGTGGCGAAAGAGGAGGGTTTCGAGGTTATAGATTTTGAACCAAAATATGCAATGACCATGAGAGAAGCATACGGCCTAATAAGTTCGAGTCATGCAATGGTAGGGATCTACGGTGCGGCGCTTACACATTTACTCTCTCTCAGGCCAGGGTCAGTTTTTGTACAAATAATCCCAATCGGAGCAAAATGGCTAGCCGATATGCATTTTGGTACGTGGGCTAGAGATTTGGGGTTGGATTATCTGGAATACAATATCAAGGTTGGGGAAAGCAGTTTAATTGATAAGTATAGTACGGATGATAAAATGCTTACGGACCCAAAAGGTTTATATGGAAAATGGGGAGGATGGACTAGTCAAAGTGTCGAAACATATTTAATGGACCAAAATGTTAGATTGGATTTGGTTAGATTTAGGAGGTATTTAAAAAAAGTATATGTTAAGGCAAAAGCTTTCATGGAAAAAGAAGGTTAATATGATCGATAGATCTCTTCATTTTTTGTTTCTTCAATCAAACATGTCTGATATATTACAGGTAGCGAGGTAAAATTGGTTTTTACAAATGTATCAATTTGAATTTGTAACTTGTTACTTCATCCGTTACCAATTAATTATGCATTACGAAACTACGTACAATTTTGACCGGCCAATAACTTGTATCAAAATTATCGGAATAAAAAATTTCAAAATTTAATCATATAGTTCAAACATTAAATTATATGATTTAGTTTTGAAATTTTTTTCATTTCGACAATTTTGATACATTTCATAAACCGGTCAAAATTGCACGTAATTTCGTATATGACAATTAATTGAGAACGGATGGAGTACAAAAGACTTTTTATTTAAGATTCATTTGTTATGATCATAAAAATAATAAACTCATATGATCGGAGAACACTTGTATAAACATGTTCTACACTTTTTAAGTGTATGACAACCAATAAAATAATTTAGTTTGAATTTTAAATTAAATTTATGATAGTTATTTTTATATTCTCATATATGTGTTGGGTTTTCAGTGGTTGTCGCACTCACATTTTTAATAGATCCGGTCTATAATAGTGTTAGTCGATATGAATGTTATTTAACAAAAAAAAAATGTTACGGAGCAAGAGAGGAAGACCAAGTTCGTTGAACATTATTAACGGGAATGTGCCCTTACAATGAGATCAGACCGACATTAGTGAAATAAATTGACCAAATTAAATGGCAAAAGGGTAACACTAAACATAGGATGCATTTTGCTGCATTGAAAAATTCAAGACAGTCTGTTTTGAATTTGTCAGGCAGTAAAATGTGTATTTGGTTTTTTTGGTTTTTTTTTTAAATAATGTAATTTTGTATGTTATATTTTTGTTTTAATGTTTTGAAATCAGCATCGAACGATTAACACTACCGTGAATCTACTTCATTATTATTTAGGGTGTGTCACATACTAAAAACGTAACACATATTAATAAACCCAAAAATATATATCATAAAATTAATTCAAAATTAAAACTAAAAAATACTAAAAACCTAACACATGTTAATGAACCCAAAAATATCTACCATAAAATTAATTTAAAATTAAAACTAAAAAATACTATAGGTTGGCACACACTAAATAATAGTGTATTTTGAAATGAAAACCGAACGATTAACACTATTGTAAATTTATTATACTATTATATATTTTGATTATGTCATATACTAAAAATCTAACATTTATTAATAAACTTAAAAATATACTGAATATATCCCATTGTAACAGTATTATACTGTTTTTAAAATTCAATACAGACTGGTTTTAATTTTTGAGGGGACCCAAATCCTATCCCAAACATATACTAAACCGAAAATGATTGAATTTACATATTGGACGTGTCACCAAGGGTCCAAAAGTGTAGTACCGAAACAAATTGACCAAATGAATAATTCAATAGGGCGCGTGTCTATCACATCCTAATTCTCCTTCCCACTCTCTTTATCTATATACCAATCTATTGGGTAAAAAGCAAATAACCCCTGAAACTATGGGTCATTTGCAAATAACCCTAGTAAGTATCTATTTTTTCAATTAACCTCCGTTAATTATCAAACTTTTATAATTTACCACCAAATTCATCTTTAAAATGACATAATTTTCCATTCATTTATCCGTTTTACAAAATCATTTGTTTTATATATGTAGTTTATCACTGCACATGAGTTAATATTCTAATTATCATAAAAAATTCATCAAAAGAGGCTTTATTATAAATACATAAAAACATACTGCTTGACATGCATGAATATCAAATAAATGAAAATTCAATTAATCAAAACACAGGCCCTGCAAGTTTTATATATATACATATTCATTTATTAGGTTATTATGCCAGTGTTTTTTTTTTGTTTTTAATCTACTGATACTATATTTATTAGATCTGATTCGTTTTGTTATCTGACCATATATATATATATATATATACGATCATGTTATTCACACAACTGGGACACTCCAGACCACACTCCCTTAGATGGGTCCCTCCATAAAGGGTGATGTTGCACACATATATATAAATCCAACCTACTAAAAACCCAAATAAAAATATAGTAGAACCCTAGTTGATACTACCCTAAATTTAAATATTAATTAAAAATAAGAAAAATTATTAAATCTGGTATTAATAATATATATATATATATATATATATATATATAAACCCAACCTACTAAAAACCCAAATAAAAATATAGTAGAACCCTAGTTGACACTACCCTAAATTTAAATATTAATTAAAAATAAGAAAAATTATTAAATCTGGTATTATATATATATATATATAAACTCAACCTACTAAAAACCCAACCTACTAAAATTATTAAATCTGGTATTGCTAATATATATATATATATATATATATATATATATATATATATATATATAACCCAACCTACTAATCTCGTATTGCCACATCACTTGCCACCTAAGGAGAGTGTGGTCTGGAGTGCAGAAGTTGTGTGAATATCATTTTCCATATATATATATGATTTCTATTAGAGGAGCATTTTATTTTTTTATTTTTTTTATCGAAGACAGGCTTTGTAAGGTGTTCTTATCCTCTCCTCACTCTCTAAATATATATGTATTTTTATTCATATAGTATTTATTAGAGGAGGATTATTTTGTTAGGTTTTTTAATTTACTAGTAATCGAATACTAGATCTGGTTGGTTTCATTAGGATTTAGTAGCCGTTATTAGTTTTTGGATTATCTATTTAAACATGTTTAAAGTAATACACGTCGGACCGAAAAAAATTATTCATTTAGCGAGTTTATTAATTTATCGATAAATGAATAAATTATTCATTTATCGATAAATGAATATTTATTATTTTAGATGAAGATATTCAAGTATTATATGATGTCATTTCTAATTTACGATATAGAAATGTGATCGATGTTAAATATATTTTGAACTATCCTAACGAGAATGATGCAATTATGGAATCATCTACAGACGAAAAAATTATTCAATTGGTAATGAACAATGATGATGAAAATATTCCGCAACCCGATGATAGTAGTGTTATCCCAAATGTGTCGTCAAATGGTGCATTTCAAGCAATAGTCACCTTAAGCAACTATATTTGCTCTAACATGAGCAAAATATTCCAAAAATTATACAAGATTTACAAAAAGTCAATGATGAGATTCATTTTGTTTTAGGTGGGAAAAAAAAAATCAACTATAGATACATATTTTAAAAGAAAATTATTATTGTGATGGTATTGTTCATTGATTGAAGATTTTGGTCAACATTATATATTTTTCTTTATAAACTTTAATAATTATTAGTTTATATTTTTATTGGACCCTTAAAGATTCAAATTTTTTTATTATTTAATGCATTTAACGAGAATATTATTTACTCCATTTGCCCAACTCGGGACCGAACCGGAAGAAATTATTATATTAGCGAGTTTATTACTTTATCGAGGTTTAACTGTACCTTGTTTTCTAGGGTTTTTTAATACGTTTTACAACAATTGATCAGATTTAAGGCTTCTTTTTAGATTATTTATGATTATTTAACGATTATCAATAAACAAGACTTGAAAGTTCTCTCTCTATATATATGTATGTATATTCGTATAGTATTTATTAGGGGAAGATTATATTGTTTTAGTAGATTTGGCTCGTTTCATTATACCTGACTATTTTATCAGATTTAAGGATGAGTGTTGATTTATTTATTTTAGGATTATTTGTGGATTATCATGTGTAAAAAAAAAAAAAATCAATAAAAACGGATAATTGAGCATAAAGTAAGGGAGGAGGTTTAATTGGAAAATAGTGAGAAATGATGGGGGTAAATTGGTAGAATAGATAGTTACAGGGGAGTGAAATGTATATTACCCAAAATAATACTCGTTCCCACTAACTATCCATCTCTCTCTCATATTATTATCTATTATTATTATTATTATTATACCAATCCTCTCTAAAACATATAGATTGATATATAAGATAGATAAATATATATATATATAGAGAGAGAGAGATATAGAGAAAAAGGGATGTCAGATGAGGAGCATCAATTTGAGTCGAAAGCGGACGCAGGAGCATCGAAGACGTATCCACAACAAGCTGGTACTATCCGTAAAGGCGGTTACATCGTCATCAAAAACAGACCCTGCAAGGTTTCTTTTTTATTTATTTATTTATTTATTTATTATTACTACCTCTCACCATTTTATCCTATCTTTTTTATTTTTTATTAACTCTACTATCTTCTTCTTTTTTTTTTTTCTTTTTTTAATTTACTAGATCTCATTCACTCATCATATTTAACCATTATTTTTCCACTTTTTTATCGACCGTCTTGTTTTCTTCGGTTTTTTAATACGTTTTGCAACAATTGATCAGATTTAAGGTTCCTTTTTTTTTATTATTTGGGATTATTTGTCGATTATCAATAAACAAGCCCTGAAAGTTCTCTCTCTATATATGTATGTATGTATGTATATGTATATATATATATATATATTCTTTTAATGTTTATATTACTAGATGTCTAGATCTTGTTTTTGCCATAACCTCCTCACCATCTATCAGATTTAAGGCTCCTTATAGTTTTTTTTTTTTTGGATTATTTGTCTATTATAATATATGTGTGTGTATATCCTTGTAAAAAATAGGCCCTGCGAGGTCTCCTTATCCCTCTCTTCTCTCTATTTTCTTTTGGGAATTTCACAACCCGTTTGCATAAAAATGTGTCCAATGGATAAAAAAAATTAATTTTTGATTAATATTTAAGTTTAGGGTAAGCCGCCTAGGGTTCTATATTTTTATTTGGGTTTTTAATGTGGTGTACAATTTGTTTTTAATTTATCAAATTCTAATTTGTTGAAAATAGAAATAAATAAATTAGTTATTGAAAAACATCATCTAACCATCTATTTTCTAATCTAATCTAAGGGTGATTAAGGTGGCTGTACCATAAACAGTCAAATAAGGTGACTGTTCCAAAGAGACTCTTTTTTTTTTGTATATATATTCATATAGTATTTATTAGACAAGGATTAGGGTCCCCTTTTGTCCCATTGCTACAATGAACAGGACAAAATCCCATTAATTCGTGAACCGTTGGATCACTTTAGATTAGATCTGGACCGTAGGATCTAAAACCCTATTAAAAAAAACCTGAAATTACTATTCTATTCTTAAATTTTACGGTCCAGATCTAAAGTAAATGATCCAACGGTCCTCTATTTAACGGGATTTTGTCCCGTTCACTGTAGCAACGGGACAAAAGAAAAACTCCAAGGATTATACTGTTTTTTTTTTTTTAATTTACTAGTAGATTACTAGATCTGGTTGTTGTCATAACCTGATAATTGATCAGATTTCAGGATCGTTATAAAATTTTTGAGGATTATTTATCAACCGTCTTGTTTTGTAGGTTTTTTATTATAGGTTTCCGACAATTGATCAGATGTAGGGTCATTATTGATTTATAGGATTATTTGTCAATTATTAAAACCAGTCTCTGCAAGGTCCTTCCTACCTCTCTTTCTCTTTTGTATATATGTATATTTGCGTGTGTGTGTGTATATATATATAAGAGTAATTGTTTGGTTTTTCAATTTTCTAGATTATTAGATCTGGTTTTTTTGATAACCTGACAATTGATCGATTTGGGGTTTTGTTTGATTTCAAGGATTTCTTTTTAGTTTTTCTAGGATTCGATTATTGGTCTGATATAGGGGTGAAATAACAAGGGATTATTTGAGGCTTATGTAGAATATTGGGTCATCCAGCTTAAATGTTTTACTTGTTTTCATGTCAGGAAATTGAAAACCTGGTTTTGAGGTGGTCAATGTGAGCTAATATATGTGAGGTGGTCATGATTGCTTTTTAGGATTCTTTGTCGTTTTTCTACGGTGTTATGTTCTTGATTGTTCTGTTTGGACTTTGGTATCTGCTGAGCTAATATATGTGTGGGCTGCAGCTTTAAAAAAAATAAGCTTGGCTTATTTGGGTCTTTTTAAATAATATCAGTTCTTTTCAGTTGAATGTTGTGTTCTTTTCATGCGAGTAAGCCAGAAAAGTTGCTTTTAAGCTGGCTAATGTTATCAGCAGAAAAGCATATGATCTGGGTTTTGAAAGTGAAACACAACAAGTCCTGTTTGGAAATTGATTGCTTGTAGGATTTCCTTTTTTGGATTATTTAAAATCATTATACAAGGTTTTATTACTTTTATTGTGAAGCTTTTGTATCTTTTGGCTCACACTTGTGTAGCCTGAATCTTTTAAACAAATATTCTGGCCTATTATGTTGACAAATAATCTGGTTATCTTAAAACCTCTAGCCTTTTTCTAGGTCTGAAATCCAACACGGCTTAGCTTTTGTGATGTTCAACAATATATACTTGAAAAGTTATAAGCAAGAAATAAGAGATTACGAGCCCAAAGGATGCAGCCAAGTAACTAAACAATCCTGTGATTAGTGACAGGACTCCTAACAAGTCTTTCAGTTGAAGCGGTGTAAAAATGGAGTCTAATTTGCTTTTAGGGTTACATTTCTAGGTAGATAAATCCTTCTGTAGTTGCCAAGAAACTTTCCCAGAACTGGAAACTGAAGTTCTTTGCTTTCACAAGTCATAGTGGAGAGCGCCTTTCTTTTAATTTTTCTTGCGGTATTGTAACCAGCCAAAATAAAATATTGAGTATTGTTTTTTTTTGTATTCGTACCAGTAATACTTTTTCTGTGATAAAACCTTTAAATAATATCTTTTAAGATATATAACCGTATATGTAGTGATGTAACTACATATACTACCAAGACAAATTGTGTAGCTTGATGTATTACTGTTTTTTGATCATGTTAATTCCACATGCAAGTACGACAATATATTGTTCATTTCATCATTATTAATAATTTAATAATAACACTTTTTCAAAACATTTTAAAAGAGGTTCCTCGTACCTGTGTTTATTCTTTTCTCCGTTCCATATATGGAACCACCAGATCACCAACTATTTACAATTATTTGTTTAGGGCCTGTTGTTTGTTGATCAGTGTTCTAGAAATCGCACTAGGTGCCCCCAGGTATTAGACAGGAGTAGGCGGGAATTAAGGATTCATTTGGGTCTTAGGCACTAGGCGACCTATTACCTATAACATCTGTTAAGTTCACATTTAAGTGATTTATGTCCCTGATTGCTTTTAGGGCATACTTGATCAGTTTTAGTATCCATTAAGCTCACTTAGATGTAACTTCGGTCTTGATTGCTTTCTGGGTTTTGATTTCTAGAATTGTATTTATTGTTTTTTTTTTGGTATCTATTGCACTCACAGTCTGTAACTTAGGTCTTGATTGCTCTTGAGGATTTATTTCTATGGGGTTTCACAATCATTTCTGGGATTTTACTTCCTCATTTACTTGGTTTTGGCATCTATTAATCTTTTATTCATGTGAGTTGGGTTCTGGTTGCTTACAGAGCTTCATTTTTATGTTTTTAATTTATCTCTTTTTGCATCTGTTAACTTCACACTTCTTAAGTTTTGGCCTTGATTACCCTTTACGCTTTATTTTCAGAATTATTTACTTTCATTGCTTCAAGTGGTTTTCCAATAAGTAATTACGTATAATCATGTCTCTCTCATTTCATAACAACACATTAAATTCCTTGTTTTTGTTCTCTACTTGTGCTTTGTGTCTTAAAAAGACCATCCTTTGTTATCATTTATCTAGAACTTTTTGCTCTGCTTGTTCTGGTTTTTTCCCGTTAAGCTCATAGCGTCACATTTGTGTAACTTGGCTTAATATTGATTTGAAGGTTCCATTTTGCTTTGGTTGCTCTTTTTTGTTGTCGGTTGAGCTAACAATTTATCTAGTTTGGTACTTATTGCCTTTTCGGATTTTCTTTAGTTTGTTTATTTACTATTATTATATGGGGTTCTGTTGGTTTTTGTTCATCTGGTATCTAATGCGGTCACATATGTAACATGAGTCTTGATTGCCCTTTGTGTTTCATTTTTTAGGATTAGCTGCTACCATTTCTAGGACTCCATAGCCTGATTGATTTGTTTTGGTGATTGTTAAACCCTATTTCCTGTGAGGATGTGAACCTCACCTCTTTGTATTTGATCTTAATTCCTTTTAGTGTTTCATTTCTAGGATTATTATGTACTATATTCTAGGGTTCATTTCTGTAATTGTTCTCTTCTGGCATTCACATTTCTTGATAGGAGTTAGGCTTCCTTTCTAGGATTATTTACTATATCAGTTCTTCAAGTACACTGCTTTGATTGTTCTGTTTCGGTAGCAGATAAGCTTACATTTTTCAAATATTGTTCTTGGTTGTTTTGCGGGTTTCATTTTTGGGACTATTTATAATCAGGTTTGAAGGTTACTTATAGTTGTGTTTTGCATCTGTTATGCTCACATATTACTAACTTAATTAGAGTGAGATAGAGTGGTGCAATGTTACAGTAGCTCTATAATATGTTTATATTTTTAGACCTAATTTATCACTCCCTCTGTCCCATAGTAACAGTCCAATTTTATTTTTTACTCCGTCCCAAAATATTAGCCCAATTTGATCTTTAAGCTTTATTATTCTTTTTATACCCTTATTTATTAACTTTGTAATCAACAGACATTTATCGTAGTCCATGGGCCATACTATCATTAAATGCTAAGGTAAGGGCAAATGTGGAAGAACAATATTTTCTTAATACATTAATTAATATTCTTAAAGCATGTGGAAAACCTAAATGGACTGATTTTATGGAACGGTGGGAGTATCCTTCTACAAGGGGTTTCGTTGATTGGATTGTTCTGTTTTGGTATCTTTTAAGCTCACATTTTGTACTATCTATTGTGATGAGAGAGATAATAGGTGGTAACTAGTAAGTATATCTGCATGTTACTGGATTATAAAACATTAGGTGAAATTTTCTTTTGGATACAAAATTTATGATGGATGGTAAGTTACTTTTGCTATTTTATTAAGTGCCGGTTTCTGAATAATCAGTATAATGAATGACAGGAGACTGTTTAATAGGTTGTTCTAATAGACCAAAACAGATTGAACCCCATTCGTAACGGGTCTAATTGAATAAGAGTTGAATCTGCTCATCTCTGAATAAAAGTTAAGGATATTTTAAAAAAATGTTGTTTGCTTAGCTGTGGACTACTACATCTTTAGAGGATATTTTAGCACGTTCCACTATCAACAAAGTTGGTGGGAAATCTGCCATTCTGAAGGTCGATAGATTAAAAACGTTTTGCTAGACCATTTCTAGAAGTCATTGTTGTCAAAGCCTTTGTTTTCTTCATATCTATGTTTCCAGTTGTTTTCTTCAATATAAGTTTAATCTCTCCCTCCGTTTTTCTCCACCGTCAGAGTGTTGGGTAGTGTTTCAGGGACCTCTTGTTCTAATACGTATTTTTGATACAGGTAGTGGAGGTCTCCACTTCCAAGACTGGCAAGCATGGTCACGCGAAGTGTCACTTTGTGGCAATTGACATCTTCAATGGGAAGAAACTAGAAGATATTGTTCCTTCTTCCCATAACTGTGATGTATGCTCTCATCCCACCTTTGATGACCATATGTATATTTTGTATGTATGTGTCGGCACTTTTATAACATAGTTCTCTTCTCCTATGCAATCTTTGTAGGTTCCTCATGTCAACCGTACAGACTACCAGCTCATTGATATATCTGAAGATGGATTTGTATGTGGAAGTTTTGTCTGTCTTGATTATATAATTTTTTTCGGCCTTCTGTAAATTTTCTTTTCACTGAAAATTTGTAGGTGAGCTTGCTGACTGACAATGGTAATACTAAGGATGATTTGAGGCTTCCAACCGATGACAATCTCCTTACTCAGGTTGGTACTTTCTTACTTTAAACTTAAATGTACATGTCTGCAAACATATAAAAATTGTAGTTCATTTTTTTGTTTGTGCTTCGCTTGGTTTTTGGCTACTTGACTCGATTTGGTTTTGGTTCTTAAATTTCTTGTGCATGTTTTTACTTGTGACATTGTCTATCAGGAGAGACAATTTGCTTTGTTGCCTCTCATGTCTGAGCTTGTTTGTCGTTGCAACAGTGAGCTTGTTTGTAGTTGTCACAGTTGATATTTGATAATGTAGTAATCTCTAGTCTGAGTGTTTTGAATTTGAACTGATAAAATTGCTTCTTGGACTTGGTTAAAGTTTATTGTTCTATTATAAATTCTCAGATATCTAAATCTTCAATATTGAGTTTGGAGGACTTACATCACTCATAGCATAAGAATATTCAGGGGCTTGTTAGAGATCACTATTATTGCTGGAACCGTAACGTCATATTTTAACAGTTTTAAGAGAAAAGATTTACTTGTCCACTTTTACAGTTTCTTCAATGATGCTACTGTTTTTTTTTTTCAACTAATGAAGCTGTCGATATTAGCTCTTAGGTTAATGTTTTTATTACGTGGAACTTTTGCATGAAAACACAAAATTGAGTTGCGCGCACGACTGTGCTTGAGAAAAACTTCCGGCTTTGATGCTGTGATATCTCCGGTAGGAGTAACAGTTTCTAAGGCTTGTATAACTGTATTGTGTCTGCAGTTAGTTACTTGTTTTTACTAATACCTTAAGTTTATATTTCATGGACATTAGTTTTGGGTTTATATATTTTGAACTTAGTTCTGAATCTCTGATACCTATTCTTGGAAACTTGCAGATCAAGGATGGATTTGCTGAGGGAAAAGACCTTGTTGTCTCCGTTATGTCTGCCATGGGAGAGGAGCAGATTAACGCCCTGAAGGATATCGGGGGCAAGTCCTAAACTTGGCAACTTTTAAGGTTCAAAAGTGTGATTTTAAAATTTAGTCTTGTTGAAGACGTAAGTTTGAAAATTTGACGGATTTGTTATTTTTCCATTTGGTTGCTTTTCAACTGTTTGATGAAGTTGTTGAAGTCTGTATTATGCACTCGTAAAGATCCTGATTGTGGCCATATTTTCCGGAAATGCTTATCCTGTTTTACTTTATTACCTTGTTTGTGGCTTCTCTTTTTGTGTAGCGGATATGTTTTCTGTTAAAATATTCTGACCACCTTTTTGGGCAATGCTCTGAAACAGCTTCAAAGCACCGTAAGATCTGTTTTCCCCTTTAATGAAAAATGGAAAACTGAGAACTTTGATCCGTTTTTAAGGCCTAAGAAGCGGAGTCATAATGTTTAGTTAGCAATTATTCTTTTTTCCTTTGGGTCCATGGTTGCATTTTGTGTAAAACTGAACCTGCGATTTAGTATATATGTTTTCTTTTAATATTTCAAATGAGCTCAGGGAGCGTCTGCCCCATTAAGAACTTTAAACTCGGGCAAGTTTGTAAACAAGCTTTATATTCTTTTTGGATTCGGTTCAACAAGTCAAACATGAACCAATTCTTTAACAAGTCAAGCATGAATTTGTTCATGAACGGTTGGATCCATTTGATGCTTCAGTTTTATGTAAACCTTGTGCATTAGATATCGATGCTAATTAGCAGCAATGCTGTTTTTTTCTGTGAAACAGTTGTGGAAAACATTATGTATAGGCTTGCTTGTTATAGGTAACTTCTAAAACAATGTTAGGTAAGCATTTGCTGCTTGTGTTACTTTGTAATGTTCATTTGAAGATTTCTACTAATTCCATCTAGCTAATTAATCATTGGAAATTGAATTTGAATCCCTAATCATGCAAGTTCTTAAATTGTTAGATCTTGTCTCTTGTATAATTTAATGAGAGCAATGGAAATTTCGCCCTTATCATTCATTTAGTTGCCATTTAGCAGGGATAATCATATACAACAGTTGGTAGTTAAGGCTGTAATTTATCACTCAGTTGTAGCATTCCTATCTGGGAAATGCTGATTTTCATTTATGTGAAGTCTAAAGTTAAGTTTTCTGATCTTCATTTTGGGAGTTTTATTATTAGTGTATGAGTTTAGGGTTTTTTCCTAATGATAATTGCTGTTCTTGAGATCATTTTCAAGTCAAAAGTTATGGTGACTTGATGGTAATAAAGAGAAACCTTTGAAAAAACGTGTATTTATTTTACTGCTATCATGAGATTATTGAGAAATTGTTGTTTGCATCCCGGTTGTCGTCTCATTTCGATTGTGAAGTACAAAACAGAAACATGGCTTCCATAGTTCCATGTGGCTCGGATACGTTCTTTTTAATGTTAATCGTGTCACTACAACAATTTAGTATTCTATGCTAAAATATATAGCAAAAAAAATAAATAAATAAATAAATAAATAGGCCAAATGCATGCAACCAAACAAGCCTACAGCTACGACAACAACAAACTCTTTGTTAAGTTTTTGGTTTTTTGTAAAGTTTTCATAAAAGATGGATGATCAATCAAACAAGAAATGGATGAAACTTTGAAAGAACAACATTATGTTTTTGTTTCTTCCAAAACAAATCATTATTAGCAAGTTAGCTATGCACCCTTTACTGCAAAAATAAATACATGTTACCAATGCCGCTTAGATTAAAAAAAACACCAACTTATAAACTGCCACTTGGTCATTAAAAGTACAATAAAATTTCAAATCTAACTTAAAAACTCCAGACTTTATTTTTGTATGCTTGCATGTTGTGAAACAAGTGTCAAAGTATTATAAGTATGGAGCATCTAGATCATGCCAACTCACCCAACTACTTAATTCTTTATGATTACATTATGATACAACTCATAGCCCACATACACAAGGTTAATTTCGAGATCTCTTTGACTAAACAGACCTTAATATATACAGGGACCAAACGAAAATCAAATAATGCTGCCACAACATGAATTAATGAGATTATACTTGTTTAATTGTGAATGTCAACATGACTTGATGAGATTATAGTCGTTTGATTGTGTACATTCTGATAAATCTAATTTAAGTAAATTTGATGTCAATCGAGATCTCTTTGACTAAAACATAACTAGATATGTACAGGACCAAACCAAAATGAAATAATGCTACCACATGTCAACATGACTTGTGTATTTTTCAGGTATGCTACGCTCGTTTGATTGTGTACAGCTTCAATATACAGTTAGAATATGATAATATCTTATATGTGTATGAAATTAAGTGCAATTTTCACGGACTAAAAATTTATAATAAAATTGTTGAAATAATTTTATTTTTAAATTAATTATATATTTTAACTTGTGAACTATAATGATTAACTTTTGATAATTTAATTTTTAGCAATTTAAATAAAAGCTTTTTGCTAGTAAAAATTGCAGTTCTTTTAGTTTAAAACAATTAAAATGAAACAGAGGTAAGTAAAACTCTGAAAACTGATCTAGAAAAAAAATAAAGCAAAACAAAAAAAAAAAAAGAAAAAAAAAGAGAAAGTAAAATTCTGAAAAGAATTGCAATTTGGTTCCTAAAATCTCATCAAGTAAGAAATTACATCTTTTGCACTCCAATGAAAAAAAAGACACATAAGCATGGGGTACTTTCGCTATATCTATCATTTCCCTTTGTTATTTTTTGAAATCAACCCAAAAATACTCTTCCCATCTCACTCTTTGTTTTATTTGGTAAAAGTAAAATCATAATAAAATATACTATTCCAAAATCCTATAAGATTTAGAGAGTTTTAAAATGTACGATAAATACTTAATAGATTGCATACCTATAAAATTTACGTTTCTAGTAATAAAGAATAAAGTTGAATCACATGAGAAATGTTTATTCATCACAAATTATTTAGTCTTTCTGGAGAACAACGGATATAGCGTCTCAGACTTTTCTATTGGTAGGAGAGCACTCTAACTCCAAGCTAAAATGAAAAATGATTTAATTAAAGAAGTAAATAAAAACAGATTTTGGACAAAGCCTTGTTACCTTTACATTTTGTCTTCTCCATTGAAAAGTACTTATGTTTACAAGGATTTAATATTGTTTCGTGAATAATTCAACGCATGAGAATTGGTTTACATGAATTACATTTTTATTACTTTAAATTTCTATTTTTGTATGCAATAAAAAGTACTTATGTTTCCAAGGATATTTCTATTGTTTGCTTTACATTTTTATTGTTTTCTGCAATGAGAAGTATTCATAATTGACTAAATCTACCAGGTTGTTCATTGATACATACATCTAATCTAATGATAAAAAAGACGATAGCTAACTCATCCTCGCTGTTTCTGAGTTGCTACATTACGATCATGCATATAGAACCTGAAAATTTTAAATCAGAAAAAAAATATATGACCGTGAAACAATGATAAAATACGAAACTGATAAACCAAAAAGCGTTATCCGAAATACTTTTATTCAACGTCATTGATCAGTTACATTTAATTGATTTTATTGAAGAAGTCAAGATTAATTCTAAATCTTCATATTAAACACTTTTTCTTATGGAAAACGAAGGTGGTTTTTCTTAGGCATTTGTACGAACACCTTGAACACATTGTAAGTTTAATATAGTTTCTTGAAGAAACTTAAGTCAATCCGAATTAAATTGTAGCAATTTGAAAACAAGACAAAACAGAAATCCTTTGTAATTATATAGAGAGAAAACTCAGAGGTACTATTTGGAACTCTCACTTTATTTGACTGTTTATGATACAATCAACTTAACCACCGTTAAATTAGAAAATGGATGGTTAGATAATGTTTTTCAATAACTAATTTATTTTTTCTAATTTCAACAAATTAGAATTTGATAAATTAAAAACGAATTTTACAACACGTTAAAAACTCAAATAACATATTCTTCCTAAGGCTCATACTGGAGCAATGGTTAATGATACTAGGCTTCATTTAGAGGCAAACCTGCCTACCATTATTAGAAATAATACTTGTAACTGGCCTCACACCAATAATCCTGACATTATTAGTATTAAAAGCTTGAATCACCGTACCATTTACAATGGAAGAGGTGATAATTTAGCTTGGAGTCTCAATGGCGATGGCTTCACAGTTAAGGCTATGTGGAATCATTTGAGAGGTAAAAGGGCTCTTGTGAATTGGCATAATATTGTTTGGTTTAAAAACCATGTTTACAAGTGCAATGTGATTCTTTGACGATCAATCTTACAAAGACTGCTTACAAATGACAAAATGAGTGATTGGTACCCTAATGTTAACACTCGCTGTCATTTGTGTCAATCTCCTATGGAGAATTTGGACCACTTGTTATTTAAGTGTGACTTTGCAACTAGAGTTTTACATACCTTATTATACAAACCTGGTTTTTCTGGTATCTGTTACTCTTGAAGGGAGCGGATTGGGTGGGCCAATAATATGTTCAAAGGAGACCGTTTAGGTGCTATGGTTGGGAAAATTATTTTCTCTTCTTCTGTTTATTTTATTTGGAGGGAAATGAATAATAGAAAATATGGTAATGGTAGCTCTGATATAGCTACTGTTCTGCAGCAAATTCATTTTATTATTAAAATCAAGATTGGTAAATTAAAAGAGATTCCTAAAAGTTACAGGAACTCCTACATTACTAATGCTTGGAACCTTGATATAACTCATTAATTAGTTGTTGTGCTTGTAGGAGTATTGTTTTTGTGCTTCTTGTTGTCTAAGTTCCTACAATTTGGATTGTTCTGCAAGTTTGATTAATCAATGCCATGGCTGAAGGCTCAAGATATTCTGTGAACTAGTCTTATGAATATTCTAATTGTTGTTGATTTGAACTTGTATACTGCGTAAGTGTTGTCTTCTTTGTTAGGATTTTATGGGGTTCAAACCCATGTAAGGAAGAAATTTTGATGAAAGATGATTGGAGCTTGGCCTACCAGATATATTAGTTCAAGAAAATGTGATTAGGAGATGGTGTCTGAATTGGTTCTCAGTACAATTGTTGTATGCACTCTATGCTAAAAGAATTTCCAACCTAATTGGGAACCTTGTATTCTATCAATTCTCTGTTTTCTAGAGAATTTCGAGTTAGTTATTTGTATAAAAACTCACAGTTGTGATGTTTTTCCGGTCCTTAGCTAGCAAACTGTGCTATGCAAGGAATTGCTTTACGCTTATTGTTTTTTTAATATAATTACTTACCTTAAAAAAAAAAAATTCAAATAAAAATATAGAACCCTAAGCGGTCTATCCTAAACTTAAATATTAATCAAAATTTAAATTTTTTTAATCCATTTAACATATTTTTATGCAAACGGCTTGTGAACCAGTCATCTAAGCTGACTGTTGCCTAGTAATTTCCGAAAACTCAGCCCTGATTGAATTCGTTTCCTTTTATATGTTTATTCTTTGGATAAATTAACAAAACATACTACTTTTAAAACCAAATTAATAAAAACATACCCAAAAAATTTCTAATTAACAAAAACATAACCAAAAGTTCATACCCTAATTTTTATATTTCATACCCTTATTGCAAAAATTCATACCCTTATTTCAAAAGTTTATACCCTTATTTTCAAAGTTATACACATACAATAATTCGTAAAATTCATACTCCAATTTGCAAAATTCATATACTTATTTACATAATTCATATCCATAATTTTCAACTCAATACCCTTAATTTACGGAGTTCATACACTTCTTTTTCAAGGTTATACACTAGTTAACAAACACTTCTTTTTCAAGGTTATACACTAGTTAACAAATTCAATCTTTACCCGTGCTCCGATCTCGAACTTTCATGTCGCCGTCGTGTGCATCTTTTTTGACGACCGCATATCCATCAGCATCAATCTCGAGTTTTCGACCTCGCTCTACATCCTCACCGTCCATTCTGACGGATGCATGCGTCTCAATTTCCACCGAATAGAGAGATCGAAGAGAGAGGAAAATGAGAGAAAGATAAAAAAAAGAAAATGAGAAGAGAGAGATCAGAAATAGAGAGGAATGAGTAGAGATCAGAGAGCGAGAACGATGAGAAGAGAGAGATCGGACAGAGGAAGAAGGAGAAAGAGAGATAACAAAGAGAGGGTGAGAGGAGGAAAGAGAGTGTTGGCCCGTGTGCTAACCTTAGAGGGGGGGTGAATAAGGTTATGGCGATTTTCGCCTAATTAAAAAATCTTAAACAACTAACACCCAACTTATGCAAATTCTAAACTTAAGCGTTTAATATACTTAATGAAATGCTAGAATTACTTAACGCAAACAAGAAAATAAGCAATAAAATAAGTTGCGTAAAGTAAAAGTAAGGGAAAGGAATTGACACCGCGATTTATAGAGGTTCGGCAAACGCGCCTACGTCCTCTCCTCGGTACTACCGAGTATTTCACTAAAAATGTTCTTGCGGATATTACAAATCCTATTGAGCTCAATCGACCGATTGGCTCACCCTCTACCCGGGGTTCCTACTCTTGATACAAGTGCAAGAGAACACGTCTACGAGTCTACGACTCCCCCTCAATTTATGAGTACCCGAATGAAAAACCTAGAGCTTTTAAGCTTCACTTGCTTACAAAGCCTCTACCCGTTCACTAGCTCACAATTGAGTTTATAAAACACTCGATACAAATTTAGTTACAAAAATGTAACTTCGCTCACGATTCTAATTGCTTCTTAAAAAGCTAATTGGTGAGTTGTTGATGATGATCGAGCTTGAATCTCCTTTTCTTTGATTTCCCTCTTTCTCGAATATATTCACCAAAATGGTGATTTTAGGGTTTTTATGAGAGAGGTTGAAGGATGTTAATGGATATTGTAATTGGTCATTTAGGAGAGAAATTGGGGTGGTTTATATAACAGCAAAGTCTGTTCTTCTGGGTTATGACCGTTGGAAGTTTTAACAGCTCTTTTCCAGAATAAGCTGAAAAGCTGTTTTCGAAAACTGCAGAAAACGATCGGTCGTTTTCTACAGTCGATCGGTCGTTTTAAAGAAAACGATCGGTCGTTTCCTGAAAACGATCGGTCGTTTTTATACTGGACTCACTGGAAGAAATTGGACCAAAAACGATCGGTCGTTTTTGTCCAGTTGATCGGTCGACTGTAATCCTGGTC
Organism: Primula vulgaris; assembly: GCA_963920805.1. Taxonomy (NCBI): domain Eukaryota; kingdom Viridiplantae; phylum Streptophyta; class Magnoliopsida; order Ericales; family Primulaceae; genus Primula; species Primula vulgaris. The sequence goes on from OY987215.1 coordinate 18,032,756, forward strand.
CCGTAAATCTTCGAATGCTCATAACTCCTTCGTTTTAGCTCCGATTCTGGTTCCGCTTGAACCTGTGGCTTCGTTTTTCCGAGCTCTATCTTTCTGGCATTCTGCAATTTACAAATTCTCTTTTTGGAAAAAAACAAGCATTATATCATCGAAATAGAGAAATCGTAAAATCATTAAAAACATAATCAAAGTTATAATCAAAATCAATTATTGAACCCCATGGTTCAACAGAGAGGAAAGAGATATCTGTAATGAATAATATTTTTTATTTTTTATTAATTATTAATTGAATGTATATTTTTGATAATGTAATTTTTGATAGTGTTGTGTGACATATTAGCTCACATATATATGTATATAGATATAGAGAGATGATATAGAGAGAGACAACAACATGATGTTTATTAATCAGAATGTATATGAATGAATTTGAAATACAAGACCCCTAACCCTCTTTATATAGATAGAGGGGTAGGGTTATAAGCCCACTTAGGCCCATAAAGTACAAGCCCAAGAGTCCAATAATATCCTACAACACTCCCCCTTTGGACGTCTTGAATTCTTCGTCTTCATGCAGTCGATCTGAGTCGAGTTCATTCGTAGTGCTAAACACATAAAAACCTAAGGGACGGAAAACCCAGTGTGGGACAAAACCGGTATCTAGGAGAAACTGTGTAGCCGAATGATATAGGCTGAAATATCATGTAAGTAACTAACCACAAAACAGTGTGCCTCATCAAAACCTTGCCAGAGCAAACCCAATGGGAAAATCTCTGATCGAAGGAAAAAAGAGTGCAACAATGGTAGTAGTAGGGATCAACCACAAAACAGGTGCCTCATCAAAACCTTGCTAGAGTAAATCCAGTGGGAAAAACCTCTAGTCGAAAGACAAAAGAGTACACAGTGGTAAGAAGTATAAAACAGGATACTCCCCCTAATTTCGGCAATCTTAAGTGAGATATGATGGGAACGTGTCTCGCTAAAAACCATGCCAAAGAAAACCCAGTGGGAAAAAACCTTGGTCTAAGGACAAAAAGAGTACACGAGCATGCGACTGGATGCTCCCCCTCACTTGCACACGACAGGGTGCAAGGATTTTAACTAAGTAGTAATTAGTGCAATAAGCATTCACCTGGATGCTCCCCCTCACTTGCACACGACAGGGTGCGAGGATTTCGACTAAGTAGTAATTAGTGCAATAAGCATCCACATGGATGCTCCCCCTCACTTGCACACGACTGGGTGCAAAGATTTCATATTCCAAGAAAGAGAATATTGTAAAGAGAGAGTTCTATTTGTGAGAGAACCATAACTTGTGATTGAGCTAGATTACGATTGTAATCCTCTTTAATAATATTAAGTGCCACGTGTAGCGGCCCGGAGACGTAGCCAATTTGGGTGAACTCCGTTATCAAAGAGTGTGTGCTCGGTTTTACCTTTCTGTCTTTCTCATTGTTCGCCTGATCACCCCAACAAGTGGTATCAGAGCTCGGAAGATGGATGGCGAAAGAAGACAGAACCGCACACGGGATCGAGAAGTTCGACGGGAAGGACTTCGCATTCTGGAGAATGCAAATAGAGGACTACCTTTACGAGAGGAAGATGCATCAGCCACTTCTTCTTGAGGAAAGGTCGACCACGACCACCAAGGAGGCGTGGAAACTCTTAGACCGACAAGTGTTGGGAGTGATCCGCCTAACATTATCTAGGAGTGTAGCACATAGCGTCGCAAGAGAGACGACGATGATGGGGATGATGAAGGTCCTCACCGACATGTATGAGAAACCATCCATGAACAACAACGTACATTTCATGTGTAAGTTGTTCAACCTACGCATGGCTGAGGAAACACCTGTCGCAAATCACGTGAACAAGTTCATCGACACCGTAAATCAGTTGGATGTGGTGGAGATAACTTTTGAAGACGAAGTGAGAGCCCTTATACTGCTAGCATCTTTACCGAACAGTTGGAAATTCATGCGAGCTGCTATTAGCAACTCAATTGGAAAGGAGAAACTGACTTACAACGGCATCCGAGATCAAATACTCGCTGAGGAACTCAGGAGATTAGACATGGGTGAATGCTCAAATGATGGAGCAGCCTTGAACGTGGGTTCAAGATACCGGGGTAATGCCAGGGTATGGGACGTTAGAGGACGTTCGCAATCCCAAGGTAGAAGAGGGCAAAGCCGAGGCGGCAAAGATAGCGATCGAAGTAAGAAGAATCTTCGATGCTATAACTGCCGGGGTATGGGGCACTTCAGTCATGAGTGCAAGCAGCCGAAGAAGGGTACCGGCCGTGATCACGTGGTTAATGTTGCGAGCGACGAGGATTCGGGTGACTGTTTATTGCTTGCCGAGCAGAGAAGTATAAAATCGTGGATTCTAGACTCTAGGGCATCATTTCACACAACCCCTCAGAAGAATTTATTCGAAAATTACACTGCGGGTAATTTCAGTAAAGTGTATCTAGCCGACGGAGAAGCGTTGGATGTTGTTGGAACTAGCGATGTGAAAATTCGCATTCCAAACGGGTCGGTATGGAAGTTAACGAAAGTGAGGCATGTTCCGAGGTTGACCAAGAATCTGATCTCAGTAGGTCAACTCGATGCCGAAAGACACTCCATTTCGTTCAGTTGTGGAGCTTGGACAGTTTCACGAGGAGCTATGGTGATAACCCGAGGGAGTAAGGTCGGTACACTGTACATGACGACCGATGAGGAGTGTATAATTGCGGCAGCTGTGTTGCAAAACTGCTCGGAACTGTGGCGTCGACGGTTGGGTCACATGAGTGAGAAGGGGATGAATGTGTTATCAAAGGACAGCAAACTTCCAGGCTTGAAATCTGTCAACCTCAACATGTGCGAAGGTTGCATCTTCAGGAAGCAGAAGAAAGTGAGCTTCCGGAAATGTGGAAAAGCTCCCAAGGAGGAGAAGCTAGCACTGGTCCACTCAGACATATGGGGACCATCTCCAGTAACCTAACTAGGAGTATCTCCGTACTATGTGACCTTCATCGATGATTCGACAAGGAAAACATGGGTCTATTTCTTGAAACATAAGTCTGAGGTGTTTAAGAAATTTCAAGAATGGAAGGCCATGGTCGAACTAGAGACCGGGAATAAACTCAAATGTTTGAGGTCCGATAACGGCAGAGAGTACATTGATGCAAAGTTCGTAGGGTTCTGTGCTCAAAGAGGCATTCGAATGGAGAAGACCATCCGAAGAACGCCACAGCAAAATGGCATGGCCGAGCGAATGAACCGAACAATCAATGAGCATGATTGGAGTATGAGACTGCAAAGTGGGTTGCCCAAAGCCTTGTGGATACATGCAGTAAGCACGGCGGTTTACCTCATTAACCGCGGACCCTCAGTGCCATTAGAAAGGAGAATTCCCAAAGAAGAGTGGATAGGAAAGCCTATCTCTTATGAACATTTGCGAGTGTTCGGTTGTGTGTCATATATCCATGTCGATATAAATGATCGTACCAAGCTTGACTCGAAATCCAAAGTGTGTTACTTTGTGGGGTACAGTGGAGCTGAGTTTGGATATCGCTTTTGGGATGGTCAAATAAAGAGGATCATTCGCAGTAAGGATGTCATCTTCAACGAAAGCATTTTGTACAAAGATCGACAAAATGTGGTGGTGGAAGAACACGCGCTCCCGTCCGAGGAAAGTGGTATAGTCGACATGAATGTGTTTCCAAGGTTGGAGTTGGAAAATGACACTGAAGATGAGCTAGTGGTGCTCGACAACCTACCAGCACATGCTGAAGAGGACGAGGAGCTGCACCAAACTCCTCGACCTGAATTGGGCCGAGGTCATGGCGAGAGGAGACCTCCTGCCCGATACTCTCCTTCCCTGCATTACATATTACTCAATGATGCAGGCGAGCCCGAAAGTAGAGAGGAAGCTCTGGAGCTGAAAGACTCGAGCAAGTGGGAGCTCGCGATGAAGGATGAGATAAAGTCACTTGAGAAGAATGTGACTTGGCAGTTAGCCGAACTGCCCAAGGGGAAAAGGGCACTGAGCAACAAATGGGTGTTCCGACTAAAGGAGGAACAAGATGGCTCGAAATGGTATAAGGCACGATTAGTAGTCAAAGGGTTCCAACAAAATGCAGGAATTGACTACACCGAGATCTTTTCATCAGTCGTAAAGTTGACGACTATTCGGCTATTGTTGAGCATTGTTGTAAATGCGAATCTTCATCTTGAGCAGTTAGATGTGAAAACTGCCTTTCTCCATGGAGATCTTGAAGAAGAAATGTACATGCTCCAACCTGAAGGGTTTGCCGAAAAGGGAAAAGAGAAACTGGTCTGCAAACTGAGGAAGAGCTTATACGGGCTAAAACAAGCACCACGACAGTAGTATAAGAAGTTTGACAGTTTCATGGTGAATACCGGGTTCGAAAGAAGTGATAGTGATCACTGTTGTTTCGTGAAGAGACTCGAGAACTCTTCGTACGTCATACTACTTTTGTACGTAGATGACATGTTGCTTACCGGGTCGAGTCTTGTGGAGATTAACAAGGTGAAGCAACAGTTGGCGAAACAGTTTGAGATGAAAGATTTGGGAGCCGCAAATCAGATCTTCGATATGAGGATTTCCCGAGGAAGGGATGGGTATTTGTTTCTGTCACAAGCCGAATATGTGAAGAAAGTGTTGGCACAGTTTAGCATGAGTGATGCCAAGGCTGTAGGCTCACCGCTAGCCGCACACTTTAGCTTGTCGAATAAACAATCACCCTCAGACGAGGAAGGAAATGATCGTATGTCGAACATACCCTACGCTTCAGCAATTAGTAGCTTGATGTACGCTATGGTGTGTACAAGACCGGACATTGCCCATGCAGTGAGAGTTGTCAGTCGTTACATGAGTAACCCAGCAAAGCACCATTGGGAAGCTGTGAAGTGGATATTGAGATATCTCTCGGGTACAGTGAATTTGGCATTATGTTTTCGAAAGACCTCGGAAGGCCTGCACGACTATGTGGATGCTGACATGGCCAGTGATCTGGACAGACAAAAGAGCACAACGGGATGTGTTTGTACCTACGATGGTACTTCTGTGAGTTGGACATCTAAGCTGCAAAAGATCGTTGCACTGTCGACCACAGAGGCTGAGTACGTCGTGGAGACGGAAGCAAGCAAATAGATGATTTGGTTGCAATGTTTCTTAAAGGAGCTCGGTCAGAAAACCGACAAGGGAGTTCTGCACTGTGATAGTCAAAGTGCAGTTCAGCTAGCTAAGAATCCTGTATTCCATTCACGCACAAAGCACATACAGATTCGTTACCATTTTATCCGGGACGTTCTAGAAGATGGAATCTTCGCGCTAGAAAAGATTGATGGCGCTAAGAACCCCGCCGATATGCTAACGAAGACTGTTACAATTGACAAACTGAGGTTTTGTGCAACCTCAGTAGGACTCCGAGCTTGAGGCTCAGGGTCATCGCTACACTGGAAGAATGGGTAACTCGCCGATGACGGAAGAGTATCAATTACTATACAAGGATACCGATGGGAGCATTCTGCTAGGGGGAGCACAGTGAGTTCGGTGGTCGGGGATAATTGGAGCTCTTTTAAAGCACTCGACATTTGACTCCAAGTGGGAGATTGTTGAGTTGTGGAGCCAAATGAGTTTTAGCCATGTTTTCTAATTATCCCACATCACTTGGAATTGTAATATGACCCACTAAGGGTTCTATTTATATGCCCCAATATTTTGTATTTTCATTACACCTCTACACATTACAATCACATATTCAAGAGAGAATATTGTAAAGAGAGAGTTCTATTTGTGAGAAAACCATAACTTGTGATTGAGTTAGATACGATTGTAATCCTCTTTAATAATATTAAGTGTCACGTATAGGGGCCCGGAGACGTAGTCAATTTGGGTGAACTCCGTTATCAAAGAGAGTGTGCTCGGTTTTAGCTTTCTGTCTTTCTCATTGTTCGCCTGATCACCCCAACACTACAAACATCTATTAGCTACTAAAAACTCGGTTTTGCTAATGAGTTCCCTCGGTGCATCATTTAAGCATTAAATAACTTTTCAAATTGAAATTGCATTTAATACATAAATATTATTCCATTTATATCGTAACATTATTAATTAATCAAAATTATGCCTTTAAATTTACTTAAGTTATGGAAATGATATTTAATAAATTACTATAATAAACATATCAAGTTGTATTTAGCTCTTAAACAGTTAATATTGTCATTTGCATGGTAAAACAATATTCAGTTGGAAAAGCACAGAACCTTTTCAAGTTGCTATATTTGTAAAGTTTCTAGTTATAACTCCTCAGTTTCCGTATCTGCTTGGTTGACTTTCTTAACTGAACTCCATATCAATATTGTGCACAAAAACACACACACACACACACACACACACACACACATACAAATTAATCATAAAATAACACATTACACATACATATAATAATGCATACATACATATTCTATATTGTAAAGCAAGAGAGAAACATAGACAAATGATCATGTAAACATCAAAAATATAGAAAAAGAAGAAGAAAACATTTTCCAATGGAGAAAAACAACAACCAATCATCTTCTCTCCGTCCAAGCATAACCGTACCTCCACGCGCCACCTCTGAGACCTTTTTCGCTACCAGCCCTGGTCCTATGTCTCTCGTCTCAAGTTTCTTCTCAGAAAATGATCCGGACTCTGACTGCCGCTCTTTCTCTCAGCTCCTTGCCGGTGCTATTTCTGATGACAACTCCAGTCATCGCCACATGGCGGAGCAAGCCGAGGTGTTTACGGGATCAACTGCCTGGAATCAGGTAATTTAGTGGTTTTTGTCTTGAAAGTTTATGAGATTGAATTTCGGTCATTGTTTTTCGATGTCTTGTGTCCTTTGGTTGTTACGCGGCTGAAGTGGATTGCAACACTCTCCTAGTAAGAGATACTTCCATTGGATTATGGATTAGGAGACACATGCCTAAATTAGACGATGATGTTGGTTTTTTCCTTCGTTTTGTTCATTTCGAATCTTAGATTTCATGTTCTCATTTATTTCCATGGGAGGTTTGGTTTATGTCATCCTATACGTGATATTTTTTGGATGTTTTATTTAGCATCTTGCATAATAACAAACAAACAAAATTACATGAATGTCAGTCCTGCCATAGAGGGATCCTGATTCCGCCACTTTTTACTCTCCTGTGTATATATAGTTGATTGACTCTTTACAGATCAAATTGATCCGTTTTATTTACCAATTGGTTTGATCTATTATGCATAATGTTATATAACTTATTGAGATGGAATCGTTCTTCTTTTCTTTGCCAAACTTCTGATGTTGCTCCTTAGTGCAGCTATTTTAGTGTAACGTAAAGAATAAATGAAAAGGCACCAAAAACTTGTTGATCATGTTAAAGAATGGCGTTTGTTAATTGTTATTGAAATATTCCAGTAAGTACAAATTGTAAATTTTTATTTAGATATATTAACTGGTATAGAGAGATTAATTTGAGCACTTCTGTATTAGTTTATAGGTATGAGAAAACAAAAACTAGTTTACAAGTTTGTGTTTATAATGAAATGACATGTTTGGAATGTTTTAGACAGGATGCAAGTCTTGATATTATAAACTTAAAGCTGGAAAATGATAACATAAAAACTACGTATGTACGTAATCATGTATGAATGTTCGTTTTCTCTAATTTGTGGTGCAATTTGAAGAATTTCAGGTGTTTTCTTTGTACATGAGAATTGAGATGATGTAAGTTTGCTAACTAGATTATCTTCGTACGACACGAATAATTTATCTGTCTTTCAGCAAAACCCAAGAGTGAAGTATAAAGTTGTGTTACATACATATTATGTCTCAATAATACTTGTGAATGAACTTAATTCATTAACAGTAAGTTTTTATTTGGGCTTAATAGTAATTGTATGTGAAGAGGGAGGAGTTTATTGTAGGATCTTGTAAGTTGTAGGGGCCAGTGGTCCAAAAAAGAAAAGAGAAGTTTAAGTCGAAGTTTGTTTTGTAGGATTTAGGCTACCCTCTTGGGTTGACTTGAAGAATCAAGTTAGGAAGTCTATAAAGGTGTAGATATATACCTAAATAGGTTTGATAAGACGACTTTACGATTTCCAAAAAAAAATTGTTAAAGGGTGTTTGTTGATCTCTTTTTGTTGAAATTTCTGTTTTCTGTGGCAACTGGAAGCAGTACTAATCGTCATTTATGTTCTTCTCAGATAAGAAAATTAAAGTTCTGGTCCTAACTCGAGTTACGTATAACAAAGTACTTGTTTGGAGGAATCCTTTCTCTGGGAAGGAAACAGAAACAGTAAATTACTGCCTTTTGATCAGATGTAATAATCCAGTTGTAATCTATGGCCTTTTAGGACAGGCTGAAAGATGCTCTTGTACACTCCAGGCATGTTATGATTGTGATTGGGTTACTTCTGAGATAATTATATCTGTTACGATAGAGAGAAGATCAGTGCTACAAGGAGTGTACAAATCTAAAATTTGTGGATACCGTATGTCTTATAATATGGGTTCTCTGAAATAACTTCGGTCAAGAAAAGTCCCTAGTTTCCCAGTCTAATGAGGAGCTTCTCAAAGAGCAGTCTCGTATTAAGCTCACTGGCGAGGAAACAATTCCTTGGTTGCACGAGCTGTACAATGACATTAACGCTAAATTTGGAGAGCCTGTGGAGTACACTGCTTATCTAAATTCGTTTACTAACCCGCATAAGATTCCTAGGCATTATAATTTTTTATTTTTTTTAAAAAAATCTTATTAAAGGGGATTAAGGGATTTTACACCTACCCCCGTTAACAAAACTCGAACCCTGCACCTCCTATTTGATAGTGCGAGCTTTAGCCCACTAGACTATTCCTAGTGGGTTTGCTAGGCATTATAAGCTGCCAAGGAAACAAACAGAAGGAAAAGAGGAACCAAGTCCCTATCGTGCGTATTTGGAGAAACTACTCTGACTAATTGAAAAAAACAATTCTTAGGGAGGTCTGAGCCTCTGCAAGTAAAACAGAATGTTTTCTAATTTATCTAGTGAATATGACGAGCAATCGAAAAATGACAAGGTCCAATGATGGGAATATGATGCACAAGAAAATGGCCATATTTAAGCTGATGTAGTTGATGTCATTGATCTCGATTATTAAAACACTATTAAGGAGTTGATGGAAGTTGGACGTGAAATATTGGAGGCTTTGGCTGACTTGAACATAAGATAGGTGGAACCTGGAACTATTAAGCAACGAGCAAAGAGGCTTTTTTCCACAAACCAATACACGGACTGAAAAGAGGTTCAAGAAACATTTCAACAAAACATTTAGTGTGTTGAAACAAAATGGTGCTGCTGCAACTCCTCAACAATTCAGGGCTTTGAAAGAGATAGCCTCGTTGAAACCAAACTTGGAAAACTTTTTGACTTGTTAGAAGAGACTATTGTGGAAAGCAAAAGAGAACGTTAAGAAGAAACGGGAGTTGAGTCATGAAGTATGGAAGAAGATTGTGAGGAGGAACAGGATCAAGTTGATATTGAAACTTGAAAACTGATGATGATGAGAAGGATATGTATTATTTACTATCCTCTAAATCTGCCCATGAATTGGGATGCGATGCCCATTCCATTTTTGACTTTACATATTGCTTGGCCTTGGTAAGAAATTTAACTAAGTGTGAGGTATGTGGTCAGGCTTATGAACGACACTTCGAGGAATATAAATGCCAGCATGGAATGTACGCTTAGGTTTTCCCAATATTAAGAACTTCAATGAGATCATATCCATCCAGGAGGCTAAGCAAATGTGGGGAAGAAGACAAGAACAGCAATAAGTGAACAAATGGCGTGCCGACCTTGAAGAAAAAATTGAAGATAGAGGAAGCGTTGAGGCAATATCTTCAACATGAAGGCGTACACCAATGTCCAAAGACAAGATTTATTTTAAAATTACAAATTACGGGAGATAATTTCACCAACTATTTTCTGGGCTTTTTGTGACAATATAAAATAAGAAAAAACGTTCCAAGTTAAGAGTGGCCAAGTTGCCAAGGGAAAAAATATAACCTAATTGTAAATTTTCTTGTCGCCAGCGCACTCCCGTTGTCTATGTTCTTTTGATCTGGGAAACATTAATTGTTTATGCTCTCTGATTTTTTTATTATTTAGTATGTATTACCCGTTGTTTTACAATTTGCTACTTCGCTAAGTTGCGTACATTCCCAAATCCCAGCTCTTCTGCTGTAGTTTCACTTTGATTGTACCTTTCTGAAGCTTGAGACAGCTATTTTATGATTGTATTAGTTTAATGTCGAATGAACCAGTTTCAACATTTTTTTTGTAATATATTCGTGTTCTGCAGGGCCTGTTGGGAGCGTCAATCCAGCAGACAGAGTCTTTAGTTAAAGTACAAGCGAATTCACACTTTCAATTCCCAACTGATTTTTCATCTGGTTTATCAGCCTTGCCTAAACAACCATCATCTAGTTCTAACGTGACAACACAACAGCAAGTGCCAAATTATAATATGAAAAAAGAATTGTCCAGTCTCCCTTACTCTGACAAGAGATCTGTACCCTCGTCCATTGTTGTTGATAAACCTGCTGATGATGGTTACAATTGGCGCAAGTATGGGCAGAAACAGGTAAAAGGCAGTGAATTCCCTCGAAGTTACTATAAATGTACACAACCAAAGTGTCCGGTGAAGAAAAAGGTCGAACGATCACAAGATGGTCAGATAATTGAAATTATATACAAGGGTCAACACAATCATGAGCCACCTCAGATGAGCAAGCGTGGGAAAGATAGTGGGCATGTGGAAAACTCTGAAAATTCTGGATATGTTTCGGAATCAAATTATAGCGAAGACGAGGGTGATGATGACATTAATGACAACGAGGCGGATGAAGATGAACGTGATGTTAAGAGAAGGTACACTGGTTTTCCATGATAACGTGAATTCAAACATGTTAAATTAAATACTTTTTCTGGTGGGGTTATCACAATTTTTGCTTACTAAATTATAACTTTGTTTCGGTTTCATACACAAACCTATATACAATAGCAATCAGTACACTAGAGTTACATTTCTTGGTGATTTGTTATACTTGGTGGAAAAACATTAGAGGCTGGTATTAGTTACTGATTTATGGAGAAAACAAATATTTCACTGTTCTGTCACTTTTGTAGACTACTTTATAATTTCATTTCCTATTTTGGTCCTCTAATATTGCATTTCTAGTATTTAATATATGAAAGAAAAAAAAAAGCTTAGGGTAGTAGTTGCTAAGTTCTACAGGCTGTCTAAAAACTCGAAATTTGGTGCTACATTAGTTTGCGAAATTGTTACTAACCCCTTTTTGGTCTTGTGTTATTTGTTTCCATCGTCTTATATTATTCAGGAACACTGAGGTCAGGGTTGTAGACGTAGCTGCATCACACAGAAACGTTACAGAACCAAAGATTATTGTACAGACTACCAGTGAAGTCGATCTTTTGGATGACGGGTACAGGTGGCGGAAATATGGCCAGAAGGTTGTGAAAGGAAATCCTAATCCTAGGTAAAACTTGCCTAGCTGGCTTTCTATTTTCTGCTAACAATAAAAAAACGTCTTGGAATTTTTTTACAGTTGATGCATTTTGGAATTTTCATGATATCACACATTACATAAGAGTATTTTAGAACATTTCCGTAGTAAACCATTACAACTTTAGCTAGTTAGTGAGATGATATGTGATTTTCAAATAGTGGTTCGCATATGTTCCGACACTTATTTATACATTTGTTATTGGGATGAGATCATGAGAGGTGACAAAGGACATACGAGATTTTTGTGTACAAGTGCAACGAAATTCCGTTAAAGTCAGTTAGTCTCGTGCGTATATTTATTAACCATTCAAATTGCATAAAGTTGGTCTTAGGTAAAGAGTCGAAAAGGGAGAGGGAAGAGTAATGCTGACAGAAATTATAATTTTATTAATCTGTTGAACATGAGAACCTCTCAAATATATTTCAGTTGATTTATTCATGTTTTGATAGCTATCCTTGTCTCAAATTCCAAGTTTGAGATTTTATCCTTAAACCAAGCCGATGATTCATTTTCATTCTGAGCCAATTGAATAATAATAATAATTGTTTCATTCTTATAAATAGAATTTGGTTTCTGTCTTAATAAAATCATAACTTTCTCCGTCTCTCCCTCTCGCTTCGTTGCAGGAGCTATTATAAATGCACGAGTCAAGCGTGCAATGTCCGTAAACATATTGAAAGAGCAGCGAATGATCCTAAAGCCGTCATTACAACTTATGAGGGGAAACACAATCATGATGTACCAGCAGCTCGAAACAACAGTCACAACATGGCCAACAACAATTTCTTACAATTTAGGCCACAAAATGCCGTTTCTGATAAGCATCATTCTTTAGTGAGGAACAATGATCCACAGCAAATGATGCTATTACGGTTTAAAGAAGAACTAACGTAACTTGTTTAAGTTGGCAAGCTGAGCAAAAACTTGCAAGTTTTTTTGTTTGCTTCTGAATTAAAATTTGTATACAAATATACAACACTTTTTTAAATGTATCCTTACCTTCCCAACTCCCATTGGGCTAAAAGGTGAAAAGACGTGAATATAATCAAAGCAGATTACAGATTAGTAAAGCAGTGAAAAAGTTGAAATGTAATTTTAGTATTCATTTAGCATTTGATGTCAACAATGGTCAATGGTACTATATTGTTTGCTTGGTTTTGTTTCTTTTCTTTTGGTGCGATTCAATCTTATGCATTTAAAACAGTTTTTTTTTTACACTATACTGTTGACTTATTATGATTTTTTATATTATACTACCAAATAATCAGTACAACTTATTATCACTTCTCGGTGATTTTATACGGATACGTCCAATAAATTCCGTCTACTCGCCTGCCACATATTGCACTCACATTGTTTTTCTTTAATATCTGTTGTATAACTTGATCTATATATGTAGCCTACTTACTTCAAACTTATCATATTTATTCCATATCACTGAGTAATTATGTACAAACCAATTAAAATTTTTGAGTTTAGTTTTGAATTTTAGGGCAAATGATGAATTCTTTTCTTACCACAGATTCTTATTGGACGGATCCGGAATTTATTAACTTATTGGACGGAAGTGTATAAAATCATAGAAAAATTGTAGTATGATGTACTAATTAAATAATCTGCTAGTATAGTGTGCCTCGCAAAAAGTTTATAATAAGATGTATAAAAGTGCAAAAAAACCATTTAAAACAATAATCTGTACATTTTTAGATGAAAATTCAAATCGTTACAATTTTTCCAATTAATCGAGTAAGATCATAAATCACATACTTTTTTGATCGGGCTAATTATATACACGCCAAACTATTGTATTGCATAATTTAAACAAAAAAGAATGAGAAGACCTTCAGTACCTAATTCAAAAAAAATTCTAACCATGCGTTTTTGATAAATAAGTTTGATAATACAATGTAAATGGTTAATTTTTCAAAAACCCCAGTATTTTATAGGTAAAACTCCAATGTTACACAATTATAGACATTATTTACTTGTAAATACATACATATGGCGGAGTTCGGTGGTGACAGTCTCCGGTAATTTGGGGAGGCGATTGAGGGAGAGATTGGTTACGATTTACATGCAAATCGTTTGTGAGACTTTTTCTTTAAGTCCTCTACTCTCATTTCACCTCGTCTTTATGACTTTTTACAAATGTTTTGTTTAAGCCGTTTTCTTTTGAGTAATATAACACAATTAGAAAAAAGAAATTAAAAACTTGTAACTTTGTGTGAAGGCTTCTTTGTTTAAAAAATATAATCTTTCTAAATCAGGCCGGTTTTGGGCCTAGGCCCAAGAGCCATGGGTCTAAAACCCCCAAAAACTGACTTATTTTATAGCCCTATTTTCATACATTTATGTTTTGTATAATTATTTTCCTAATTATTTATAATAGACAGTGATATAAAAATTGTTATAATTGTAGACTTAAAAACTTGGGTTGGCTATAGGCCCATGTTCAAACCTGGCTACCAACATTTTTATTTTATTTTTATTTTTACATAACTAATTATATGTGTGAAACTTATAGTTTGAGTTGATATTTTTTCTCTTCTTATATATTAAATATAGCTGGAAAATGTACCTAACTAATTATATGTGTGAAACTCATAGTTTGACTTGACATTTTTTTTTATCTTATATATTAAATAAATGTAGCTGGAAAATGTATAGATTTTTTTAAAATTAACTTAGTTTGTTCTTTTTTTTCTTAGTATAATTTTGATTTCGGGTTTTTTTGACAAAATTTGTATAAGATATTATTTTTAATTATTGTACACTTGATTAAGTTTACTCGATTTATCGCATTTTGATAAATTTGAACTAAATATTTTGGTATTTATTTATCTTTTGTATCTCTAAATTTAAAGATATTTTACAACGAAAAAATACCTATTTTTTTAAGTGGCATAGAGATCTGCCTTAAATAGAAGGATTTATCACATGTCAGTGCACCTAAACTACATTGCCTGATCAACGATTGTCAAAAGTAGTACCCACCCACTAGTTATTACTTCTAATATATACTCCAGTACAGTATTTGATAACTTGAATTCATTTAATATGTTAGTATAATATTTTCAATTGCAAATAAATATTCACATACACTGCACCCGATGGTCAACCATCTTAATTTTGACTTATAACTATTAGCTTTGCATAAATTATAGAGGGTGAATGTTTAAACACCATTTTTTTTTTTTAAAAACGCTGAGACCGTAGATTTAATCTACGGTTTACAGTTAAAATCTGTAGACCGTAGATTAAATCTACGGTTTACAGTTTCACTGTAGACCGTAGATTTAATCTACGGTCTGTGTGTTTTCACAGAAATTTTGAAATTAAAAATTAAAATTAAAATTCTAATAATTAAAATTAAAATACTGAATATTTTTTTCAAATTAAACATGATTTTTTTAATAAAAAAACTAAATGCCTTATTTTTAAAATTTTACATAAAATAAATTACCAATATTCTAACAATCTCTCAAAATAAACACAAAATTTACACAAATTTACACAAAAAAAGTTGATTTGATAAATTTTATGTTTTTGGTTCATGTTATATTTTTGTCAAGTGTATAAGTTGATATTTATTGAATCATTAAGTAAATCGTCAATTTTTGTGAAGTTTTTTTGGTTTGTTTTTAACACTTGTATAACGCAATATGAAAGATTAAGTAAGTCGTCAATTTGGTGTCAATTTTCAATTTTATTGAATGAAACAATCATAAATTATATAAATTTCATAAAATAAATTAACTCAATATGCAAACATGAACTAAATTTCATAAAACAAATTTATTAAACATTTGTTTACATCATATAAATTTACAACAACTTGGAAAAAATAGTAATTTACATAAAATTAAAAATAAAAAACTGATTATGGACTTAAATCTATAGCTTCTTCTTCATTTGCTTTTTGCTTTCCCGATTGCTTTTCCAGCGCCATATATAACTTGAAATTTGGTCGAAAAAGTTACTTCCATGGCGCAGCTGCCTCAGTGCGTGTTTGTTCCCACCGTGCTATAATTCCTGGCATTGGGAAGATCTCTTCTTCTTTAGGAATAACCTGAGCATAGTGACAACTGTTGACGAACACCGTTACAGTCGGGATGTAATATGTCGTTCCCTGAGGCGGACCAGTATAAAGAGGTAAAAAAGTGGCGTTCCACACGTTTACCCCTCCATTTTTATTTTGCCATAAGGACAACAATACGATTGACATATTATAATGAGAAGCAATTAAAAAACCATACGACGGAAATCTCATCCATTTATCAGAAGTTTATCAGAAGTTGCTGGATTTGTAGCATGATAAAAATTCACACTTGATAAAATATAATCATACCGGTAAGATTCAAAATCAAGATTCTCAAACAGCTCATAATAAACACATTTCATTTGCTGCAGCTCTTGAAACAACTCACATCTTACCGCATACCAATCATCTTCCTCATGCTGTTTACCAGTCGCATTTGCAATTAACCGGAACACACAGTTACCATCCCCACGCACATCATAAACCGTTTCGATGTAACTATGTAACATGACCCATATTTGGTCACTATACAGGAAGGTTGGCATATTGGAGGTGGGTTTAGGGTTCTGGTTTCGCGGCCTCCTAGTTGGGTTTACCCTTACCTCCGGTGCTTCATCCGCCTTAGCTTTGCCCTTGTCCCTACTAGCACCAGCACTCTGTTCCTCCACATACTCCCATCCCGACTTATCTCTATTATTATAATTTCTATAATTAATATAAACAAACAACAAACAACTATATATAGCTAAGTGAATTATCCATTTGCATATTTTATATATTTTTTCCTATTTTATAAATTGAAATTACAAAAAAAATATGCAAAAATGGGACAAATATCAACAATTATTATAATTTCTATAATTAATATAAACAAACAACAAACAATTATATATAGCTAAGTGAATTATGGATTTGCATATTTTATATATTTTTTCCTATTTTACAAATTAAAATTACACAAAAAAAAAATTAATGCAAAAATGGGACAAATATCAACAATTATTATAATTTCTATAATTAATATAAACAAACAACAAACAATTATATATAGCTAAGTGAATAATCAATTTGCATATTTTATATATTTTTTTCTATTTTACAAATTGAAATTACACAAAATAAATAATAAATTAGAGAATAAAAGATATACCTTCAATTATGGATAAATTTGATTGATGATTTGAGGTTTTTTGTTAATAAATTTGATAGTTATTGTGGTTGATTGATTTGGGTGGTTTTTTGGATGAAAATTGGGGGTTTTTGAGAGAAAGAGAGAGAATGTAGTATAAAAATTGTTTTTTTTTTAAAACATAAGTTTCTGTTTTTCAGGGACTTGCTGTGTAATTTTTGCGCAGGGACTGACTGTGTAATTTCTGAAAAGTAGGGACTGACTATGTAATTTCTGCAGAAATTACACATACCGTAGATTAAATCTACGGTTTACAGTGATTCACTGTAAACCGTAGATTTAATCTACGGTTTGAATCAAATGAATACAAACCGTAGATTAAATCTACGGTTTACAGTGAATCACTGTAAACCCTAGATTTAATCTACGGTTACAGCGTTTATACAGAAAAAATGCAGTTTAAACATCCACCCTCTAAATTATATTGTACAATAATATCTTTATTTCAGTGTGACGTCTGACTCCAATTTATAGTTTTTAAATGTTTTTTTTACCAACCATGAATTTCAATATTTGATTTCATAAGTTATTTAAATATTAATTAGAGAAACACATAACTAGTGGGGAGAATAGAGAGTTGGGATTTCCGAAGAGTGTTCATTTTTGTTCTGAGCAGTGTACATTGTTTTTGAGTAATTTCTTTCTCGGGCGAGAGGGCCGATGCGCTCGTTCAGAAAAGAGGTGATAAAATTGGTGCAACTTTGTCTATGGTGGCGCTACTTCAAGACCCGTAGATACAACTTCTGTTACTTCGCTCTTGTTGTGGGTTTCCAAAGATCTGTTATGTTTTGCGTTCTAATCTTCGGTATTGTATCAAAGGACCTATTGATAGTTTTGCTACTATTATAGACAGGGCTTTAAGACACAGTTGGAATGTAGGGTTAACCGATAGTCAGACAGTTCTGGTGAGTCTGTCGGTAAAAGTCGGGGGTTTGGGCATACCAATTGCTAAGGTGGCAGCTTATCCAGTTGTTATTTCTTCTATGATTCAGTTTGAAAATCTGTAAATAAAACTGATTAGGCTTGATGTTGATCTATTAGGAAAGGGAATCAGGTTACTTTCCGAGTGGAATTGTGCGTCAGGAGCATCTGAGTATGTGACCATTAATCAACTTCGAAAAATAGCTAAACCGCAACAATGGCTGACTGAGAAGGGCAGTTTGATACATCGTGAGTTGCTAGTTGCCTAGGGGGATGCTCGTATTAAAGATCTCGTTAATGTCTGCTCTGCTCCTAGTAGTGGTAGTTGGACGTCCCAGCGGCTTATAGGCGCGCGTTCAGATATCGCACTAGACACCGCATTTTCTTGGCTTGTAAGCAGCGGGTTTCGGATGCTGCTGTTGATCATGACTCTTTTTGTCAAGGTGGTGGGCGCTTTATTCGAAGGCATAAACTTGTCCGGATAAACTTTTCGCCCTGGCTCGAGAGGCACGTTTGACTCTCGCTTGGAGGTGGGTTATCTCTTCGGCGATGGTGCTATGAAACCTGCTGATATTCTTTTGCCATCATGTGATCGAGGTCATGATCTTTTCTTCGATGAGTCAATTGTCTCCCCTTTTACTCCCTCTCCTTCTGTAACCGAAACAGGCGAGGCGGTTCGAAAAACAGATAATCGAAAGGTGGTTAAATACGAAAGGCATTGCGTTTCAAACGGCCTCATCTTTTATCCTTTTGTATTAGAGTCGACGGGAGATTTTGGACACACTGTTAGTAGAGTTAGCATCGATTAGGAGAGTGTCACCTGCTGAGGCTATAGCCTCTATTCGACAACAACTCTCTTTCACTACCCAAAAAACTATGTCCGACAGATTTCTAATGTGTTCTAGCGGATGATTTAGAAGTTGAATGAATTTATTCATTTGTAACTGGTTTTAACGTGTATTTTATTAATTTTCTGTAACATTACATTTATCAGTTATAATGAAAATTACGTTACAATTTAAATATTGAACCAAATTAATGAAAACCATTTAGTATGAAAATACATTGGTATCTATCTTTGAACAAGATTTTGATATGTTTTTTCTTTAAATAAGTTTTATAAAAATGTACCAGACTACAACTTTCTCATGTTACATGCTATTAGATCTTATTCATTGCAAATATTACGATTTTATATGTTTTGACAAGTTATATAAAGATTAACTAGAGAGAGAAACACATAACTAATGCAAATAAATATTTTATCCATAAATAAACTACAACAACACGTAATTTAGTGTTAGTGACTTATAATATGTAAGAAATTCCTGCAAATTAGTTTGTAAATTAAAAACATTATGCTTTTGTTAATGATGGGTAAATCATAAATGTATGGTTTTTACAAATACCAAAATAAATAAAAGCTCATTATAAAGCATCCGTTAATGAAAACCATTTGGTATAAATATACCAATACGTTTCTATCTTTAGACAAGATTTTAGTATGTTTTATTCTTTAAATAAGTCTTATAAAGATGTACTAGACTACAATTTTCTCATGTTCATTAAATAAGTCTTACATGGTATTAGATCATATTAATTGCAAATATTTTGATTTTATATGTTTTGTATAATATAAGGAAATGAATCTGACAATTATAATTTTTGTAAAGTCAAACACGTAAAAAGCTCCATGAGCTACGTGATTTCATCTCCCAAGTCACGTGCACCTCACTACCCTTCAACTTCTATAATGACTATAAATATTACTGTAGTAGTATTTTGTTACATTTTCAAATTTCATGATTTATTCACACTAATCATGAAAAACGTTACCCAAGTAGCTATAGTTTTTTTCAGGATTGCTCTTAAGGTTGGTTTTGAGTTTTAAAGGTGTGAGTCCTTGATAAACTGATATTCCGTATCGACTAAAGTACTACTTTTCTGGGTCTTTTTTAATTTTTTGTGCTTTTGTTGGTTTATAAGAGAATGGGAAAAGGTAAGCTTTACAAATAAGGCACTTTGAGAAATTGGAATAATTTAGTCTGAGCTTTTTGGGTCATTGCGAAAACGAGATGATTTAATCTTTTGGTTTACTTAGATACATAAAATTGCAGTGCTTCGTTCATTTAGTCGGATTAAAAGAGAAAATGGAAGGTTTTAGCGGCATTGCCCCTAGAAAAGAAAAGGACAATGATCCCGAGACTCAAGTTTGTAGACAAAACATACAATATGACCAGGATCACAAATTTTACTCAATTGATGCGTTAGAAATCTTGAGAGAAACGGTTCGGATACTTCGTTTCAATCTCTTGGGGTTTTCGTGTATAGCAGCATTGCTTATATGCCCCGTATCGACAGTTCTCCTATCCAACATCTTGGTTGATCAGTCCATTGTGAAAAATGTCACCGGGAAGCTACTTTTAGTGGCAATATCAATTGGGCTCCCTCTCAATCCTTATGTAAAATTGTCTTGCCAAAAGTTTTCAGAAACTTTCATATCATCTGCCATGTGTTTCCCTTTGTACATCTCATTTTCTTTGTTGTCAAAAGCAGCCATCATTTACTCTGTGGATTGCACTTACTCCCGGAAAATATTTAACTCCACAAAATTTTGTATAACCATGAGAAAAATTTGGAAACGCCTCGTTTGGACCTATATGTGGGTGTGTATGGTGATATCGGGTTGTCTCACACTATTTCTAGTTCTTTTTGTTGCTGCTGGGAGCTTATTTTCTGCTATCGCTTTTGGGTCTGAATTGATTGTCTATATGGCAATCGGATTTGGGCTATTATTTTCAGTTGTATTCGCCAATGCAATCATTATATGTAACATTGCGATTGTGATATCAGTTTTGGAAGATACATCTGGTCCCGAGGCATTGTTAAGGTCAAGTATTTTAATAAGGGGACAGAGTCAGGTGGGGTTATCAATATTCCTTGGCTCAACGATCGGTATGGCACTTATCGAGGGCTTCTTTGAGCATAGGGTTAAGACCTCGAGCTATGTACACGAGTCTTCAAGGGCTTGGGAGGGGCCACTTTTGGTGCTTATGTACTCATTTGTGGTGTTAATCGATTCAATGATGAGTTCAGTTTTCTACTTTAGCTGTCGGTCTTATAGGATTGAAACCATGAACGATGAATGCGGATCAGTTTTAGAGGCTGTGACTTTGGATATGTAAAGATTTATATTACTAAGTAATTTGAAGGTGAAATAAAAGCTTTTGCTGAAGATGGTGTGAAGTCAGGTAATACAACTTAATTCGATGTTTTTAAGTTTAAACCGGCAGTCAATACATCTTATCCCAGGAATGTTCTGTCCATTCCCCTTTGTATCTTCATGCATAGCAGGGCTTAGCAGTTAATAACGAGGATATGATTTGAAACTCGGAAATCTCCTAATATTATCGATTTATCCCCTTGGTATAGATATGAAAGTTACAGTTGAATAAATATCATGTTGCCCCCATGTATATGCAATTATTTACTAAACAAAGATGGATTATACTAATTGATTACAAGTTTTTATATGTAATTGCTTTTGATTAGAACTTAGTAGCTTAACCAAATTTCAATTCGTATGATGTCCTCTTTCTCTTTGTTTCTCACCCACTCCGTATCTCGTGGACGAGAAGTGGACCGGAACCTCAAAGAGTAGGTAATATTTTTAATAATGATTTCAAGAAATGGTACTGTAACAACGGTGAAAGTAAGAGTGACACATTTGTTACTGGTTAATAGATTGCATATGCATGAGTTGGCCTTGAAAATGTAGAAAAAATATGGCAGATATGTAAAGACTATAGAACTATAAAACGACTTGGTTTGAAACTTTCTAGATTGAATATCATATGCAGATATATATAGAGACTAGAGTAACAGAAATGATTTCCTTCACAAAAATTCTAAGACAAAAATATGCAATACATGTTACAATACATTGGTAACTTACTCCTGTGGACATGAGATGGCAAGGAAATGAGAGCAGAAGTCAAAAGCCATATTCATACGTGTACATGTGGTTAATATTAGCACGAAGCGATTGTCTTGGCAAGTGTTTTATATCAAAGGATCACATCTTTGTATGCAGAATTCTGCAGAAAAAATCAGCAGCCTACGAATGCATATTTAATGTGAGCGGGGCTGCAGGGCAGATAAACATGGTACATTTACAGTGTCATCTCATCAGCCATTTTTTCTTAGCCTGAGATTTCGGTGGAAGAGAGTAGTGGAGATCCAAGGCTATCCGAGCTTACAGAGTGATGGATTGACATCAAAGCAGGATCATGATAAGCAGTTGACAATGTATCGAAAAACTCGGGCATCGTCGGATCGTTTTGGTCAGCGCGGTCCTTTTCTATCAAACTCTGAGAAAAAAATTGGAATTTAAGATTGGAGTAGTGAATTCAGAAGAGGGGAACAGAAGATACGTTGTGAACTTAACATGCCTTTAGAAAGGACACGATCTACGTGGTACCAGATGTTATATAACAACAGTAACTCATCTGAACGTTATAAAATTAACCTATGAATAGTTTCTCAATAAACTTCTAGCTAAGTTTCACAAATATGTAATGTAACAAACCCATTCAGGAGAGAATCGATAGAAAAGGAGTGGGTTAAGTGATGCCTACGGTCAAAGTTAATTTGGGGTAAAAAATGATAGATTGGAAACCTGGTGGAGTTTAGTGAAATTAATGGAAAGTTTAGGGGTCAGTTTGCAGTTTATTAGATAGTATAAGTACAGAGGTCATGTACTGCACAAGTATTATGAAGAAGAATATGATTACTTTTATCCTTTAATTCCTGCACTTATTTTCTTGTAATCGTTACTATTTATCAATACATTCCCAGAAAATCTTAACAAAATTATTGTCCCATTGCTTGTTACCGTTAATATGCTGTGACATTAAGGTGATCCATTACATATAGTGACATTGGTTCATATGATTTTCGCCTATAAGCATTTTTCCGGTAGATCTTTTTCCAGAACATTTTTAAATAATCGTATAATACCCTGCAAATGCTCGGCTTCTACAAGTGACCTGCAGAAAGTAACTTTTATCCTTTCCACAGCTTTATTTTACGGTTTCCTTATTTTGGGTACAAAACTATAATTCACACAAAAGAAACCAAATAGGTCCTCATTGTATTGCTCATAATTCTGCATTGCCAGTTTATACAAATAATCGCACGGTATTTTTCTTAAAAAACAACTTATTAAGAAAAATAATACCTCAGCGGAATAGGCAATGAAATTGGGTTTAAAGCGTTTACGGCAATATTCATTGAAAAGAAGCGTCATAATCAGAAGAGGAATGATCAAGGCTGATGCAAGGCGAACCTTCTTCAGTGTAAAGATTCCGAGTGCAATAGCGTGCATTATTATGAGTGAAAATATCATAGAGTTGTGCACAATTGGCCAATATTCCCCTCCTGTCTCATACTGCGACGCATATACGTTTATAAACTGCACAAATAATTCGAATGATGATTCTCTTGAACAAGAGGATCTATTTACTAACAAACCTGTCATTATCTATGCATTCATAAAATTCTTGTCTCCATTCTCATCCCCCTCAAATTCAAATTAATTTAATAAATCACAAAAACTAGTAGGCCATGCATGTGAAAGACATGCACAGTGTAACTTGGTTCAGTTAATCGTAATGATCCAAAATGCTTGAAATGGTATAAGAAAGTCAAAATTGGTTCTTTTTCATGTTCGTTTTCCTGTTTTAACAAGTTTTTTTCTAATTCGTTTTTGCTTTCTTTATAAACAATCTCCAGCTGATGTTTTCCTTGTTTGAAAGGGAGATGGTACTGAAATCTACTACTGATTATCGCGACTTTTATGTAGAAGGTCATGTCATTAGTGCTATCACTGTAAACCATAACAGGAAGCAGGTACATTCTTTCAATACTACTTTGCTACTATGCTAATTTTCTTACTGCTGCTTCAACCCAAAACCGAGCTTTTGTTTTTGACTTGGACATAATGCATTAGAAACGGTTGTGTCTGTTAGTACAATTTCATGGAAAAATTACTTTCCTCAGGAAAACTAAAATATCATCTCCTCTAATAGTAATACCCAAGGGCAGAACCGCACATATGTGTGCTCTCCCAACAGTTAAACAATTTCCTTAGATGGAAACATTTTTTAGGATAGACGAAAAAAATTGGTACTAAAAGTCCCCAAAATGAACCAGGTGAGATCTGAACTTTAATACATAAAACTAACCTGATTACGATAAATGATGTATGCAAGGCAGAAGTAGATCAAGAGGAAAGGTAGAATTAAAGGTGCAAGGAAGAAATATGTAATTCCAACGAGTCCAAAAAAGAGCAGCCTTGGAATGTCCTTGTGGTATAGAAGATGAGGGACTTCTAACTCTTCATTTGGATTTTTCATGCAAGAGTTGCAGAATAGGCTGCAAATAAGAGGGAGGACTCGAACAAGTTCAGTTGCAGCGCTCGTCCATCCTATTGTGACTACGTATGTAATAAAGAAGGACGCCTGCAAAAAACTGGAAGTTTTAATTGAGACAATCACTATTTTGTACAGAAGAAAATCGGTTTAACATGGACTATACTACTCAGTTATGTCATTTGATAGTTGTCCTTGATAATTTCTACATAAAATGGCATTGGCATTCCGGATGAGTATTTAATATTTCAACGGCCCGCCCACTAGCTTAGGTAATTCTTAGAACTTTATGAATGCACAAGAGTATAATCCAATTTGTTAGAGAAGAATGAGAAACATGAACAACTGTCCTACTATATAACCAGGAAGCTAAATTTAGTTTAAGATGGGTAGATAATTATCACCATATTGGAATTTTTTTTCCACCTTGAGTGATGGGGAAAAAATATATGATAAGAAGGTAACTTAATTTGGGTGCTTGGATCAAATTCTTTTGAATATCGGTTCTTTTCCGTCCCTGCAGATTTATCAACACTACTTTTGGCAGGTAAAGTTACTTCAGATTTGCTATTTATGCACAACAAAACACAGCAACTAGTGGAAAATTGGCATTTGATTCCATTTTCCATACCACAAACAAGCATGTTGTAGTTGTCCATAATCCATATATGCATTCATATGCATCATTATACCCTGACTCTAGTATCTGAGAGAGATGAAGTAGTCACCTGAGCCGGAACAGATTCAGCCAGAGTCGACGGAATAGTTTTTGGGTCAAATAATATGGATAATTGGCTCAAAACAGACCCTGAGAGCACATATCCGAAGAACACATTCCATATTAAAAACCAAACGAATTTTTCACAAGCACTTTTTTCAATATTACTGTTACAGATGAACCCTTGAAGAGATGATAGGAACCTCATGATAGGGGGCACAAATCTCAGGAACATCTGAAGAATGAAGCTCGGAAGGTAGCCTGTGATTACTCGACGTAAGAATGTTCTGGAGAAATGATGCTAGAGGTGAGAACCGTTGCCAACTAATTTCAAAACATTTATTAGAAATGGAAGATTAAAAGGAAAACTGATTTTCAGATAAGTTTTCTGCGTATAAACATAAAAATGAATGTCCCTAATACATCAAGAATCAAAAAGAAAGTAGAGTTGTAATAGCCATCACGAAACTCCTATCAAGGCAATTTTTGCAATGTTTCTAATGTCTGATTTGTCATTTTGCAATATATTAAAATGTGAAAAACGTGTGAGAGGATTCTTTAAGGGAAAAGGTGGAAATAATTCTTTCAATTGTTACTCGCAGCAAGAGAATAATACCTTTTTTTTTAATCTTTTTCTACCTTCGTTTCTTCACTTTTTCCTCTTTTCGTACCTTGGTTTCTTATTTTTTCTTTTTTGTACCTTGGTTTATACTCTTTTTTTATTCCTTTTTGGTCAATTTTCAAACGCTAAAACTTGAACACGTGGCTTTATGACGGAAATTTTTTTGAGAGTGAAAAAAAAAGTCAGAATTAGTCAACATTGACCAAAAAGTAGAAACCATGATAAAAAAAACAATAATAATAAGAAACCAAGCAACGAAAAGGAAAAAAAGAAGGTACAAAAAATGAATAAACCCTGTTTGAGATAACTCATAAAAGCTAGATTTCATTGGTTTACATAAACAGAAAAAAGGATCAAACTTCGAAAACACATGCAAATCATGGAGTTTCCAATTATCCTAGTTCTAAACTAGTTAAAACAGGATCAAGAATACAAGATAAAAGATGCTGATAATATGTTCTAAACTACTTTCCAATTATCCTACTTCTGTTAACTGCTTATCTTTTACTGTTCTATTCTAGGTAACATTTTATACGACTAAATGCAAGACGATGATAGACAGGTCTTTGTCACAACCATTTTGTTTAACTTACTAACTTATGAACCTGACAACAAAAGAAGGGACTTACTTTGACAAAATTTTAGTTAGAAATGGAAACCATAGTTCCAACTGATCCACGCTAGTTAGCCCTTGGACAAAAAAAACCGGAATAAGGAAAATAACCGTAAAACTGATGAAGGCAAATATAACCACAAGCTTAGATATCCATTTCCACATAAATGACGAAGAAAAGAAGGGCCAGTATACGTCTCTTGGCTCCGGAGCTTGCTCAGTTACCCAGTTTGTTGGATTATTTGATTGCTGCATGTGAAAAGCCATTGCAGCACCGTATCGCGTTTTGAAGGACACAAAGGCAGCTCGTTTTTCCTTCGATGATTTGAAAAAAAAAATTGAATTAATAGATATACCAAGGTCTGCCATACTAATAATATTAATCTGGAACTTCGAAAACTATACAATTGAAGGGTTGATAAGCCAGATTTTTTTTTTAGGATACAATATGGTTTGTCCTCATAATCTCCAGCATTTCGTCTAGGTTCACTGATGTAAAGGGTTGATCATTGAAGCATTTTAAGACTCAGGTTCACCCTTTTCTGGCAGTTTCTTCAAGTTATACATCATTACTTGTCCAAAATAAAATTAAGTTACTGCTTTGATTCTCAAACGAGCTATATGTTTGGGGATGTGGAAACCATGAAAACAACATTATGTAGATTTTTTTTGTAAATGAGGTTTAGTATACAATCTGTAAAAATTATTTTAAGAAAAACAATCTTCCAGATGCATTTTTTCATGTTTATGATTTTGGAACTTCCAAATATATAGCCAAAAAGCAGCAGAAAGTTTCCGTTATGTAAATAAGAATTTGAAGAAGCATGTTTCTGTTGTCTCATATTCCAAAATGCAAGATTACAACTAGGAACAGAAACCTTTTGTGAATGATGTTGAAATAACAGAACTATACAGGCATTATACGTACTTCCCCAGCCAATGAAACCTCTGATTGCTCATATCTCAGATTCTCCTCTAAATCTTCTAACTCTTTCTCATAGCGATTCACAAGATCAGCCTTGAGCCTGAAAAGACCACAACAGCGGTTGCGCTCTGGTCTTGGATGACCAAGTTCACTCTTTAAGTGAATAAGCACTTCAGATATTTTCTTCACATCATTCTGAGCAAAGACATAAAAACAGAATTTATTTCAATTGCGGGGCTCAGGCTCCAAACAGGTAACTGAATCTATATAAATGCAAAACACAAAGTGTGGCGCATACTATATCACTTACATTAAAATGAACCTTAAACACATGTGTTGCAAATAGAACGAAACCAAAATTCTTTTCTAGCTTTTTTCAATTAACAAACAAGCAGAAATATTTGATTAATCTTATTTGTAAAATTGTTTGGGCTAATATTACAAAGCGAAAAGAAAATAATGATTTTTCAGACTGACGTGTCTAAATGACAGGGAAAATGGTGTCATCTAACTTGTTAATATTGAAGCATGATATCAGGAATAATAGCTTACAATGAGACGTTGAACTCTGTTGGTTCGGCGAATCACAATATGTGATATATAGGTAGAGGGGTGATATTCGCTGAAAAAACTGTCAACGGTGTCACTGATAGTTGTGCCAGGAGTCACAGGAATGCTACGAACTAAAACCGTAAACTGTTGTGGCTGAGGTTTCGACGAATAAAAATAAGCAAGCCGCAACAAGGATATATGTTTGTATTCCTACACCAAAGAACAATCTTCCCTATCAAACTTTTAAAATATGCTCCTCAAAAACCGTTATCATTAAAACAGAAGTAAAAGCACTGTGAAGATACTGCATCTAAAATTCTAAATCATGTAATGTAAAACTTCCACTTTTGAACTTACATTGCAGTTGATAAAACATTTAATTTTGAAGTTTGTAAGGAAAGTCAGAACCTTAACTTAACGAGAATGGGCAACTTACGTAGTAAAGAAGGTAACAAACAAAGATTGTGAAAATATATACAGCGCTGAAGTGTATCCATAATCTGCCAAAATGAGAAACTTGAGTCAGACTCTCTGGCACTCACTTGATCAGAGGCTCGTAGAGCAGAAAAGACTATCATATACTTCATAAACTGGGACTACAATAAAAGCAACACAAAAATTGACTACAGAGAAAACAAAGTCCAAGGATTGGAGATAAAGATATCGAAGTACTCCTATCCCTTGCAAGAGAAACTACCAGGGCCCTGCGGAATAACGATGTTAAGTAGGAAAATGACCAAGCCTAGAACTAACATAAAGTACTGTTCTACCCTTATCAACTAGAAATCGTCAGAAAATTTCCCAAAACCTAATGAAAAGAGGTATTTAGAAGTGTACTCCTTTGATGAGAAGGGGATAAGTGTAACTCAATGGTAGCCGAATGAAGAATTTGTATAACATACTTAGCCTATTTCAAAGTAGATTACAGATAGCCACTTTAAGGAATGATATAGAACTTTTTTCTTCTAAAAGAAGCGATACTTGGGACGAGCTAATGAGCACACAAATAATCGAAAGAGAAGCAGACAGCAATCCAAAGAAAATATTGAAGTAAGTGTGTGTGCAACCGCAAAAAGTCAAACAAAATAAAAACAAGTAATAAAAGTACGCTCACTTGTTCGAACCATTGTTTATATTTGATATACTGAATATATCCAAAGAATCTTCTGTAAAATTCGAAAAATCAATATCTTCCAGCTGATTTCCCGAGCAGTTAACTGGAATAAGAACAAAGATCCCAATAATCGCAGCAACAGAAAATATTTTCAAACTGCAGTATTAGATGAAAAGATGTAAGTTTGTAAAAAGGGAAAAAGCAAAAAATGAAAGGAAAATAGAAATTAAAATATATTGAGAGACGCTTCTTTTTTCTGCCTTTCTGTTAATGAAAAAAAATCCTTCTAATGATTTTCACTTTGGACAATGAGTAAATATGAATCATACTCAAAATGAAAGAGCTTTTTTATGATACTCATCATCATCTGATCCTAAACAATCATGTCATATTTGGATATGTTTCTCTTCAACTGATTTCGTTTATTTGAAGTTGAATCAAATACTGCACCAAAACGTAGAAGCGGTGTACATGTGATGTCTTTTCCCGAATTACGTACTCATGATGTCTTATTCCGATTTCCTTGAAAACAATTAAGCTAAAACCGTTAACACTTTCTTCAAAAAAGTTTAATTTTTAGGATTAATTGTTTACCTGAAACTAATAATGCGCATAAATACAACAGCATCCATTCCTGAACATTGGAGCAAATTTTGTTCAGAAGGTTGCCAAGCCCTTTTGACCCACCCAGCGGATGGTATCAGCCTCTCTATTTGAGACCAATTTTTTCTCTCAGCCTTCCCATCGGCCACCAGCCGTGGTATATATACCTTATATTTACCAGGTTGCTTCCTCAAGAGCGAATATAATGTAAAGAATAATATGCAAAGACCAAAATTTATTCCCACAGATGTTAACAGAGCAGAAACAATCATTTCTTTTCAATACTTTATCACGGGATCTTGAAAACCAGCAAAGCAACTGCAACAAGGAAAATCCAGAATAGTAATGCACAAGTTGTCATATAAAGAGTATAAAAAGCAATAGAAAAATTACGTTGGAATAATACGTCACTTACGTTTTGCCTTTCGAGTTCTGGGATTTTATACGGAAAACAAATTTCAAGTTGAAGGTGGAGACAAGTTCATACACATGAAACAAGATAATGAAGTTTCTAATAATACGCTCAAATAAACGACGTAAGAGATTTCTACATAAATATTTGATATTTAGGAGTTAGGGTGTTTCACGTCACAATATATAGTTCGACAACTTCAACAAAAACCTTTTGTCTTTTAGTACTTAACTTCAACTAAAACCCACTCGCGTATGCTTATTATAACTACGCATAATCAATACTAGCGGACATGCCCACCCGATGGGTGTGAATCCAATAAAAAATCTGTAATCCGTTATGATAGAATCTTCGATGAAGGGAGAGAAAATTATGGTTGAGGAAGAGAGAGAGAATTTGATGGCAGTTATATATAGTATAGATATATATATATATGAGAGAGATAATAGATGGAAAGGTAGAGAGATAATAAGGAAGATAGATGGTAACGTGAAATAGCAGTTATTTTTATTTTAGCAGTTTTACTTATCAGTTTTTTTATTTGTAATTTTTCAAGCTATCAAATAGTATTTTGCAAATATTTGTTTCAAGGGCCTGATAATACATCTACTCTACACGTACGGTGGTCTTTAGATATGTTCCTACACTTAGTATCGTGGTCGATGCTACAGGAATATTTTATATATTTTCTAATTGCTTATCATACTTGTTTTCTAGGCCAACCCTTTGCCATAATTACCAATCACTGTTGCTGCTATGGTTTAGAATGGCGCTTTTAGCACAAATATTACAAAGATATAAACAAACAAATGAAAGTGTTTATAATTATAAATTAAATTTAAATACATAAAAAAAAAAAAAAAAGGTGAGCTAAGAGCATTACTTGGTTTCGGGATTGAAATCTCTCTCTCTCTTTCTCTCTCTCTCTGTATCTCTCTTTCTCTCTATCTCTGTCTCTCTGTATCTCTTTTTCTGTATCTCTCTCTCTTTCTCTCTCTCTCTCTATATATATCTGTATCTCTGTATCTCTCTGTGTGTTTCTCTGTGTCTCACGTAACGAAGAGAGAAGGAAATGATTGGGTGATATTTATTGTTATATTTCGGCGGTAAAAACTAAAATAAAAAAAAAATAGAATATACCTTGGCATCAATTTTTATTTATTTTTAATTTTTTTATTTTAAAAATTCAAATGCGTTTACTATCACTGTTTTTTTTAAGTTTTAAAAATATAGATTTAGGAGAAATATAAGTAGAAAGTTTAAAAGCAAAAAAGTCACATATTTTAGAGATTTTTGTATCTTTTTCGTCACCATTTTAATAATTTAAATGAATATTGGTTTTATCTCAACTAAAACTTTATTCGTATACTTGACGTGTTACTTGCTCGTTTAATTATGATATTTTGAAAATTTATCAAAAAAAAAATGTCTTATCAAGTCATTTTGATTGAAAAATCAAAAGATTATTAGCTAATGTCAAAAATTAATATATTGAAAGTTAGATTTTTTAACTTTTTGGCAAACAACTCATGTATATTTTGGAAAGCAATCTTTTTTCCTACTGTTTTCTGAAAACAGTTTTTTGACTGAAAAAGTTGATAACAAACGGACCTAATGTTTATGTTTTTATTTTACTTATATTGTTTTGTAATATTGTATTGTATTGTTTTGTTTTGTTAGTGATATGTGAAAGTTGACCAAACCAAACAATTGTTAAAGCAAGTTTAACGGGAGGGTGAAAAGGGCATTTAGCCTGCCTGAGGCGTGCTTCAGTAACCAACTTTAACGGTGGCGGAGGCGCATACGTCACATATCATGATGCATTAACGTTTGTGTGCTCTGATAACATGTTTAACGATGAGCTCTAGCAAGTGGGTTTTAGCTTAAGGGGGAATGGTCGATCAAATTCAATGGTTTTGAGTCGAAGAAGATGTTCATATTTCTTAATATAAAACAAAAATTATATTCATTAGTAACTTAAATATGAAGTCCATTTAAATTAAATTTATTTTATAGCTTTTTTCATATATTTTAAAGAATTTAAATAAAATAAATTGTAATTAAAAGTTGTTTTAAAAAAAAATATAGAGATTGAATTGACGTTTCATACATGTTGAAGGACCAGTTTGCATTCAAGACAAAATTTTAAAAACTACTTTTATATGTTCGAGGGTTCATTTTGAAGTAACAAAACTGTTTTTTTATTATAAAAAGCGGAGAATGAAGTTTTCTCTCTACTATCCTGCGCCTCTTTTCTCTTTTCCATACACGCGGCTACCGATAAACGTGGCTACGTCGCCTCTGTGCCTCCGATGGCCTGAAACTGCGTTTCAGGTGCGCCGTTAAACATAAGGTAGCGAATAAAATGGAATGCAGAAAGTATCTGTCTCCCCTTTTCTAAATATATATAAAAAAATATTTAAAGAAATAGTCCCAACAAATATAAAACTATTTTAATAATAACTTTTTAATGCAAACTGTTGGTCCTCATTCTTTAAAAAGTGTTTTATACAAAATTTGGTCTTATATTATTTTATTTATATTTCTAAAAAATATATAAAAAGGTTTTAAAATATGTTTTTTTAATTGAACTTCATATTTATGCAATCAAGGTACTTTTAATGAAAAAGTTTATTTTATGTTTATTTTATATTTAAGAGTTGAACTCCCGCGAATTATAAACCGTTAAACTTGACCAGTCGCTCCACTCAGTTAAAACTCACTTGTCAACTCACCGTTAAACATGTTTTTAGTTGGTTTAATCTCTCTTTTCTCTTTGTTTTTTTTATCACGAAATAATTAGTTCGTGTTTTTTAAACGCTTTAATGTATGCCGCTTTGTTTATTTGTGCAAATTAATTATTAGTTAAGTCTAGATTTGAGAGGGGTAAGAGACTACTACAGTCTACTAAATATACAATTAATTGCTCCAAAACTACATTAAGTTTAACCAAATAGACATGGATAGTTTATTGACATTGGAATGGTAATATGTTTAACAAAAAACATGTTACACCAAAGGCAATTGCTACTTTTAATATCCCAGGGGGCCAGGAGATGTTTGCTAGCATTTAGTATTACTTTAACTTCTTCTTCTTTTTAATAATTTTCTGTTCTTGATACACAAGAACAAGAAAAACAAGATAAAAGGACACATCCAATATGAAATATTGGGGGAATTTGAATTTGGTACAAAGTAGATAAAAACTGTTTTCTTTCCAAACTATTAGGAGTATTTTTCTTTATCATGATGCATCTAAGTATATTAAATAAACAGTAAAGAGAAAAAACTAATTAGAGTATTGTTATAGCTATCCGAAAATATTACCCAAAAATCTTACATGACGTGACGAATTATGTGGACTAATTATAATTTAAAAAAAAATATGTTTTCAATATAAAAAAAAACTAATTAGTACATATAATCCGTCAACAGGTAAGGTGGTTTTTGGATTAAGAACTCCACGTGTTGGACAGCTCTGACTACATTTATATGAATAAGTCAATTCATAATAATGAAATGACAAAAAAATATGAAAACGCGTCATCTGAAAATCGATTATAAATCACTTTTTAAGTCTTTAAAACAGGGATGTCCCACGAAAAGGAACCAAAGGAAAATAAAAACCACAATTACAACTTACAAGCAGATGATTACAAAAAAAGAAAAGTTACAAGCAATAAAAAAAAAAACATTTGGTCTATAACGAGGTTGTGCCAATCAAAATTTGCCCAATTGATAAGAAAATAAAATAAAAAACCATACTAGTTGTGTGTATAACAACAAAATTATAAACTATTATTGGACTTGCGTGTGTACGGCAAAATACTCAAATGATGATTAACAAGTAGACAGACATATCCTGGTCATCAAAACAAATATAACGTTATTATTTTTTTAATTATAAGATCGATCAAGCTGATAATTAAACTCAAAATATAGTAAGCTAATTAAAGAGAGTAGAAGAGGAACAGTTCCGGGCTAAAACACCTCTCATATTACCAAAAACAAAAACAAAACATGTATTTTATTGAAAATTTGACGATTATAATATTTTAGTACCCCTATAATTACAAAATAGTATGTATATATATAATTCAACGTCATTCATACATAAATCCTAGTTCCGACCACCGAAAGAGACCCAGGTTCAGTGATCATTATATATATATATTATATGTCTGTATCTTAGTATAATTTGAAATAAATGGTTAATGGTGTTCATTTTACAACTTTTCTACACAAAAATGTAACCATTTATCAAATATTAAACCGTTTCCAAAGTAATTATGGAACCAAGTTATTTTCAAACAACAATTTCTGACCCCGGTTGTTATAAGTAAGTTTGAAACACCATATAAACCCTACAACGACAACCTTTCTATTTTTATTTGACTCTACCTTTTGTATATTATACTCCACTTTATACGTTTCATATTGTGAATGACTATAAACATAAAATGGAAATAATCTAGAACAGATGGAACATGTTTTCTCTATTTGCTTTCTCACTTCTTAACTTTAGATCCTGGAGAAAGTGTTAAGGACAAAATATTTTTGAAAAAAGTTGTAATTTTAATTTATGAGTGGACAAAACTTAAATTAATCTGGAGCCTAGAATTTCTATAATGAATCTGTATTTAACGGAAAACTAAAGCATGAAATGGAAATCGGGATTTAGAATACAGAATAAGTTATCTTTTATTGCCTAGTTTTGTGAACTACGAACAAGGAGTAAGGACGAAATCTTTCTGAGTATCTATTTAACAAGTTGTAATAAGTGAGTGGAAAAATGTTAACTAGTCTCTGGACTCTTTTTAATTCTGAGTAACAAAAATTGGAATGTTGACAAGTGAAATGGATATTGCTGTTTAGATAACGATTGTAACCATTTCGGTGTATTCATTTCATTATTTTCATAAAGTAATAATATAGTTAAGATTGTAGCCAAGTCACACACACACAAAAAAACGATTCTCTCTTTTAGTCACGTCATTTCGTGATTTATAAATATCAGGTAAACTCGATCGGAATAACAAACCTGATCAACGTTTCTTCCAGACTATATTACCACTGAATCGTATCTTTATTTATTTCAAAGGTTAAGGATATACTGAAATCGATTGATAAAATGTCACCTTCTATACAATTGAAAAATCAATTGTACTTGTCTAAAAATAATGATTAGAAGTATATTTGGAAAGACATGTACAACAATTAATATTCAACATGAACATACATGAGGAAAATCAATATTGAATCTAACTAAAGGGAAAGCTAGGACCAAGAATTTTATCAAACTTACATCATCTCTATTAAACGAGCAAACAAAGAAAAAACATTTCAGTAGTCTAATTAACTTCTTCCATGAAGCGAAGAACGTCGAATATCAAACCTATCTACAAAATCCAAAGGTTTAGTGGTCTCGTTCGTAATTCTCATCACTTTACTACTTGACAACCCTCTATGTCGAAAACCATACATCTCCAATACTTGATTATCTGCAAAATTAAACGCTCGCTCCATACCCTTCAAACACCTCTCCACTTGATAATCTCCGTAACTCCCACAAGGCTTACACCCTACGAAATGAGTCACAAAAGGCCATCTTTCGTCGCCAAGACCGGGCCTATAGTTTTCCATCATATCTTCATACCTGTCCACTAGCCCCGCCCAATACCCGTGTAAATAATACGAATTCTCTATGTATACCTTATCTATCCACTCATCTTTTTTATACACCAATAAGTATATCAATGCTGATTGATCGTCAGCCTCGAAAGATGGCCTACCCTTTAAGCTCGCCGTTAATATTTTTCCTGCTTCGTCACGTATTGACCCTTTCGGCCCCATCGGTGCCCAAGCATCTAACAAATCCAATGACCATTGACAATTTCTTATCAAGAAACTACCGGTATTCAAACCGACCCAAGATTTTTCCTTGAAAAGTAAATTATGATACCCATGCACCACTAGGTTGTGATTTTTATACGTTTCTAAAGGGACTTCAAAAACCATGTCGGTGAACATCGCATCACTATCCATCCACCATATCCATTCGATCTCCGGATGAGACAACATGAGCCGTCGTATCAAAGGCAACTTTGCCCAATACCCCGATAGGACCGAATCAAGGTGAGCCATGTTATAGACGATCTCAATCCCATGTATTCTACAATAATCTATCTTGTTTTTAGTTGACTTGAGCAAAAAGTGATCACCAACAGGGTTATTACAAGGTCCCGGTGGTGACCCAGTGACGAGCAAAATCCGTGCTTTTCCATTTACATAACTAGGAAAACTCGGGTTCTTTGTTAGCCAGTTTTTCCGAAGAACATCCCAACCTGTGATTTTGGGGCCTAGTGTGTAGGTCATGTTTAGAGAGACAGGGTCTTTATCATCATCAAATGTGGAGTCGTTATCTGATTTTATCTCGTATATGACCTTGTTGGCTTCTTGAATAAAAGAGAGGTGAGACTCGGGTTCAATAGTGGGAAATAGGAGGTTGATCCCGATAGTGCCACGTAGGACAAGGAAGGTGATGAGACAACAAAAGATGGTGGTCCGAAGATTGTTGAGCCTTTTTCGGCCAACACCAAGACGACGTGGTTTTGATTGAGCAATCGTGGGGAGGGTTGCCGAAATAGAAGTCGAAAAGATTGCTCTCTTTATGGTCATTTGTGGTTGATTATAGGTTTGTAAGATGAGTTAAATGCTATACATTTTGAATGGATTAATACTTGTTGTTGTTTATGAAAGAGGATGAATATGAGGAGACGTGCTGGGATGTCACTTACAAGATTTGTGAAGCTGATCGTGCATGGAGTTAAGAAAATTTGTCTTTCTTTTGTTATTTCTTATTTATATTCTATTAGGGCAGCCTGGCAGAGCTATAATACCAGTTAGTGGTGGAGCACATTTTGCTAGTTATACTCCTTTAGTCACATTTCTTAGTTATACTAAGAACAGAAAAGGATAAAAAAAAAAAAAAAAAAAAGAAGATAATAAATCTATTACAGCTAGCTTGGTTAATGATACATATGTATGTGTGTTTATCTTTTAGCATCAATTACAAAATAATATCTAAAATGTTCATGCCTGATTGAGGTGGTTCTTACATTTTCAAGTGTATAAATATTTTTTTTTAAGTTAATAACACTAGTTACTGAGCTTTCAGAAATTAACAATTTAGGTATATATATAAATATTTTTTTTAAGTTAAAAGTTGATATAAACAAAAGTTATAAAGGGATTTATAATAAAAATTCTAACTATATCACAAGTTTTAGTCAATTTATGTGTTGAACCATTTCTATGTTTTTCAAAATGTAACTGTGTAGGATGAAAAATAAATTTAGAATATGGACTACCATATTAGTTTAATTATCCTTAAGTCTGGTTTTAGAAAATTTACAAATGTCCTAGTTAACTCACTGTCTAATCTCTTTTTTCACTTTCAAATAGAGTTATATGTGCTATAAAATTTTATTTTCGTTATTGTTTTCAAATTAGAATTGTGACCCCCTCATACGAAAGTCTGACTCCGCCATTGATAGAAGTTCTAGTTTATGGTTTATGTAGTGACAATCAAATCTCAAAGCTTTATATATATATATATCATACTATTATTATAATTCAAGTCAAGATTTTTGAGTATACCAAATTTTACCACTTTTAAAAAAAAATACATTTACACTTTTTTATTAATTATCTTAATATCATACTCTCATAAAAAATAGAAAAAACAAAAACTAATAACACTTTTTAACAACTCAACATTTTTTTAAATCTTATTATATTGTATTTTATCTTTTTTTTATTCTTTCATATATTAATTTGTATCATAACTATAATTATTTTATATATTTTTATCACACTACACGTCGCACACATAACACGTGAAACATGATTACTCAGGTATATATAATATGTTACCTTTTGCCGGTTATTATACGTAGGATGCATGACAATTGGGAACTTAAAAAAAAAGAAAAATTATCTTACCGTAGTACTTTTGCTTGGTGTTCTATGAGTGCAATTTAGACTATTTATTAATGCTAGATGAATTATGTTTTTTAACTACACTAGTTTGGCTGAACCACTAATTCTTTTACCAAACCTAAATTTACTATCCTAATCAGTTTTTACGGTTGTTTATATTCAAGTAACTTCTTCTTCTTTAGCAATACAATACCCACTTGTGCTCTCAATTATTTTATTTTGTTAGAAAAGTACATATATAAACTCATAAAAGATAATGCAGTTTAAATGCTTCTATAACTCTATTTCGTAAAACCTCTCTAAATTAATACTCGTTAAATTAATAAACTCTCTAAAATAATAATTTTCTCCGGTACTAACTGTACCAATGTAAAAAATCACAAATTTCGATAAATTAATAAGATAATAATTTTTTTGAAAATCATTATATAAATATTGGTTACGATAAAATCATAAATTAATAATTTTTCAAATGGCAAACATAATTAATAGGACGACTTAGTGAATTATAACTATATAGTGGTTTGATTTTTCTTAAAATTTAAATCTACTTGAGTTTCATTACTAATTTTTCTAATTACATACAAAAGATCAAATATAGTTTTTTCGAACTGCACCAAAAAAGAGTTATAGAGGCGATACTGTAAATGTTTAATTTCGCAGGACTATTTCCAAAGGTATATGCTGAATTTCAAGTAGATTAAATTTAGTATATAGCTTTGTCAAGTTGTGAACATCTTCAAGTATCATATTCAACTTCATGCTCTTTATTATTACCAAATACGGTATCAATAATTTAAGATATGACTTCTGAACATGTATCATTTTCGCAGGGTAATACAACAATCCGTTTGACATCCGTTTTATTACGATAAACGAGACCATCAATAATTTTTTTAAATTTGTAAATATCTTTTTCAATAGTGGTTTCTTCTATTAATTGAAAATTCATTGATTTAACAGATTTTTTAGTGTCGGAAACAATTTGATATTGTCGCTCGGTAAACATTAATCGTCAAACCAATAAAAACTCTTTAAATTAATTATTATTAATTTATCGATTAATTAATAATTTTCTAAATTAATAAAAAATTTACGGTCCCAGTATTATTAATTTATACAGGTTTTACTGTAATTTAAATGCTTCTATCACAATATATATTAGCCTCTTCTCAATGTCTTTTGTCAAATTCTCGGGAAAAACCTGAAACAAGTTTACTTAAAACTAAAATTGAAAAGACAACTAAATATTTAACCAGTGATTCCTGTAAAAGTGTTGTTTGGAGAAGTGCCGTTGAAAAGTGATTTATGTAAAAGGACTTTAGAAAGAAATAGCGTCTGGTGGAAAAGTGTTTTTGATGTTCATAAGTTTTGTTTGCGTTTGGTATGTAGAAGTTTGAAATGACTTAATAGCACAATAATTGATATAGTATGAAAAAACACATAAACATATACTAATAAGTTCAATATCACTTTAAAAATTAGTTATAAACAATTTAAAAAAATCGATAAAAGTATTATTCTTAAATGAATATGCAAATCGGCTACTATAGTGCATGTTGCCGAGGCTAAACAAATAACGATTAACTATTCATGTTCTTCATCTATTCATCTATGTGAGTGTCTTCTATTAAATCCATATAAATTCTGTAATACATA
Source organism: Primula vulgaris (assembly GCA_963920805.1). Classification (NCBI taxonomy): domain Eukaryota; kingdom Viridiplantae; phylum Streptophyta; class Magnoliopsida; order Ericales; family Primulaceae; genus Primula; species Primula vulgaris. Next base: position 18,072,158 of record OY987215.1, read on the forward strand.
AAACAAAAATTACTATTACATCTAGAAAATTAAAAATTATTAACAACCGAAAGAATTTAGGAAAAAAACATTGTTTCCCTAATAAGTAAATCATATCAATAAAAATAACTGAATCCATATTATTAGCGGAGAAAAAAAAACAATACTAAAAATTAGGCGCTAACAACGAATAACTTGTACACAATTTAATTATATTTTTTGTTGGCCTCACTTAGCTCCCTTCATTAGTATTTAAAGTAAACCTTAACATCTTCTTGCCTCCGTGATTCCATATAATTGACCAAAAAACTACCAGTTTTATAAACTTTGTTTTTTGTCACCTGTGTGAATAAGCTAAGTTCTTACGGATTTTGTTCCTTGAATAACATAAGCTAAACTTTTACTTTTTTTTTTACCCTGAATAAGCTGAGCTAAATTTTAACAACATTTTGCCCTGAATAAGCAAGTAGCTTTAACCCGGGTAAACTTGGCTATTTTCTTAATCTCAAAATACCCTTTTCCATTTACTTAAACTTGCAAAAGATGCTTAACCAAACTTACGTTAAACATGCAACGAACAAAACCCCAATATTTTATACATAGTTATTTCTATAATTTTACACCATAGTTTCAATCCATAGTTTTATATTTTCTCAACCCAATTAATCCACCTTATTTACGTAATTTTTTTCGGTCTTTTCACCTCAAATAACAAAGTATGCTCCCATCTTCTTAATTCTTTGAGAAAAAAAAAAAACACACACACACACATATATATATATATATATATCCATGTATATATGTGTATATATAGATAAAATTAAATCTGCTCTAATTGAATACAAGAGGTTAAATAAATTAATTGGGTAAATTTAAATGAGAGAGATATGAACCTCGGAGTGGAGGAACACCATAGAGATTAGTTTATCTGGAGATGATCTACAAAATTCAACACCACTTCAAAAAAATTATTGTAACTCCGTATGGACAGGTAGCTAGTGATTTATAAAAGAGAGATAGATAGATTTTAGAAAGAGATTAACATGAACAGATAGAGAGAATTTTTTTTATTGGAGGAGAGAGATAAATATTGTATTATGCAACAGAGACCGAGTACGTAGAGTGTTAGTTTTGACTTCCCGAGTAAGTCTTTTTATTTTTATTTTTATTTTTTTTGAAACAAATAAGACTTATATTAATTTAAATCATTATAAAGGTAAGATCATAGTTGGTCGGGCATAGAAGCCGAGCAAAAAGTTACAAGTTCCTCCCTAGCATAATTTGCTAAATAGTTAGCCGGTCTATTAGTTTCACGGGACCCCAAAACAAAAACTCAATATTTACCTTCTCCAGGTTTACGAATATCTTCAACTAGCGTTCCAATTTCCCAAGGCATATGACAATTAAATGTTGTACATAATTTTTCCAATTCGCTATTGTCCATTTCAAAGATAATGTTATTCCAGTTTTTGTCTAACGCTCTTACACAAGCAAATCGTAGACTATAAACTTCAGCCATTAGCGGACTAGAAGCTTTAAAGCGTCCACATCAAATATCTAAAACGCCGCCTAAATTATCTCGAGTAATGATTCTTCCTCCGGCCCAAGTACTCGATGCCTTAAACGATGCGTCGGTATTAATCTTTAGACACCCAACCCAATTGGTGGCCGGCTCCACAAAGATGGAGTTTTTGGTTCTGTTGGTATTTCATTTCGCTCATTGCAATCTTTAATAAAGTCCTTGTATAGCCTCATTGCTCTTTCAATCACAAATCCAGGCCTCTGTTTTATTTCGTTAAAAAACACATCGTTTCTTGCTTTCCACAGTTGCCAACACATTCATAATTATTTCCACACTATCCTTCGGTGGTTGCGATTTAATAATTTGCTCGAACCAGTGAGCAAATGAGGACGTTCCTTCATGTGAGACATGAACACCTAAAGGGAAACCAAACCAAACAGCACGCGTCCAACTACAATGTAGCAGAACATGCTCCGTCGTTTCTCTGCAGTTGTTTCATATAGGGCACATAGGACTTGTCCCACACTTTTTCTTAAAAAGACTTTCTTTGGTAGTTAAACAGTCGGATAAAGCCCTCCAAAAGAACTGTTTGACTCGCGGGGTGACATTGGCATTCCATACATGTTTCCAGCTTATACGAGAAGTCAAAAAAGATGTGACCGGTCTTATATCTACTAACACCCTAGAGCTTTCTTGCCAATACCCGGATTTAACAGTATACCTCCCATCTTTAGAATAGTGCCAAATAATTTTGTCGTTTCCTTCACACCGGCTCACTGGAATCTTACATATTCGGTTTGCTTTCTCTCTATTGACTACCATTAGAAGCATTTCATAGTCCCAGGTCTTAGTCGATGAATTAATAAAATCACTAACCCTTTCGAGGTCACAGCTTTGGGGCTTTTCGGCCCCTATATTAAAGTTTGGCTCTTCGGGCATCCATTGATCCTCCCAGAACTTGATCGATTCTCCATTTTTTACACTCCATCTTAAACCTTTTCGCAATAGTTCTCTTCCTTTTAGAAGGCTCGTCCATACCCAGGATGCGCAACTTCCTCTTCTAGCATCAAGTGTATTCGAATTGGGAAAATATAATGATTTTAGAACTTTAGTCCACAATTGATCTTGATTGTGCATTAACCGCCAGAACTGCTTTGCAAGCAGGGAACAATTAAAAATAAACAGGTTACGGAAGCCAAGTCCTCCGACGACTTCTTTCGGGCGTGTCAAATATTTCCAACTTTTCCAGTGAATCTTTTTATTTTCCTCATTTCCGCCCCACCAAAAGTTCGATATTAAACCGTCGATCTTTCTACACAGCCCCTTGGGAATGAGAAAGCACATCATGGGGTACGATGGGATCGTTTGTGCAACAGATTTGATCAATACCTCTCTAGCCGCCGCGGACATAAGGTTTTTCTTCCAACCTTGTATCTTACTTAAAATACGATCACATAAATAGGCAAGAACCTAAGACCTGGTTCCTTCCCACATTGATGGCAAACCAAGGTACTTCGAGTCACGTTTAAAAGCTGTCATACCAAGTTGATGCAACAGCTTCTGCTGTTTTCCATTTGGATAATTTGGTGAGATAAATACCTCTGACTTAGACAAGTTCACACTCATGCCAGATGCCACACAAAAATCGTGTAAAATTTTCTTAAAAACCTCAACCTCCTCCTCGTTTGCTTGAATGAAAATAAGAGAGTCGTCAGCGAATAAAAGATGAGAAACAATTGGGCAATCTCGACATAAACGAAAACTTTTCAACCGGTTTCTATTAATTGCAATATTCAACTTTTTAGAAAATACATCTGCCACTAGCAAAAAAAGATACGGAGATATTGGGTCTCCATGTCGGAGCCCCCTACTTGGATTTACCTCTCCAATGCTTCCACCATTTACTCGAATCGAAAAACTCACTGAACGGACACAATCCATAATCCAGTAGACCCATTGTTGCACAAAACCCATTCTAATCATGACTGCTTCTAAGAATTCCCAACTCACCTTGTCGTAAGCCTTCTTTAGATCAATCTTGATTGCCATATTATGTTTCTTTCCTTTTTTCATTCTCCTTAAGGCATGGAAGCTTTCATGCGCTAAGATGATGTTGTCTTGGATTTGTCTGCTGCTTACAAAAGCCGATTGTTGTGGCGAAATGAGGTCGTCCATAAACGGACGTAAACGAGTAGCCATAATTTTCGAAATTACTTTATAACAATAATTGCACAGGCTTATTGGCCTAAAATCAGCCACATACTCAGAGTTGTTCTGTTTAGGAATTAGAACGATAGTTGTTCTGTTCCAATCTCTTCTAATAAAGCCGCTTCGGAAAAAACTTTTAACTGCCAAACACAAATCATTCCCAATAATAGACCAATACTTTTGAAAAAACAGTCCCTGGAAACCATCAGGACCTGGTGCTTTTAAAGCTCCCATAGAAAATACTGCTTCCTTGATTTCTGTATCTAAAATAGGTCCACACAAAACCGAATTCATTGTTTCATTGACAATAGGAGTAATATCATCTATAAAATATGAGGTACAAATGGGATCATTGACAGTGAACAAATTCTTGAAGTGACTCAGGATTAGTTCATTTACCTCATCTTCTCTATTAGTCCATTGTTGTGCCTCATTTTTCAGTTTTAAAATAAGATTCTGTCTTCTTCTTTGAGAAGCCGTTCGATGAAAAGAATTGCTATTTTGATCTCCAAACTTAATAAAATTTAATCTTGATCTCTGGTGACAAAATATTTCCTCTTGCTCCAAACATATGTCTAGTTTAGCTTTCAGACTCTTTTCGATTTCTCCCCCTGCCATGGTTGATTGTTGAATTTGGGTAAGTTCTTTTTTGAGTCGATTTATTTCCTCCCTTTGTTTTCTGAAGTAGCCTTTGCTCCATTTAGTAAGACCCCTGCTACATTCTTTCATTTTATTACTCAGTGCAAATTGGGGAGAGCCCGAGACTTGAGTATCCCACTTTGACATCACTACATCCTTACACTCATCTACTGATGCCCACAACTTCGAAACGGAAAGTGTAATGTTTTATTTTGGACGGGTAGTCAAGATAGAGGTCTATCGGACAATGGTCAGAGCCCATTACAAATTCATGTGTAACCACCGCCTTAGGAAAGAGATCTGTCCATGCTTGATCTACTAAAACTCTGTCTAATCGTTCACCAACAATATACCCCCCTCGAGTCTTAGCGCTCAACATATACTGGTTACCATTAAAGCCCAAATCAATCAACACACAATCATTTATCATTTCCTGAAAATTAAAAATACGTGTTGGCGAGCATGCAGGCCCACCCAATTTTTCAGAAGCCTCTAAAATTTCGTTAAAGTCGCCTATACATGCCCACGGATTTACTGCCTTTGCTCTTACATTCCTCATTTGATTCCAAACACAGGACTTCCCTTCCATATTGGGACTTCCGTACACAAAGCTCATTTCTTATTTATGACCCGAATTTTTATTTTGAACTATCGAGTGAATAATGTTACGGTCAACTAGCTTAACCTCCACATCAACCGCAAAGTCCCACCACAGTGCAAGGCCCCCACCCAAACCACACGGTTGAACATAAAACCCCAAATCAAAGTTACAGCCTTTTTCTAATCAACTCCATTTTATCAAATTTATTTTTAGTCTCCATTAAAAAAATATAATGGAGGGGCGATGGGTCCTAATACCTTCTTTTAAGACGCAGATTGTCAAATGTCGCCCGACTCCTTAACAATTCCAGGATTGTACTAACATGGGGGCTGGGGCTGTTGAAGGCAAGCCGCCACCGCCTGAGTATTGCACCAACTATCGAATTCATCATAAATACTTCCAAGAGAGGATATGTGATTACCACAGCCTTGTTTCTCTTCTCCGCCATTACCATTTCCCTTGTTGGCTTCATCCACGACCATATAGTCTCCATCTTTTATATCCTTGCATACTTTGTTATTCACCCGTCCCCTTCTCTTGATGTGGCCTCTACCCCTTGCGTTCTGATTTTGACAAGGACTGGTCGGTTGAGCGATGATCAAGGGAGGTGAGAACTCATAATGGTCACTTGGTCCTTGTCTGAACCTTTTGGTTCTTTCATTACATATACTCACTTCTAAAGAGTCATCGTCAGCTGGTTTCCTTTTAAGGTTCAAGAGCCTTGAGAAAATATGAGCCAATCCCACTTCACTAGTGGTATGTTGGTTTGATAACAATTTCGGGCTACGTGTCAAGCTTCTAACTCATTGCCCACATCTTTGTCCCCCATGAAGGCTTACAACAGGCTCTTTACCCTTTCCAGTATTGCCACCTGTAATATTATCGTTAATCACAAGAGACAACTCTTCCCTAATCTTAATCTTTGTCGGATTTTTGCTCCGGTCACCGGAATGATGAAAATAGCTCTGCTTATCCGTAGCTCTCAAATCTGGACCATAACTCATCACTTTTTCGCTAGGGTTGACCTTATTGCATTCCTCCCTTGATTGCCCAATTTTTCCACATGAAAAACAGAAGTTAGCAAGTCTTTCATTCCTTAAGGTGACCCATCTCTTTTGGTTTTCGTGATCTCCCTTCACGTAGAACCCAGTTTGCAATGGTCTCGAGATGTCCACCTCCACTCTTATTCTCATAAAACTTTAGACATCATCTCCATATCCTAACCCTTCTTGACTTACAAAATCTCCCAAGATGTTACCTATTATGGTAGCATTCTTCATTGTGAATTGTTTTCTCGGCAGACCGTGGATTTGTACCCAAAAGGAACACTTGTCGAATTTGATTTCTTCAAAAGCTTCTCCAAGTTTCCACTTCTTCAACAAGATAAGATTACCAAGCACGAACCAATTAGTCATTTCAAGTATCTTTGACGCATCATCTTTGCTTTCAAATTGGATCCCATAAGTATTATTCCCCTATTCTGTTATTTTAAAGCCTTCTTTTGTTCTCCATTCTCCATTTAGAATATTTATAACACATTGTTTTCGAATATTCCTATTGGCAAGGACTCTACCCACCAAAATAAGCTCTTTTTTATCTGCATCACATGGATTTAGGTCCTCAATAACAAGTTTTAAGTGTTCTTCATCCATTTTGTTGTTTAGTAAACAGTTTCAACTCTAAATAAGTTAAGGGTAAATGTAATTAAAGCCAGTATATCTTTAGTGGTTTATATGGTCACTTGAGGAAGATAAGCAAAGGAGTTTTCGTATAGTATAAGGCCTACACATAATAGGATAAACTCTCATTTAGAGAGAGAATCTCTCATTTAGAAAGAAAATCATGGTCATATAAAAGTTTAAAAAAAAGAAAAGGAAAAGTCTATTCTCTTAAGTATCAAAAAGAAACTTATCCTACATGGGCTTCTAATTCTAATCGTCCCTAATTTTCGGGAGGTGGGCTATTTTTGATTACCAAACACTCACACAATTTTCAAATGGGACTTCTAAGGCTTGGAATCACTTTCACACTGTGCGCCAAACACCCCCTTAAACCCCTTAAAGTAAACTAGAAGAAAAGTGAAAATTTCAAAAAAAAACATGTGTTGACATTTTAGATTTTAGGATGAATTAACAAAAATATACTTTATCCGTATTATATTAACCAAACATACCCTTCAAAGTTATATTATTAAAAACATACATTTAATAAAAAAAGGAGTATGAAATCGAAAAAAGGATATTAATTCGAAAAAAAGAGGGTATGAAATCCCAAAAAATGAGGGTATGAAATCGGAAAAAATTTGGTATATAAAAAAAAAATGTTCGAAAACGAAAAGCAAAAGGGGTATTAAATCGGAAAAAATGGTATGAACTCGAAAAAAACGGGGTATGATTTTAAAAATTAGGGTATGACTTTAAAAATTGGGGTGTGACTTTAAAAGTTGGGATATGACTTTAAAAATTGAGATATAAATTTTAAAAATTGGGGTTTGAAGTTTAAAAATTAGGGTATGAACTTTAAAAATAAGGGTATTGACTTTTAAAAGGAAAAATTGTTAAAATGGTACCCAATCTATTAACTTTTAGTGATTTGGTACCCAGCCTAACATACTTTCTAAATTGATACCCAACCTATACATTTCGCTCTAATTTGGTACCCAACCTAACACTTTTTCTAATTTGGTACCCAACCTAACATTTTTTTCTAATTTGATACCCAACCTATGCATTAAAAACCGATGATCGAAGACAAATTGAGTCCCTTAATTGGACTGTATACGTATAGGTTGGGTACCAAATTAGAGCGAAACGTATAGGTTGGGTACCAAATTAAAAAAAGTGTTAGGTTGGGAACTAAATTAGAGCGAAATGTATAGGTTGAGTACCAAATTAGAAAGTGTGTTAGGTTGGATACCAAATCACTAAAAGCTGATAGGTTAGCTACCATTTTAGCAATTTTCCCACTTTTAAAATTGAAATATGAATTTAAAATAAGGGTATGAACACGAAAAACGGGAGTACGAGCTCAAATTTTTTTTTCATAATATTATGAGGAAGTCAAATGCTAGTTTTTAAAGTTTTTTTTTTATAAAAATACATAATAAAAAGGTTACCTTTTCTTTGTTTTTGTCCGCACTGTCCCATTTTCTTTCTTAATACAAATGAATAGAATATCAAATTATATATACTACTCTTTGTTACTTTTTCCGTAAATGACAACATACTCTAAGAGTTTCAATTTAAAGTGGGTATCATTTTATTGGATACATATGCTATTAAACCCAATTTATCTCAATTCACACATAGGGTTTTCAATTCCCAAATCCAATCCCAAATTTTTCTAATTTACATATACATATTTATACATATTTACACAGTCCGATCCAAATCATGGGAGGAGGAGGACGGCACCGACGACGACGACGCCACCACCGAAAAAGAAGAGACGGAGGTCGATTTCATCAATGACGTGACGGAAAACGACGATGGGTTTTAGACGGTATAGAGATGGGACGAAGAGATATAGAGACTGGAGGAGAGAGAGTAATCATAGATGATAGAGAGAAGGGGAGGGAGAGAGTGTCACAAGAAGAGGGAGAGATAAATAGTTTGAGAATAGAGATATAAAAAAATTAACATGATACATTAGTATTAATATGGTATGTTTTTTATAACAAAGCTTTTGAGATTATGTTTTTGTTAATTTAATTTTAAAAATAGTATGTTTTGTTAATTTTTCCATAGCAGCTCATGGAGAACGAAAAGAGAGATGATAGATACATAAACAGATTTCGGACAAAAAGAAAAGACGGTGATATTGAAAAAAGTTCCGTGCAAGTCATTAAATCATCTCAATTGTATAAACATAAGTTGTTTGATCAAATTTTTGAAAACTAGGGGCCATTGATTGGCATTTACTAACAAAAAGGGTCACTTGATCAACATTTTAGAAAATGGGTCACTAATTGGTATTTGTTTGTTACTAAATCAACGTTTTTAAACTTGGTAGCTAATTGAAGTTTATTGACAAACTGAGGTTCACCAAATCACATTTTGGAAACTATAGTCAACGATTTTGGTCAAAAATCAAATTTGAAAAATTTGTTTTTTAAAAATCCAACCATAATCTAATTTTATTTTTATTTTTTATAGTTTTTAGGCTAAAAATCTGCTTTTCAAAAACAAAATAAACTGAGCGTCCAAACATACATATATTTTTAAAATCTAAAATCTAAAAATCATCTAAAAAAATACATATATTTTTAAAATCTAAAATCTAAAAATCATCTAAAAAAATATGTTACCAAACGGATCCTAAATCTAAATAAAGAATTTTGAAAACTGAAAGACTAAAACATGACATTTAGTGTTAAAATTCATGAATGAATGATTCTACATTTTGTAAATCAACGTCCTCATTGTTATATTTTATTTTGACAAAAGAAGGGGCTTACAAAAGTGAAATTATAAAAGATTAGAAAAAAAGCCTCCGACTAATTATTGTTATCTCTATTGTTAACTAAAATATTTAGTTAACAATGTAATTTTTTGTCTTCATAGATATGTTAAATCATGTGTTATATTTATAAATCTTAAAAAAGTTGTAAAAGATAAAAATGTTTTTAATGTTGTTAATGGATGATGTGTCAAAATACTATTAATTCTAACGTGAAATCTATTTTAACTACCGGGTTTAATGACTAATTAGTGAGATTTCAATTAATAATTAATTTTAATTAAAATTAGATAAATTTGTTAATTTAATATAGTAAAAAATAACAAAACTTTTTTTTTTTTTTTTTTATAAGATATAATAAAAAATATTGTTTAGATTTCAATATATTTTATTATACCATTAACAAAGAGACACAACACACGGTGACTGAAAAAAAAGAAAGAGGGTGAGTGTAATGTGGAAATTAGAAAACTTGGGTAAATTTGAAAAATAAAAAAGAGGTGAAAAAATGGGGGTGGAGACTAGGACGAGGGGGTTAATAAAATCGGAAGATCCATCATCATTATTATCATGTTATAATAATAATAGTGTTAATTTGGAATCTATACAACCTTGTAATTCAAAGAGCGGTGTTTTTAATAATAATAATAATAATAATATGATCAACAATAACAACACCCCCATTCTCTCTGTAAGTTATTTCTCTTCTTTCATTTTATTAACTCGTTAATTCTTGTTTACCATACCAAACTCTCACTCCTTATCAATTTATTTTATCCTATTTGAATGTATTAATTGTTCAAAACTAGTCAACTTTGAGTTCTTAAGTCATATATATATATATATATATATATATGCATTGTACGAAAAATTATTAATTTCGACTAAAGTATTTTTGATTGTTCAATTTCTTATTATTTGTTATTGTATGGAAATTGTTTAAATTTATAGATATTGTTAACATGTGATTGTCCCATTTATAACATTTGTCCTTTCCACTTTTTTCCGACTTTTTCCTTACTATCTAACTTTAAAATGCTTATTTTGGCTGAAACGCTTTTTTATTTTTATTTTGTAAATGGGGGGTTGTATTGCTAATTCTTGTAAATGGGGATGAAACGCTAATTTTTGAAGATTTTAATCAAATTGCAAGTAGAATTTTTTTTATTTCTTTATCAATTTTCATCAAAATTGGAGTTGCGGTCCCGACTGTCTACGCCTAGTTTATTCCTTGCTTAGTATCCTAACATACTACTAGGTTTCGATCCTTTTCGCCTATTTGAGGGTTAATTGTTATTATTATTACTATTACTCCTTCCCGTGCCCATTTTATTTTCCTGCATTGGGAATCACCTAATTTAAGGCGACAACATTATGACACCTTTTTTGCATGTTTTTACAGTCTACCCTTGAAATAAAAATTGTAAGAGTTGCTTGGATAAGGATAAAAATGTAAATTCACAAGAGAGTACTTGTTAAATTAGGAAAGTGGACAATTGAATGGGGAAAATGGAATTATGGACCGTAAAAAGGGAACGGAGGGAGTTTATGATTGATGGCGAGCCTTGGCTAAACGGTAAACTTGTTGTCATGTGACCTGGGAGGTCACGGGTTCGAGTCGTGGAAGCAGCCTCTTGCAGAAATGCAAATAGAAGCTGTCTACGTCAGGCCCAAAGTGGCCCAACCCCGTCCCCGCGCACTGGGGCAGCTTTAGCACCGGGTTGCCCTTTTCTATTATTATTATTAAATCATTATTTTCTGACTTTTTCTATAGTATACCCAACCCTATCACTAGGTTTTGATCCCTGTTGTCTCCAATGTGAGGATACCTCCAAAACTGAGGGTTAATTATTATTAATGTTATTATTAGTAGTAGGACTGGACTGAACTAACAACTCCTCTCAGAGAAATTATTAGAGCTATTGGGATGCCGTGGCACCTTGATGATCATCACTTAGCTTCCTCGTGATTTTAACTAAATAAGTTCCCCAATTTGTACCTTAATCTAATTTCCCGATGATGCAAATGATTTACACTCTGCCCTGTTTAGTCGTTTGTAATTTTTTTTAGTGCGGTTTGGCTTTGCTTGTTTGAGAATTTGCTTCAAGAGGCTCGTGACAAAGGTCTTTTTATTCTTTAGTACTTCTGGATACCAGTTGTCATCTTTAAGTTTTGTGAATGGTATTTTGGTAGCTGCATTGATTTTCAGATCACGAGTGATATCTGTTTGAATTTTCTTCTTTAGTTAACATTGTTGGTTAGCTACATTTTTCTATGCAATGTTAATTTCTACATTCCCTTCTGGTCCTATTCTTTCCCCTAGCAAACCTCTAACATATAAACCTAGTCTTATAATTGTAACTAGTTCAAGTACTGGCACCCATATATCGTGAGCATTCACAGTAGGTCTGAATATTTAATTTATGGACGATTCATGTAAAAGTTGCAGATTTTAACCAAAGACCTTTGATACCGCAGGCTAGCTAGGTGATAGTTAAAATTACATTAAATGGCTTGTCAAATACCACTACCAAAAAGGGGATCTACATACGTAAATTCTTACTAAGCTACCCATCATATTTATGCCACTCAAAGCCATGTACGTTTCCCTCAATAAATTTGGATCCTATTTCAACGCAAAACTTTAAAATAATCAATGAATAATATTTATCAATTACAGAAAATGTTAGTAATAGAGAGGCTGGAATATTGTGTAATGTAAATCTGATAGCTAAAGTTTAAAAAAAGTGGAGTTTTCATGTTAGATATAGATAGAATTCTACAGTGGCTGATGTGAATGCTTAAGGTTTTTGTTTTCTTTAGCACCTTATTACTATTTTGGCATGATATTCTATGACTGAATTAACTTACGAATGGGATAATCGATAGAACTAAAACATTACTTTGATCGCAGGAGTCGAGTTTGATTCAGTTAGCAATTAATGCACTTCAAGGTATGGAATCAGCTCTTTTAGCCATTGAAAAGCTGTGTACAACCTTTGATTCCGATCCAGCTGATAGAACCTTTCTTAGAATTCCATCTATATGGAATCGAATAACAAGTACCCTTGCATTAGGAAAAATTCTCAAGTCCATCGGCTGCTCAGGTTTTTTAGTTTTTCTTCTTCGGGAATTCGTCGATCATTTTGAACATCTTCATTTCAATACAAGCATTGTTCCTGAGGAAATTGAGAATGATTCCGAGGCTAAAGCAGAGAAAACTAACCCTCGAAGTCTTGTTAATCACGCTTTTTCTGTTGCTGTGCGGAAGCTTTTAGACGGCTGTATGGCTGCTGTTGATACACTTTATGCATCAGTGAAATTAAGGCGTTCTTCAGAGACTGTTGATACGTCCACATCAACTTCTTTTCGAGTAGGTTGTCTCACGCGATCACACTACTCTGAAGTTACCTTATTGGAGGTTTATCTGCACTCCAAGGAGTTAAGGACTAAGATTGAAGTTATTGGAAATATTTGTCAAATTCGAGATATAGCTTTCAGTTTTTCAGGGTCTTGTCTTAAAGATCTAGCAAATGAAGCTAAATCAGGATTCCTTAACTTCCCAAGAAGTGGAGATTTGCTCACTTACTTGTACTCATGTCTAAAGGTAAGAAACTCAGCAATGATTGGTTTATTGGTTTGCTTGCATTGCAGTCTCCATCCTTCACTGATGGAGATATTTTTATTTTTATTCATTTTCTTCAGGGGTTAAATTGTTACTAAATTTCTCATGTTCAACAATTAATTCACATCATTCCTTATCTACGGTGATATGTATCTTTGAACTGGACAGTATACAACGTTCTGCTGTAAAAAAAAACCCAACTTAAGTTAAGTTAAGATAGTATCTGAGGCTGCATGTACTTTGACCGCTAATGAGGTATCCATGACCTGGATATCAGTATAGACAAGAATGGACTAGTATTACGCTCGTAAATGTGGCTAAAATGACAGCTCCTATTTGTTTTAAGTCAGAATACATTTTTCTGTGGGTTGAATCTAGCTTAGCATTGAAAAACCCAGAATACCTAAAAATTCTCAAGAGAAAACAGAAAAATGGACACATGTTACCTTTTTGTTGTGATGCTGGTGACTAAATTGTCTTTTGGCCTATTTTTCTTTGTATCAGTAATATAGAAGATGGGGCCAAGCTTTTTCTTTGTCTAATTTCGTCAATATCTAGTTATACAAGAGAGACGTAGCTAATGGTTGCTCAACCTGTTCCTGTTGGTGAATTATTTATCTATCTTTTGCCATTTTACTTTGCAGGTCGCTGACCCAGCTCATAATGCTCTTCTTAAGTTTCTCTTTCTTCGATCATGTGAACCGTACAATGAATTTATCAGATCATGGATTTACAAGGCCGAAATTTCTGATCCATATAAAGAATTTATGGTAGAATATTCTCAAAAATTACCACATTTGTCTTCCGGTGAAGATGTGAGCTCTTCTTCCATCTGGTTAGCAGATATTAAGGTAGTGTAATTGTTTGTGTAATACAGAGTGTGTTATTTTATCCCTTTCCAGGATAAATGCAGTGCATTTATTAACCTGAACTTTCTCGTTCCTCAGGAGCGAGATGGAGTGACAGTTCCATGTTTTTTGAAAGAAATGTGCGTTCCTATTTTCAGAGCTGGCCAGCAACTTCAAGTACTTATGAAGTTGTTTGAATTGAGTGGTCACATTAACAATGAAAACGTTACTTATGGTGATATTCTTCCTTGCTGGGGTGTTTTCTCTAATGATCATTCTTCAAATGCATCTTCATTTAGTTTCGACAGAGATAGTATAGAAGCTATGGCACTTGCAAGGAGTAGTTATTACAGAAAGATAATGGAAAAAATGGACGTTATAATGGAAATCCTAAGAACCAGATTCCAACAGGTATTTACATCATAACTGTTCGTTACAGCTCCCTCTGTATCAAACTTTTCACTTATTATTGGATTTGAACTCAAAGTGTATGGTGGGTTGTGATTGTATTTTGTTTTCATTGCATTGTTCACCAACTTTGTGATTGTATTTTGTTTTCATTGCATTGTTCATCAATTTCTTTTCCACATTAAATTTTTTTTCTTGAAAACCTTTAGTATATTCTCTGTTGGTAGCTAAGAACAAGTTACATGTAAGGTGTTTTCTCCCGTTAAGAGCCAGTTAGCCGTGGTAGCTTAAATAGGCTAAATTCAGTTGTGCTATACTTTGAGGTGCTATCTATATTAGTTCCTTTTTTTTCTGTACGAAGATACATACCGGGTATTTTGTAAGTTTTAAAAGCTTGGATTTGAATGATTTTAATATTATTAAATAATCTCCAGTAGATCTTTGGGTATGTTGTGAATTCAAATAGCCTGGTATGAAATTTTTATTTAAAACGATTAAGAATGTAAGTGTCTTGAATTTTAGATGTACTAACCTTTGTGTATTCTGTCAAATTTAAAGTAAGTAATTTTGATAGAAGAGGGAAATGATGTGACATGGCAATTTAGATTGTACTTGTTTGAAATGTGTCTTGACCTTTAAATCAAAATGAGTTTAAAAGAAAGGACAAATCAGTAATTTTGTGATTTTCTCGTTACTTTAGAGTTTATTATTTAGAAACGAAGGTAGTAATAACTAAGTTCAGAAATCTAGTTTGCCTTTTTCATCATAATGTTAATGTTTATACTTCCAAACATATCTTGATCCAAAATAGCATTACAACATGACCTATCCCTAGTGACCCCCGATACCATGTACGAAGACCAACCACGGCCCTGGAGCTTTTATGCATCATTGTTTTGTAAAATCATCTGTTGTATGTTTACAAAAAATTCTTTTTTTTTTCTCTTGATGTGGTAGCATGAGAAATTTACTATCCGCCTCTTGTAATTATTTATTTGTGTTAGCCATCGTAAGTAACTTGTATTAAATAGTAGCAAATTCAATTACCTTTTTCCCCTTATGTTTATTTTCTACCTTTTTATGAAGACAACTAGACAAGACATAGTAGAAAGTTCAATTTTGGTATGGAGAGGTGGTCTATATTTCTTTGGCGATTCTGTGCATATAGACATTGTCTAGTTTTAGGGATTTAGAGCATTTGCTCTTCACTAACGATCCAATACCTGCTACAGTATATTGGTGATAAATGAATATCAATTGTTGAACATCGTACATGCAAATGTATTACAGAAGAATGGTGAAAAAATATATATTGCCTTAATAAATACACATACAATACTCAAGCCTTTATAGGCTGAGAGAAGTCTACAATGGAAAGTAAAATACTAGCCTAGAAATCAGCATACTTATTTACACAATAAATGAAACAAAGTAAATTAGGAAACTAAATCATTAATTTCTCTAAATTTGATTAACTAATGTTCTGAGATTTGCATCCAAGAATCCCACAGATTTCTCCAATTATTTCAACACTCCCCCTCAAGCTGGCTTGTATATATTTTCCATAGTCAGCTTGCCAACTAGAATATCGAATCTCTTAGCAGGTAATCCTTTCGTAAGCACATCCGCAATTTGATCTGTAGTGGGAATATATGGCATACATATTGAGCCGTTGTCAATTTTTCTTTGATGAAACTTTTGTCCACTTCCACATGCTTTGTCCTATTATGAAGAACTGGATTATGAGCTATTGCGATGGCAGATTTATTGTCACAGTAAACTTTCATCGGTGATGAGTCAGACACCTTCAACTCTTTAAGCATGCTATCAATCCAAATAACTTCACAAATACCCTGAGCGACGGCCCTGAATGCAGCTTCAGCGCTACTTCTAGCCACTACATTTTGCTTTTTGCTACGCCATGTGACAAGGTTCCCACCGACAAAGGTGCAATAACCTGAGGTTGATCTTCGGTCTGTTACACTTCCAGCCCAATCAGCATCGGTGTATACTTCCACTTGGTGATGTCCACGTCCCTGGAAAAAAAAAATCTTTACCAGGACTCCCCTTCAAATACCTTAAGATTCTATACACGGCTTCAAAGTGTTCTGGTCCCGGGGAATGCATAAATTGACTTAACCAAACTCACTGCAAAAGCGATATCCGGCCGAGTATGTGATAAATAAATTAATCTACCAACCAATCTCTGATACTGTTCTTTGTTTTTTACATCTTCGGCTTTTGTATTGTCTAGCTTCACGTTAGGGTCACATGGTGTCTCAGCAGGTTTGCAACCAAACAAGCCCCGTTTCATTAAGTAGATCCAATACATACTTCCGTTGGCTAAGAAATATACCCGCATTTGATCTAGCAAATTCCATACCGAGAAAGTACTTTAATGGTCATAAGTCTTTGACTTCAAAATCATTTGCAAGGTCTTTTTTAAGTTTTACCAACTCTGCATTGTCATCGCCCGTTAAAATGATGTCATCAACATACACAATTAGGATAGCAACTTTACCGTCTATTGAATGTTTGTAGAACAGTGTGTGGTCGACTTGACTTTGACGATAACCACGACCTTTCACTACAGATCTAAAACGTTCAAACCACGCTCTAGGAGATTGCTTGAGGCCATATATAGACTTCTTTAATCGGCATATTTTCCTGGACCATTTTTTTTCTCGAAGCCAGGTGGTAGAGACATAAACACCTCTTCCTCTAAGTGCCCATTTAAAAAGGCATTTTTTTATATCTAACTGGTGTAAAGGCCAGTTGAAATTCACGGCTAAAGATAATAAGACTCAAATTGAATTTATCTTCGCAACTGGCGCAAATGTTTCTTGGTAATCAATCTTGAACGTTTGAGAGAATCCTTGTGCCA
Source organism: Primula vulgaris (assembly GCA_963920805.1). NCBI lineage: Eukaryota > Viridiplantae > Streptophyta > Magnoliopsida > Ericales > Primulaceae > Primula > Primula vulgaris. Next base: position 18,089,330 of record OY987215.1, read on the forward strand.
CGAGTCTCGCCTTAAGTCGTTCAATACTTCCATCTGCTTTACACTTGATAGTGAGCACCCATTTACACCCTACCGTTTTTTTTGTCTTTCGGTAAGTCAACCACTTCCCATGTACCACTTTTTCTAAGAGCATTCATCTCGTCCAAGGCTGCTAACTTCCAGTTCGGGTCATCTAATGCTTCATTAATGTTTCTAGGAACAAACAGATTGTCTATCTTAGAGGTATAACTGTTGAGGATATTATGAGATTAACCTTTAATGACTAGGATTATATTATATTTTACATGGATTTGATTTTATTGATTTCATTAGTATTTGATATAGAAAGATTTGATTTTGATCTCATTGTACCAATATATATAGAGTATAGCTCATCAATTATTGATCAATGAGAATTATATTTTCCTTTTTTTTTTTGTTTTACATGGTTTCAGAGCGGGTTTTCTTTGTTTGCTTGTTGGGCTCCCCCGTTGTCTTGTCTGTTTACACTTGTGGGCATTTGGCCCATTGGGCATCTTTGTCTCGGCCCACAAGTGAGGGGGAGTGTTGAAATATTATCCCACATTGGTGGTTTCTTGGTCCTAGCCTATGCTTATATATGAGTTGCTCTCCTTCCTATCACAAGGCCTTATGGTGGGAAGTGCATGGACTCTAATGTGGTATCAGAGCGGGCCTAGTGATGTTGGCTCACCTCCACCCATTTAATATGTCCGCTCGTAGGACCCTTGAAATGTCGGGCCACGAGCGAGGGGGAGTGTTAGAATAATTATCCCACATCGTCTAGATAATAATCGAGCGTGTGGTTTATAAAAAGATATCCATCCTTACCATTATGAGGCCTTTTAATGGTAAAGGAATATGGATTCTAATAATAACCCCTATCATTATTGGAAAGTTTGGTGTAAGATAGAAATTTTGCTATAGGGTGATGAGTACATGTTCTAACACCTTTCCGAACTGCTATAGGAAGATCTATGTTGGAGGGTTCATTGTCTACGGGGGTAGATAGCGAAGGCGAAATAGAGGATGACAATGGGATAGAAACTGTATTACTTGAACCATTACTAGGTGATTCCCCTGTGATGGAATGATAGATGGATCTTTATTCTCCTTTGCTCCTCTCCTTGAATAAACTAATACCTCATTGGTTGATTGTGGTATTTCTCCCCTTGTCTGTGATAATTCTTCATTTGGCACTTGAATATTAATATACTCTATGTTCTCAGGGGCTTGAATTTGTATGTCAGTATCAAAAAACATGCTAGGTGATGATGAGTTAGTGACTCGAAAATTACCTTATGCAATTCCTATCTCCCTCTAAAGGGATTTTTTGTTAAAAAAAGGTTGATTTTCTAGAAAAATTACATCCATGCTAACATGCAGTTTTCTTGTTGACGGATTGTAACATTTATAACCTTTCTTATTTGGTGCATAAGCAATAAAAACACACTTTTCTGGGGTCAAGCTTAGACCGAAACTGACTAGGAATATGCACAAAAACCGTACAATCAAAGACTTTAACAGGGAGGTCTGCATATATCCTAGATGTCGGGAAGATGGTTTTAAAACTGTCTACAGGTGTAGTGTGGTTCAAAACACGTGTTGGTAACCGGTTAATCAAATAGGATGATGTCAAAATGGCATCACCCCATAAGTATTTCGGCATATGCATAGAAAACATAAGTGTGTGGTTCAAAACACGTGTTGGTAACCGGTTAATCAAATAGGATGATGTCAAAATGGCATCACCCCATAAGTATTTCGGCATATGCATAGAAAACATAAGTGCACTGATGTAGGATACATTAGGATACATGAACATTAATAAAGTTGTACATGAATATTAAGTCCATATCATGAGTCTGTTCATGATCTGCCTATATTCATGTAACATAAGTTGTTTTACATTCTTGCATTTACTACTTCTAGGACCTTTTGCATTCTTGTTAGCCTATATAAAGGCCTTTGGTTCATGATGTAAA